>JANVCC010000017.1:17184168-17406394 GCA_025345505.1 Todiramphus chloris collaris | reverse complement strand
AACCAAAAAATCGAGGGTCTATAGCAATAAGTGGTTAGGCACATTTTGTCTTAGCTAAGCACTGGAGTTATGCAAAGACCTTAATGGTACATTTATTCAGTCTAAGCTTTGGTTATCTCTGAGAAAGTTGTGGGTATTTAGATCTGGTTGCTAAGGAAAGTAAATTCTTTTTTTATAGTGTGACTCATGCTTTCGGTTTCTAAAGAGGGGAAGGGAAAAAAAAAAAAGACATGTTAAACTGTAGGAAAGGATCGCTCTCATAGCCAGTATATTAAAGTTATTACTGAGTTAATTTATATACAGATTTCTTACAATTTATATCTAAATCCATTACAAAGAAATCAGTGTAGTAGTCACTGGAATAAAAGGCACATTATTGGGACATTCATGAAGTAAGCCTGGTTTGCAGCTAGTAACTGTGACTATTTTAAGATGTTCGGTAAATCAGCACTTGTCCAGAAATAGCTGAAAACAGTATTTAAGATATCCATTCAGGATGTTTGTGATAAGTGCATGCAGAGTTGAAGTAAGTTTTGAGCATATGATGGTTTACTAGAGCTTTTTTTTTTACAGCATTTGTCTGTCTGTTGTAGCATATTACTAGGCAATTAGAAGAGTGTGTAACAAAATTCATTCTGACTGACAGATTTTTGAAAAGCTCAGCCAAATTGGTGGTTTATGTATTTTTTAATTTCTAAAAGTTTTTTTCATATTTTCCTCGTCTCTTTAATTCACATTAAAAAATACAGATGTCCTCATCTAGAAATTATTTTGAAACTCACAGTGTCTCTTTAGCAGAAACGATAGTATTTTTTTCCAAATGTTTGATAGGTGTTTGTCTAAGAAAAAGCTTTATAAATATGACTATAGAAAAGAATTGTTTTAATGTGTGCTTTACTTTTTATACATTACTGATTAGACAGTAACATATAAGATTATATGCTAATTTTGCTAACATATTTTTTTGTTGTTCTGCAATGAATTCTGGGAAATTGCTGAACTGGAGACCTTACGTATATGCCACATATACTTCTATTCACCCATTTTGGACCAGAACGTGTTTCTTACATTTATGGTGATACTGCCCTCCACAAGAGTTTTGTTAGAATAAATATGTATGTCATTAATACCTAAGTCTGTTGAGAAACCAAGGTTTGAATTAGCTTTAAAGAACTTTTAAAATTTCTAAATATGATTGCAGTAATCACCTTTCATTTTTTTCTGAAAAGTTTTGCAGACATTTCTTGACTTATGCTATGTAGTTTACCCCAGTATTTTTATGAAGTTCTGTACCAAATTACCTTCTTATATGCACTATTTGATAAACACTGTTTATTTTTGTTAAGCCTGCTCCTTCCCTTCTAGAATCCCTAATAAAACTAAAATATTTGTGGGATGAAAAAAGGCTAGGAAATATTAAATTAAACAGTCCCTTTGCCAGAGTGTGCGTGTTCACAGCATGTCTTCTTATGGCCCTGAGAGGGGCATCAGCAGCATGTTGGTTTTGTATCTTAAAAGCACAATTACTAATTTTCTGTATGTTTCAAGTTGTTTTTAAAACGCTCTGCATAAACCAGATATTTAAAAATCTTTTTCTCACTTTTTTTTTTTTTTTTTGTTTTGTTTTGTTTTAGAAGAAGAGAAAAAAAATGAAATGAAAAAGGAAACTGAAGAAGTTAATTATACCAGATTTCAGCGAAGGTAATACAGTGATCTTAATTTATTTTCTTTTTGTTACAAAATAAAGTTAATGGCAAGAACTTGAAGCATGTTAGCTTTAAAGGATTTGTTTTGCTTAAGAGAGCCTACAAATGTAGTTTCATAGATATGTATTAAACTTTTGTTCTGATTACTGTCTGTTGGGAATATTGTGGTTTGTGTATCCTTTTTGTTGTGCCTATTACATATTTAGCACATACATATTTACTAGTATATTTATATTACTGGTATATTTATAATACATGTATCTATTTGCTAGTATATAACTATAATGCAGTGACCATTTTTTTTTTAAAATGTGGACTATCTCTTCTATTGTGTCCCCCCCCCCCAAAAAAAAGAAAGAAAATCACAGAAGCAATTTTATTGCACTTATTACAATCATTCAGTAACTTATATATGCAGCCTGCATATTTATTTCTGATATAACTATTCCAGTTTGAGTGCTTGTCATACATATCTCCTCAGTGTGAGCAGAAAACAATTATAAAAATATAATTATAATATAATATAATATAATTTCTGAATGCTGAAGTATACATAAAGTGAAAGCATATTTGAAAGGGACTGTTAGTGAAAATAAATTAATGCTATTTTACAATAGCAGAAAGGGTATGCTTGAATGTGCAAGGTTTAATCCACTAAATTAAAAAAGAAAAGAAAAAAATGGTCATTTACGAATGCTTAGCATTCATTACTGAACTAGAAATACTTGCTGCAGTCTACAAGAAAATGAAGCATTGCCTTGATTCAAAAACTTTGTTATTGTCAGCACTCATTCTCTTGAAAGGAGTTTTGCCCAAGTAATGATGGCAGAATTAGGGCTTCAGTGGGAACTAATGGAAGGCAGGCTTTAAAATTGTAGTCAGAGATTTTAGTAACATGCTAAAATCATAAGAGACCTTTCTATTGCACCTTTGTTTAGAATTATACCTGCTTCTTATGCCTGTATTTTGCAGATGCATTTGTGGCTATATTGTTAGAAGTTACTCTGATGTGTCAGGTGCTATTCTTAAAGATGTAGTATTTATCAAGGCTTTTGTTTCGAATATGCAAGTTATAAAACTGTATCTGTGTCTCACCTTTCTGAATTGCTAGTTATTGCCTCAAAGGACCTGTTTTCAGTCTGTTGCATGGGACACCCTACATTCGGTGGGTGATAATTTGTATCGTAATCCTTGCTGCTCAGAATAAGAAAGTGTTTGTTGTAGGAGTTAAGCCTGAAGTTTTGCAAGATTGCATTTCTACTTGCAGTCTTATTATTAGGGAATAGCACTGATGGGAGGATTAGTGAATAAAATATACAAATTAACTTCTTTGCTTTGATTAATAGGCACTGTTTAATCAACATGTTATTGTCAAGTAGTGCTTGGATGCCCTGTTACATGAAGAAATAGCTAAGCAGTCTTTGTAATGTTGTACGGGAGCTGCACTCCAGTGTACCTCATTCCTTTTTAGATTTGGTGGGGTGATTTTTGTTTTGGGTTGTAGTACATGATATGAGCTCAGACATAAAGCACAAACCTGTATTGTTCACTTCTATGTCACATCCAATTATGGATTCTGGTCTTGCCTGCTGTGTGCATGCTATAGTCAGATGCAAGTTGTCAGGAGTTGAGAGTTCATCAGCAAGGCAAAGTGCGCGCGAAAGGATGTTAGCTCCTGCTGAAGACAAAACAATGTTGCGCCACCAATCTGTAAAAAAACAGGGTTTTCTTTCTTTTTTTCACAAAACAAACTAGTTACAAGTCTTTGGCTTGTTTGGTGCATCCGCCATTTATGTAGTTAATTTTGAAGCGGCCTTCTTTGCAATAGATAGTAACATTTTTACTCGTAAATACTTATTCTTACATTACTTCATATGTTTGTTTGTTTAAAGTCTTCTGTGTCTCACTTTAAAAGGAAAATGCTTATCAGCGATGCCAATTGGCATAAACCCGTAGATCCGATCTTGTGTTGAAACGCACTGCACAAGCTCGCTTCTATGGGTCTGTGTCAGTATGGTGATCTGTCAAAAGTCTGTGTAGCACGCACCACAGTAGTACTTGACAACAAGCCCAAGTGGGTGTACAAAACTATATATTGTTTTTTGGAATGCTTCTCTTGTCCATTGCCTTACTTTCAAACGTGATTAAGTGATTTTTTCTTTTATTGGCTGCTTCAAGCACTGTTGCCTTAATAGTTTATTAAAATTTACAAAGAGGTGTGAGGTAGGCTTTCCAATGAAGGACAGTAGGATATACATACTCCTGGCTTTATTAAGTATACGATTACATAGTATTGCATTCACAAAATATAGAGGGAAAAAAAAACCAAAACGACACAAAAAAAAAAAACCAAGAAGAAATTTATTTTTAATTTTTATTGTAAAATAAGACCAAATGGTCATTTCTTTACAGAAATGTAGTTGGGCTTGCATCATCTTATCAAATATGTATGCATATATATATATACACACACATAAAACACACACATATATATATGTACACAGCATAGAACAGAAATTCTACCTCTGCAGTAGAAAAATCTATCTAAGGATATGCTTTGTCATCTGAAAAGTGGGGAATCACTGCAGTTGAAAGCCTACCCCCATGGGAAGTGCATAGGCCTGTGGCTTCTGTCACATTTCAAAGAAAGGCTGAAGAAGTGAAGAAGACTTTATGGTCACCGTCGGAAGCTGTGTGCATCCGGGTTGAGGTAGTAGGTTGTATGGTTTAGAGTTACACCCTGGGAGTTAACTGTACAACCTTCTAGCTTTCCTTGGAGCACACTTGAGCCATCGAGGAAATCATCACCACTTTAATCTGATCAGGGAAAATATGCAAAAAGGTATTGTGTCATGGTTGTACATAATAATCACTCTGAGGCTTTATTGATGTTGAAATAGTCCTGATAACTTCATTATTTCATTTACATCCTGTTATGAACAATGCTAATATGTTGTCTTAATGGACTGTGACTATGTACTGTAGGCGCTTAAGGAAAGACGGATGAGGATTTTAATTCCATTAACAGGAAAGCTTTAAAAGTTTATTTTGCTTTATAAATTCAGAAAAACATCAAGTATTTAATGCTTTATTCTTTCTTCATAGAAATAGCTTATCCTATAGAGTTGATTTTTGTTGTGATATAGGTGAACATTCTTTTCAAAGGGAAAAGAACAATTTTTTTTTCTGTCCTTACAGTACTTTCCAAAACATACCGCATGATGCTGCTTGGATAGCAGTGGGCAGTGTCACACCTTGATCCTGATATTCCTTGGAATTCTGACATGCTTTCTTTGTGCCTGCACAACCCAGTGCTGTGAATACAGATCCAATTGATCTGCAGCCTGCCTGCGTTTCCACCTTGTCATGGTTCATGGGCCACTCAGCCCAATCTCGCTCTGGGGTCTCAGCATCCCTGTACTTAGTGTCAGCCTGATCCCGACTCACAATGCCCTTCTCATTTTTGGCCCCAGCTGAAGTTTTGAACCATCCTCATAACTGAGCAGGAGTTGGAGAAGTCACATTCCCTGTGCAAGGAGTTCCTAAAGCCCTGGGCACTGCCAGCAGCAACAGGTCCCAACACCTTATGCTTCCACTCATGTGGGTCAAGTGCCACAGACGGAACTTGCCCTTCTCAGGCCCTATGTCAACTATATGTTTGGCATGCCTTTTCTAAAAAAGCAATAGCAGAATTCACCAAGGCAGAAAAAGAAAAAAAAAAAAAAGTGTATTTGCTCCCAGTCTGAACAGGGAGATGAAGATACTTGTGGAGATTTGTAGCCCAAGTTGTGCGTTCCTATTTCATGCTGGTTTTCAGTTTTCCTGAAAAGAAGAAAAAAGAAACAAGAGGAAAAAGAAGGAAAAAAGAAAATAAAAATTACTTGAGGTGTGTACATCCCTTAAACAAGTACCTTACCAAAGAGAGAAAAAATAGTGTTTTCACAGTTTAGCCATTCCCAGAAACAGCTATGAAATAAAAAGGAAAAGAACTGTGCCTCTAGTACCACCATGTTTTTTTAAATGAGGCCTGCTTCTGAAAATTACCTTAAAGATGAGGTCTAGACAGTGTCTTGGAAGACATTACTGCCAAAGTATAGGAGCATCTGGACCAGACGGTGATGCTTATTGCAAAATAGTTGGGAAAACCTGATACTGTTTGTTTCCATGCACATTTCCATAAAAAGTGAAAAGGAATAGAACTTACTAATTTATAATTAGTACTAGTGATAATTTTGCAGGAAAATGATTTAAGGTTTGTTGATACAAAGCAAAAGAGCTGAGCCATGCTCGTGTGGTGCTGTAGTCAGGGGGACACCCAGTGAGCCATGGGGCAACATTCAGTGGACTGAGGGGAGGGTGAAAAGTGGCTGGCCCCATGGAGGTGAGGGCTTAGGTCCTAGTGCTCCCAAGGTAACAGCAAGTAGATTTCTCCCCGGTATTTTGAACACCTGCATTTCTTCTTTTACTTCTATTGCTGGTGACCAAACAGCAAAATAGTTTACATTTCTAATGTTTAATAGGTTTATGTTTTGCATCAGCAAGGAAAGTTAAGAGTGTTTATTTTAAGTAGCTATGATGCTTGCTTATTTTTTGGTTATTGTTTTTCTTTCAGTTCGACCTATTAAAAAAATCACTTGCTTGCGGGTCCCTATGTTTGATTCTTTCTACCTCAGCTTAAGGCTTGCCTAACCACTTTCCTAGATAAAGAATAAAAAGAGGAGATGAAAATGGATTTAGTCTCTCTTTATAATAGCATTTTTTTTTGGTGATTAATGTTTGTAATAGGAAATTGGTAAAAGAGGATCTGCATGACAGTTGAGGGAATATACAATGGATTTTAAGTCTGTCTTAATGTGTGTGGGAAAGGACAGGGGAGGTTGAGTGAATCAGAGCTACTCCAAGCTAATGGAAAATGCTTAAGGGGACAGTGGCTAGATGGAAGGATAGAGAAGAGACCTCCATCAACTGATGAAGCTTAACAGGGACCACTCCCAGTCAGAATAAAAACTGCAATATCCTCTGAATTCAAAAGGACCATGGTCACCAGTATGATTTCACCCGTCTCTATTTATTTTTTTTTTCTTTTATAGTTTAAATCTACTGATTAGAAACATTGTAATTGCTGTTTTCTGCCAACAGAGCAACAGGTGTTCAATCCTTTTATATTAATTCTTCAATTAGTTGCAAAATAAGGGGGATTGTTTATACTAAGCTGACTGTAATAGAAATGACTGATGCAGAAAATGTGGGAATCTTTCATCGAATGCATCATAAATTTGTCATTCTGTCAGACATAGTTGCAGGTTCCTCTGCAAATTTTCATTGCAGTATCACAAGTTTTAAGTAATATACATTTTCTGTATTTCTTTCTCTGTTCTTTAATTTAGGGGGTTTTTGCCCTGTAATGTGCAATACATTGTTTTGGTAAGAGTTATCAAGTTACGAGCAAAAATGAATGAGACTGTGAGGTAATTTTAAAGCGGATTAAGGTAGAGAATGAAAAACAAAGAGGGGAATAAAAGCTCTATTAAGAACAGCTGGATGGAGTTAGGTCTTCTGTGATTTCATTTTAAAGTCATAAAACATATTGTCTGTTTTAGACAAAGTCTGGAATTTTTTTACCTTTACAGTGCAGTTGGAATATTAGTCAGTCACGTAGTACTCATATTGCCGTGTTGCTTCTGTAGGAAATAAATGCACTTTGTAACATGGCTACACATGAATGTGTTCCACTCTAGGGACCATTTAACAGTCTGTTCCTGTAAGTCATAATATTACCATTCTTGTGCCTTTATTTTGCTTCTTGATACAGAAGAAATATCCATTAGGATATTTTGGGACAAATCTTGAGATCCAACTGATCTTCAACTCCCAGTGGTTTCTTTGGGAGGCACAAGCCCTCAGCATGTCACGAGTTTGGTCCTACTGCGAAATTGGCTGTAGAGACACTGACCCACCCAACGCCTTTTCACTTGCCACAATTTCCTTGGTAAAGATTAAATATGATCCAAGGCCTTAACCCTGGTTCCCAACACAGAAACTTACAGCATGACAAAAACCCACTTTAATGCCAGATCCTGTTTGTCTTAAGAGCTAAGTAGCTTCAGAGAGCTGGGGAGAGTTTGTATTTCCTTCCGCAGCCCACAGTGCCTGTGTCCAGAGGCATGTCCAAAAAAAACAACATTAAAAGGATGTTTCTAAGTTAATAACCGTGGGTCAGATGCACTAAGAGTTTGGGTGTTTTGGGCCCAGCCAGTTGGAGACCTTTACAGGAAATAAAACTGCCCTAAATCCACATTACCAGAGTAGGTAAAGCAAATTTTTAGTAATTTTGTGCTGTTGAAATAGCACAGAGCAGTCAAAAATATATGAGTGAATATGGATCAGTATAGTTGATATGGCATATTTTAAGATGTTGTAATAAACCTGTAGATTTATGTTATGAAAGCTGAGAGTCATTATAAAATGTCTTTTTCTCTGTAGCTGATGTACCCTCTGGTTTTGCCATTCCACTTCAACAAATTAAAATGCTGAGTTTCACTTGGTCTCATGCTTCATTTAACTTCTTCGTGTCTTTAAATAAGTCGAAGTTCTTCAGAGACTTTTAGGTAAAGAATGTGGTATAATATTTAAAAGCAATCCCAGAAAAGGTTTTACTTGAGAATCTGTCCTTTACTAAGCTCTGTTTGTCATTTTTAATCTCTGAAACTTGTTTATTGAAACTCTCCAGCAAGAGACCTGTGATAGGTTTCTTAACTGATAAAGTTGAATAGAAGTGCACTTGAAATTTTTCAAATTTTTTTGGATGTGGTTTCATATGAGATTCATTTATCTATTAGGAGCAGCTTCTGGTATTTTTAATAAAACTAAAATTAAATACATCTGGCAGGCCCTGTTTAAATGTGAATGTTGCTTTTATAGAACAGTTAAATACAAAATTGAAAAGCTAATGCTTTTGCATTACATAGTATAGAAGAATCAGATTATTTCAGCTTTGTCTTGTCTCACACAGTGAAAATGTTTACATCAGAGTGATCTTTTTGGTAGGGTTTATTTTTGTACAAAGCTTCTGGATGTTTCAGCTCTACTTTATTGTAAATTATATAATTGGTATGGAACTATCAGGCAAATACTTATTTTGTGTTGTTCCCTCCACCTCTTCTTTAATGCTACTTCTTGAAACAGCAAGAGCACGCCTCACATTGATGAACTCTTTTCAAGAATACTTGCAAAATTGGAATTAAAAGTCACAGATCATGCCTTTCTTTTTCTACGATTACTCAAACCATTGCCACAAAAACCTCAGCAAAAGGCTACAGATAGAGACTAGCAGATGAATCATTTTTCCAGGAGTCAGAACAGCCTTGTGTGCTGCCTGCTTTGCTTTTGTGGTTGGGTGAAGGGTGGCGAGGTACATTTTATTATTTGTTTGTATGTAGTTAACATACAAATATCATGCACCTATTGCCTTTATCTGAGTGTTTTCAGTTTCTTCAACTTAAGCTTTATCTCCATGGTTGAGAGAGTGGTTTATCTGGATTTATCTTTGGTTGTCTCAGAAATGCAGGTCCCTTCATTTTTCTTGTTCTATGTTCATATACTTTTAGTTGACATACATTCCTCCACTGGTCCGTCTTAGTTTCCTGACACCATGATAGCTGTGTCAAAGAATGTAGAGAATTGTAGATGTACTGACAACAGGGATGGACAGGACATACCCTAATGGCTTGAGAGAAGAGTGAGATCACTATCATGTTTATAAGAAAGGAAAAGCCTTGACTGCTATTCTATATCATAGCTTGTCCCACGAATCTTTCATTTTTTGAGGTTATTTCCATCTCCAGCCTCTCTGCTTCTTCAAAAGGCCTGAATATACTTAGTTTATACAGCTGAAGGGGATTTACTCAAGAAATTCTTTGAACCCTCAAATTCGCCTGCATGAGCTGAGCTTTTTATGGGGAGGAAGATTTTTGGGGTGTAGATATATTGAAGTATTATTTATACTATGTTGAACCAAATTGTAACTCAGCTGCTGTAAAGGGCTTCTTTTCACAGCACTGAGGGACTGTACAAGATAATACCCAAGGCAGTTTTGAGGATGTTGTGTCAAGGTCACCAATCCTAGTGAAAAGCTGATTCAAGCAGCAGCTGTGCCTCCAGACCCTTGTGTTTTACCGCTGACGCTGAAGCTGATATCACTGTGCAAGGACATCGTTGAGAGCTGAGGTATGGGGAGCAGTGGGCCAATGTAGCTCTTTAGCTCTATGCTAAGCAGCATGCTTTGCTTCTTTGTCCAAATGACAACAAATTTTGATCTACAGTTAGTCTATGTTTATCCAACATCATATATCTTGCCATACTGACTTCTAATTTTTTCCTCCCTACTGCCCAAATATTTATTTCCAGGTTGTGCATTGTAAAGAACTAAGCTAAGACCACCTTATTCACATATTGCCCTTGTGTCTTATCACTGGCTGAATAGGAAAGCAAGTTTTAAAAGACGAACCTCAGGTGCATAGGCATTTTTACACATTCTTGACCACAAGCTTTGTAATGAGTGACTCAATTGCAGGATCTCTAAAGTAGGCTGTGCTGCCTCTGCATCATTCTTCTGAGTAGGAGGTGCTTGTCTAAACATGGAGTCTCAATATATTCTTAGACACTTCTATGAGAAAATAGCACTCTAATTTCTTATTACTGTTGTAAAGCAAGACAGTATAAACAGAGAGACAACATGTGCAACTTTGAAAAATTAGAGTATTTCAAACAATTAAGTAAAATTAAAACTCATTTTAAAGCTTCATGCTGTGTCCAGATTGAGGCCAACAATTTAAACAAAGTAATTTGCACACCTGATACACCTATTGATGCTGCTGCCAGCCATGAAGACGCTTAAAGGAGTCATATAACTCCTGCCCTTCTCTTGCCCTGCACTGTTGAAGGAGTGGTCTGCAGTGGAAGATTTTGTTGTCCCCAGCCTCCTGCTGTAAAGGCAAGTGCTGTCAGGGGCCCCTGCCTGGGAACTTGAGCCTCTGCCCTTGGCACCAGAGGCATCCAGAAGCCCTCCTGCACTGTTGGGGCACTGGTGGCATGCAAACTGCTGCTACTCCACTGCCCCACCAAAGGACAGGTACAGGCAGTGATGTACCCAAAGAAAAGAAATCAAGTTTAGCTGTCAGTCAGGTTGGGTTCTTTTGGCTAAAAAAGTCCAAGTATTGGTCTATGGAGGTAAACATGCAGTCTGCCTAATGAATGCATTATTTATTAGCTGTGTGAGCTGCTGGAAATACCAAAGCGGATAAGGGCTGTGATTCAAGGCCACGAGGCTGGACCCGCACAGCTCCGTAAGCGGGGAGCCAAGGACGTGGGAATCTTCACCAAGGGATGACCCTGCTAGTCTGGAGCAAATGTCAGGCTGCACGCGTCTTTGAGTGGGTGGAGGTTTGTGTTAAGGACACCTTCTCATATATGATGAGTGTCTGTTATTTGTTATTGTGTAATTTGATTTTACTATAATTTAATGACAGTTCTTAGTAAGCAACAAGAATTGCAAGGCAGGTTTCCAGTTTTATTGATTGGACCTTCAATTTATTTGAACTTGCACTCAGAAGCTTCATTGGAGATCTAATGTAAGTCTGCAAAACCAGCTTGGTAAGGAAATTTTTGATGTAACTTGAACTCAAATGCTTCAACAAGTTGGGTTGGGTGTGAAAAATTTTAAGAAGGGAATTTTATAGTTACACTTTACTTTTTAACTAATGGAGTGGCAATACTTCTCATTTATGGAGGATTTCCCCCACCACCCTCCCTCAAACTCTTGCACTTAGTATCTATTCAGTTAAATTCTCTTTTTTTTGCATTTTGGAGAATGGGCTTTTAAAGGAATCTTGGAGATTATTACTGAAAAATTTTCACTGAAAATATGTAACTTCTAACTTCTCAAAATCTATGATTTTATTCATTAGTAAGAGGAATTTACCAAATGCAGAACATATATTACAGCTGCCACAACTAGCTGACACAGTCTGCTGTTATTTTCAAACTGTATGTTTTATTCAAAGTGGAGATTGCAAGGCATGAAAAATAGATTATCAGGTTTTTCTTAAGGCAAGATTTTTTTTTTTTTAGTATACCAGTATATGCTCATAAATTTTAAAAATAAATGGTCCAAACATGGGGGAGCTAACAAGGGATTAATTAATGGTAATTTTTCATTACCTTTTCCAAAACCAAACCTTTGCACCCGAACTAATCAATGGAGAAAGCAACAAGAGGCACAGAGTATGTCTGTGTGGGAGGAAGGAAGGAAGGAAGGAAGGAAGGAAGGAAGGAAGGAAGGAAGGAAGGAAGGAAGGAAGGAAGGAAGGAATAGGGAGAATGAATTATTATGTGATAAGCAGTGCAAAAGGATGTAAGAGGAGGAAGGAAATTGAAGAGGCATGCTGAACAGGAGAGAGGATACAAGGAATGGAGCTATAATGACTGTGCATTTTACTTAGAAAAGGGAATCTGGGCATATAGGCAAAGAAGGTCAGGAAGGTAGAAGAAACAAAGGCAATGTGAAAGGTGTGTAAGAGGCATATGGATGTTGTAGCTTTGCACTGTTTTACTTCATCCACCTTGGTACATTTTGGCAACTCTAAAATAATCACTTTTGTATGTTGGGCCATAAAAGTTAAATTTATTAGAAAGCAAGCAAGCAAGGTTTACCGGCAAAACTTCATATTTGTAAATAAACAGGCCTCATGAAAATAAGTTTTTGTATTACCTGTTCAATTTCATTTTTTTTTTATTATCAGAAAACCCACTCTAAATCTAAACTAGAAGGCTGGTAAGTCTGAAGAGTAGCATTTGAGAGCAACCATACATTCCAGACGTATTGAAACCATCTCAAAATTATCCTACACTTTCAAATGTTAGGAACCCACAAAATGCAAAGCTAAAGATAAGCTGAAAATCCAGTGTGAGAGTATGCAGATAATCATAACTCTGCCTAATACTGACATAGTTAGGTAATGTATCTAATGATGTTAGTTCGGTCTGGTCTAGGACAACAGATACTGAATGATTATATTGTAGCCATATTATTACAGCACAGATCCATCGTAATGGAGAATTTAGCTCATGTGGGTACCCTTCCTTTGATTCTGCTCACTTTATTTGCAGAAATGAGAAATATAAAACACTTAAAGGTCTGAATGAAAAAGAATAAGATAACCCCAGCTTTTATATGAACTGTAATTAATCTGCAGCCTGTTACCACAAACCTTAATTTAGGGAAATTCCTAGTTAGAATCAAGAATGTTAAACATTTGTGTGAATAAGAACAGTATGTGCAGTGGCGCTAGAAGTAGCAATATTTCTGATTCAAACCATGCACTGAAGAGTTGTTGAGGTTACAGAACTTCTTCCCTTTGAAAATTGCTTTATGAGAGAATGAAGTTATTGACTGCTGATCACTTCCAGACACAGAACAGTGGTCTATTAGTCCCTTCCAGAGTGTAATAGCAGTCCACATGATGCATATTAATGGAATATCTCATTAATTCCCTAAATATCACTAAACTGGTCAAATCATTATAAGTTTCCATCTCCTTAAAGAAAATTCAGCTGCTTCAGATTTTTCAGCTCTATGAAAACATCTGCATAATATGGAATGTGTTAAACCAGCAGCATCTACATTGTGAGATACAAAGATCTTAACCTTAGCTATTTTTGTTCTTGAGCTCAACTCCAAATGGAGTTTGAAGATTTATATCCAGATTCTTGGTTTGTGCCTCTCTGTTCTATAAATGCAAACTACTTTTCTGGCCTATAAAACACAGAAAATTTGTATGTTTGCGGTATGAGTTATGAAATAATGTTATTGTGTGTCACTGCATCCATTGTAAAACTTTGAGTTTTGTGTTATAATGTTATTTACATGTTAAGTTAAATGGCTAAAGAGCAAAACAGTCTTGTTACAGTCATGAGATAATGATTTACTTTTTGCCTCAATTTTTAAGTAAGGTATCGTCAAAGCTTTTGTTTTACTCAAAGTGTAGCACTAACGTAAAGTGAAGTGGTACATATTCATAGTTTTCAAAATAAAAATATTTTAAAATAGCATTGTTTTTTAAAAGACAATCTGAATTTACTAGGTATTAATTTCCTCAAAGATATTTTAGAATTCTTTTAAAATTGTGTAGGAAGATTTTACTGATTTTAGCTGGTTCTAGTGTCGCCACTATCAGTTGTTCTTGCTCTTTCCATTTAATGGAACTACACTTATACCAGTCAAGCCTTAATTTGCAGTTGCTTTCTTTCAATGTGTCTTATATACTATATCTCCTAACCATAACTTCCCAAATGTGATGTTACATTTTTAAAGCTTGATAGTACATTTCTTACTGAGTGAAGACTTATTTCAGGACTGGTATTAATGAAAACAGAATCCGTGCCTTGGGAAAACTAAGTATTACCTAATGTCCACATTTGAATTAATACATGTAAAACTAGGAAACACTAAGAAAGCCAAATTCTCAAAAACATATTAGGCACATTATTTTTATTAATGTAATTTTTGACTCACAGCTACACAGTCAATACAAGCAAAGTCAAATTTGCATTACAGATGTGAATAGATCCAAATACCATAAAAATATAAAAACATGTCTCTAAGAAGAAATAAATAAAATCCTTGATGAAATGTTAAAATATTTAAATAAAATTCCATCCCCATCATCATTTGTCAGTGTTGTCCACAGCATGGTAGTTGAAATACTTGACATGTAACTATCATTGTTAAATGCAATGGTATTTGAAAATGCTGGCTCTTCTAAAAGCTGTTCTATGGCTTCAAAGCTGCAGAGGACTTCAGCAGCTTTAAATCTGCTTTACTTTAAACCTGAAGATTGAAGAAAATGTGTGTAAATATACTTGACAAATGCTTAGGAACATTCCTTAATGACAACATGCACATTCAATTCTAAATCTGTGGAATGCAAGGGAACCAGAATATTATCTAATATCTTTTTGCCCTCAACCTTTATCTCTGTATATGTGGATTTCATTTGTCTTGAAGATCTGCTAGACAACCTAAAAAAAAAAAAGAAAAAAAAATAGTGGGAAGAGAGGTAACCTTAAAGGTTTTGGGGTTTTTTTTTGGCATTTTGCTTACAAGGATACAAATTAATGGAATTTATATTCTGTTCTGGAATATAAATAATTTCTTTATTCCAGGGTGAAATTTTCATTTCAACCAGGACCACAATTCACAGCATTATGAAAAAAAATTCACATGCCATTTCAGTAGACTATGCAAGATGTATCTTTAAGCAAGATACATCTATGTGTAAGGCTTTACAAATACATTCATAAAGCATTAGGGAATAGTTAGAAAAACTCAAATCACAAACTTTCAGAAATCTGTCATCTTCCCTGGTAACCTCATTGAGGTCTTAAAAAGAGAATTTGTACTCAGGAAAACAAATTTGTTACCCTGAAAGCAAATGTCCTTGTGTCTTTCTCTTTTTACATATCTCTGTTTAATACTTTTCCACAGACAGTTTCTAACAAATTGGAAGTATGTAGGAGTCTGATGTCCTTTTGTGACATGAGATCCATGGTGAAAAGTGGGAGCTCCAGACCACTACATGGCTCATGTTAGATATCATTATCATCATCAGGATCAAAAGATGAGCCTTCTAATTTGCTAAGACTGTGCCTAGTCCAAAATATGTATTTATTTATGAATGTTCTTTCTGGGCAGTACGTTAAAGGTCTAACCTCTGTCCTTGAAAGTAAAAAACATCTCACAGTCTGAAGGCCTTATATCACATTGGAATGTGTTCTCTTTATCAGTGTGGTGTTTTCACATTGTATTTTGTAATATAGTAATTACGCAGCTTGCCCCACACTTCTTTAAATTAATGCATATCTTATATTTAATAATAACATACACTTAATAATACTATTTAATTGTCATAAATATTAAAAGCTACATAATGTATGCACATATAAAGACTGCAGTAATGAAGGTGTTTAAATAAACAACACTGATTGAAATTCAAGTGCTGAAGCTCAATGGATCCTGAAATTAAAACTGACTGTACAAATACAACTAAAATTGCCTTTGTTGATCTTCATTGTCTAAGAGGACGAGAATATGTCATGTGAACAAGGAGGGTGAACAGTGATGGAAAAGTTCACACTTCTTTCTTTCAATAATCTACAGCATTGACTTTCTATAAAGGAAGGTAAAGAAGTGTACTTGCCAATGGCGTGTAACCTAACCTATTCTTTATCCTCATTTGTACCCTAACCCCTTTTCTCTGGCAAGGATCACCAGAGGTGCCAGACATGGCTCTAAAAGCCCGAGGTCCATCTGGAAGAGAGTTCTCTTGCCACAGGAAGCAAGGAAATGGCCATTAGGCTGGTTTCCAATCAAGCCCTGGGGAGGGCAGGCATTCTGAGCGTGCCAAGGCACAGCTGGGGGAACCCCAGCTGGCCATATCGGGGAGGTGCCAGACACTACTGGAGCTCATGGGCAGCTGAGCTCCTCTCCACACTATGACCTAAGCAGACTCAAAGATACAACTACATTAGATGCAAATCATCCCAGGATACAGAGGGCTAAAAATTGGCTTAAATCCACTTTACTCCTACTTGCCACAAGCTGTGAATTGTACATTCTGCACTTTATAAATGACAAATTGAAAGTGTTTATTTGAGCAGTGCTCTCTTAACTCTTTCAAGTATGTGACAGAAAGGTAGACAATCTCAAATTGCAACATTCAAATATGAATTTCAAGAATCCCACAATGGTGGGAGTGAAATTCAACACAAGTAGGAAAGGGTTCAGCTGGGAAATTTACAGGTTGAGAATATAAAATGTAAAAATTCAGAAGACTTAAAATCAGGGTCTGTGGATTTTGATTCTGCTTGGAGTTTCTCAGTTGCTTTGCATGTTGTATGTTGTATGTCAATACCAATGTAACTGAAGGTTAGTCTAAGACAGGCACAGCACCACTCAGTTCTTGCATCAAGCAAAACAACTTTTGAAACAATGTGATAAACCATGTGAGCATTTCTTATTTAGATGTGGCCATGCATTGGTTTCTGTACTGACTAACTGAATAATAGCAGTTCTTCAATGATGAAGAATTGAATTGTACCATGACGAGCTTTTGGAAAAGTGTTTTGGACTGTTCCAGTGAAGTATATGTATGGGCAATGGAAGTAATTATAAAGAAATTGAGAATTAGAGGAGGCTCTATTAGATGGTAAAATACTAACGCAAAACAAAAAGCAAAAAGAATCAGTCAACATAATTCTTTGGACTTCAAAAAGCTTGCTTCACAGGAGCAGCTGCTAAGGAAGCTAAGTAGTCACTGGAGGTGAGGGAAATCCTTGTCATGGTGTAAAGATGGCTAAATAACAAAGTAAAAATCATCCCAAGCCATCCTCCTCTATGGCTGAAAGGTTACAGTGGGCTTTTCCATTGCCTCATGTTAGAGTAGTTGTTATTTAATAAATGTATTAATAAATTGGAAAGAAAGTTAGTCAATGAGATAGCAACATCTGCAGTGGTACAATTAGCTAGTTTACTTAAAATCCAAAACACACCATGTGGAGAACTTCAGAAGGGAACCTCAGCACTACAGCAGTGGATGACACAAATTTCGCAGTGATGTATGAAAGCTAGCAGGCGTTTAAAGAAGTAAGTTGAACTACTTATGACCTCTTGCATTCTAAATGAATTTATAAATATCAGGGAAAGAGATCAAGTCATTGTGGACAACTCAATAAAACCTATGATCTCCATTAAGGTTTCAGTGGCCTTTCCTCTCCTCTTAAAAATCCTCCAAATAAAGCAACCTGCTCACTGCAAAACAAGAAGAAATGGGAACAAGATCCTATCTGTGCGCTATTAATCTATATACAGATGATAGCATATAATGCAGCACCATCTTTTATTCTGACTGCTGTAGCAGAGAAGAAATGACCAAAAAGAGAGAATAACACAATCCATTTCCACATAAATATGTTGCGTGTCTTTCCAAAGTACAAGAGTAAGTGAAGATTCAGTGAAAGTGAGGAGATGCAAACCTGACATATGTATATTTACAGATTTTCTTCATTAAGTATTTATTTAAACAACAGTCACTGCAAGAAGGATCCAGACTTGTAGGCGCTTTTTTTTTTTGTGAGGGGAATTTAGATATGTAAAGCCAAACTGACGTTTAAGTGCTTGTAGGATCAATCATTACAGGGTGCTGAGTATCCCATACAGATTCTTCTTGTCCAGAAATCCAGATGGGCAAGGTATCAGTGAAGATCTCAATTAAGTCCTTCTGTTGTTCCCTCTATGGGGAAAGATTTGCCCTTTCTGCATTGCTGTTGAAACAGCTGAGGCATTTCTGTGGGTAGTTCTTGTTTCTTGATTATATTTTAGTCAGCACTTTGCACACCTTAAGCTCACAGAGTTATGCCTGTAGTTAGCAAGACTGTTGCTCTTCTGTGTCTGCTAGGCACATGCTACATGTGTCTCTCTGCAGTTTAAAGACAAGGATAATACTAAATCCTATATGGTATAAACAAATGAAATACACAGTTGTGCAGTGAGTGTACTGGTCTTACCATGAGCAGTAACAGAATCACAGCAGTGAACTTTACACAGTGCATTTGCAAGTGGAATACATGAGGGGAGAATAAGGAAAATATAGAATGAGCACCTTTTTTTAGCGCTATGTAAGAAACTGCTTAAAACAGCGTTTCAAGGAGAAAAGTGCAATGTGCAGTTGCTCAAACAACTGTACTTTTCAGGGTGTATGATTTGTGGATATCTATAAAAAGTTGTTCAAAATACAAGATTCAGTCCCTTGATGGAACTTGTGGTGCATAGGTTTTTGTAGGGACAGGAGGTAAGAGGTCTGACATGCTCTTTTATTAAAAAATTAATTTGAACTTGTTATAGTTGGAACTTGCTCACAAATATCTATTGCTCAGCATAGAGAAAAGGTCCAGATTGCCTAAACCTACATTGCTGCCTCACCCATTATTCCATTAAAGAATTTCAAAAACCCCGCAGACTAAAGAAGTTACTTGAAACCTTTTAATAGTTGCCCTTAACTCCAACACAAGTCCATGCACCCTTCTGTTTTGCCTTCTTTGCTTCTTTCTGGAAGCTGTGTCTTGCCCTATATCCTTTCGTAAACTTGCAAACTGCCTCTAAATTCCTCTTCAGTCCCTGTTTTCAAGATTAATAGTTCTGCTTTTTTTTTTGTCAATAGATAGTCCTTTTGCAATATTTTCATATCCTCATAAAACCTCTGTTCCCTGGATGGAGAGATTGCAGAGTTCTTACTGTGATGGCACTATTGCTATCACCTGAAGTCCCTATCAAGGAAGGTGAAACTCTATTTTCACTTGAACTGCTGCTGTGCTCTGAGGTTCCTCCTCTATATTGATTCTTACCACTAATGTGTTTTTTTTACTTCTTTATTTTCATATGAAAGAACTAGAGGTAAAAATGATTCATTATGCTTCCTTAGCCTGTGAAGAATGGTCCATACTCATGTTTGGTGTAAGCTAGTTTTGTAGAAGTTAGTCATTATCTTGAAATAATGTTTAATTGTAAAAAAGAATTCCTTGTTACACAAATAAAAATTCTATCTGATTTCCATCTCTTTTCTCCTACATATGACTCTATGTGGAATAACTGTGCTTTTGCCCAGGAGATAATGTCCAACAAATACTTGTAGGCTGTTGTTGTGCATGTACTTAAAATATTTACTTCTCTTGACAGTTTTTCTCCACTCTGTGTTGTCAACAGCCTAACCACTTGTCTTGTCTTTCTTTTAAATCCTTCTAGATAATCAAAGCGTTTCAGATAACAGGATGACCAGAGTGTGATAAACTGGTGAAAGTTCATTTGACTGCTGCATTTCATTTTAGGGTAAATTCATCTATGTGTCAGTAGTCATGACAAATAAGAAAATATTATTTTTGAGTTTGTTTTTCTATAGGATATCTTAATTAACCAAATTCATGTAGAAAAAGTGTGCAGTGCAAGCTTTCTGCCCTGAGACATTATGAATATACTATGCAGTACTCTTATATCAAAATGGAAGGTTGTAACCTGTGAACTCTTCTTCTTCTCCCCTTACTTGTTTAGTATGATAATTAGCCAGGATTACTGATCTTGTCCTTTTTTTTTCAGAAAATAAGCTTCTCAAGATACTGTTGAACAGATATTTAATAAGATTTTATGTATTTATCTGTGGTTAGACATGTTCAAATCATGTTTGTACACCCAAACATGAAGTATGATTGTGACATTCAGGACCCCACCAATTAATATATTTTGTGTTAATTCCTGTTAATGCCTGTTAAATACATCCTGGTATTGTTCACCAAGCTGTTTCTGATGCCTATCACTCTGCTTTTCCCACTGAACTCCTTTCAGAGCTGCTAAGTGCATGGTGGCCATTTATACTGTGATTGGATAAAAGGCACTTCAATGCAGACTGTTTATGTACATACTTATACTCAGAAAACAAATTTTGTGTGGCTATAAAAGACTGTTCAAAAAATTGTATTTCATATATGGTCTGCATATGCTCACTTAAAAAAATGCTAGTTACAGTCACTTAGACTACTACCAGTGTCACTATACTTGATTAATCTTCTGTAATATAATGGTAATGTTTTATTTCTAAAAATCCTGTCTTCAGATTAGATAATGAGTCAGTTAGAATGCAACCTGGAGGAACTTAGAATGAGACGATTCCATGACACACAAGCATGAGCACTAATAATGATACCAAGACTCTAGATGAATGAATGTAGAGTGCCTCTTGATACTTTATAGTCTTTCCTTACTTTTGTTTCCTTTTTTTTATATGTTGGTTTTAAAGGAATGCAAAATTCTTTTTGTTTTTTTTTTCAAAATTAGTAGAAAAAGATCATAAGAAATAAGGTTAGTAACAAATAGATTTTAGTACTCATAACTTGGGAATGCATAAGTATGTTGACTAAGGCAGATTGAGAAGTTACTTTCCCTGGGAATAAGGGGGAACTGTGTTGAGGTAATGAACTTATTGTGCTTTTATTAAGGGGTGAATGCCTGGTGTTTAAAATTGAAAGCTGCTGCTAAGAGGTCACTAGCTAAAGTAGTGACAGGAGTGTAGAAGACAATTTAAAACAACTGAAATCTGTAAGAGTTTACGGAGAGGTAGAAATTGTAAACCTGTCCTTGTGTATTGTTTGCCTCACCCTTTCGGATACTTCTCACTGAATAATGAAAATGCTCACTGACTCATTTGCTGAATTTTAAGAATGAAGGTAAGCCGAAAAAAACCTGTGCTTCAACATGCCTTTGAAAAATTCTAATAGCATTAAGACTCAATAGTGCCACTTTTCTGTGGAAAAGGGTCATGTGACACTTCTCTTGCAGGTGGATTTAGCAAAGCAGTTTGCCACTTCTCCTTTGTATTGAATTACTTTATAAATCTGGAGGCTTAACACATTTGGCTAGATCAGAGTTTGTTTGCAACCCAGGAAGGCCTAGCAATAATCCACAGAAAATTCTGGTAATTAATTTTTCAAATAAATATGCTTATGATGTCTGTGCCATGTACAGAGGTGTATAAAGTTTCTGTCTAATAAAGGAAAAACTATAAGAATCTGTCAGTTGCTGGCTTATGGCTTTGCGGATAACTTTAATGCTCCAGTATTGTAATATAGTAGTATATTTGCTTAGCTTTCTCCATATATTATTAGTGGAATAATTCTCTCTTTAAAATAGTCAGTTATGTGTTTTATGACATGTAGGGAATAATAGCTTTTAACTGTTTTATCAGACTTACCTAGAGAAAGTATCATCAAGCTGGCTTTCTAAACTTCCCAGATATAGTTGAAATACCTGATTTCATCATTAGGAGGCGTATTACAACTTTTCCTTCTGTGCAGAGCTCCAAGGATGGATCTCAAAGGGTTCCAGGAAGGAGAGAGAAAACAAAAGTAATTATTAAAAAACACATTACTATAGACTAGGTGTTATTGTTGTTGGCTTTTGTTGGCTTTGCTTCTTTGTCTTCTCGGGTACCTTCACTCAGCAAACTTCATGACCGGGCTGTATGAATTAGTTCATGTATTGGTAATGAGATTCCTTGCACCAGAGAATTTATGTTTAAAGGCAGTGCAGCTACTACTGCTCATGTTGAACATAGCATGGAATTTGACCTTTATGAAGCAATTGCAAAGAGGCTTTGAAATCACTGTAATAATATCCATGGAAAACAGAGAGGAGCTGGGAAACAGGAAAGTTTTAGTGAGTATAGAAGAACAGCATGTTATACCATTACCTGTCCTTCATACCCTCTGTCCTTCAATTCCTGAATACTACAATTCTGTGCTATTTAATTTTTCCCACCTGGCAACTCTTTTAGTAGTATCCACAACATTTCTCTTTCCTTATAGCCACCTCATATTCTTTTGTTAGAGGGATCATCTGTGCTTATCTGATTCAAAGGAAGACCTTTGGTGCCATTTATATGCAGTGTTGAAGACAGGATGTTGAGCAAGGAGGCCCTTGGATCTAACCCATTATGGCCATTTTTATGCTACAAAATGGACTAAAATTTACAGTCTTTCTGTTGCTGGCTATCCTACAGACATCTCTCATACTGGCATGTAAACGTGAAGTGTAGTCCAGCTTTCAGTTCTTCATGGAGAGAGAAGGATTAAGAAGGATTTACTCAATTTCCCAATGTTGCTGCCCTAAGCTGCAGGTTTGGACCCTGGGAAGGCAATGCCAAGGCTCATACATGCAGCAGGGTTTCACAGAGGAAACTGTGCCTTTCAAGGTGCCATTGCAACAACCTAACAATCAAAGATGAAGAAAAGTTGCTTTTATTGTCTGATAACTGCATCCCCTCAGGTCCATGCTCAAATGAAGTGCTTTAAGCTAGCCTTTTCTGTCAAATGTACTTTATTAAAAAGAAAGTTATGTTTTGGGGGCTATTTCAAAGGTAAATTAGTATGGGCTTGGAAAGGTTTTTTCCTTTATGTTCAATAATTCTTTAAGCTGCCTGGCTGCACACGTTGCTGATCTCTTTCAGCCAGCTGGTGGGTTCCCAGACAGAGTCTGTTACATACACATGTCACGTGGATTTCTGATGTGCTTGCAAATACTGTGATCCCTAGAGAGACATGGTCTTTTTTGGGCTGAAATGCTCAGTCATTGTGATGAGATGTTCTGCTTAGGAATTCAGGGCACAACTTAGACCTAGCTGTGGATCGTGCCATTCCACCTTTTTTTTTTTTGTAAGTAATGGATGTGATATGTTTCACAACGATGTTTCATCTTATGTTGGTGCTCTCAGATTGCACGTGTGAGAACACAACATCTCAAAAATGATTTACAAACACGGATGTGATGTTTGATGGCACTTTATTTGTGAAGGAAAAGGCATATGTTTTCCTTGTGGTGTGTGCCTGTAGATCAAAATCCGATGAAAAGCGTACTGACTACATCAGTGATAAGCATGTTACTTACCGAAATAATAATTAAAAAAAAAGAAAAATGCTGAATCCTATATGCTGTATATTGCTAACATACCATTTATTGATTCTCTGTGTATGATTTATGGCTATAATGGACTTTATGAAAACCCTAAGCCAGTCTATTTTACCTTTGTAAATATTTGACTGAAGAATAGTGCTCTAAGTGGAGTAAGTGGAATGAAATACATGCAAGGAGAATTCTGCACAAGTAATTAAATGTATACAGTACATTTAAGTCCTTTTTTGGCAAAGTTCAAATAAACTCCTTTTTAGTGTTTGAAAATCGGAGATCTAATCTTGGTTTTAAATCTGTTGTCACAACTATACTTAGCTCTGAAGTAATTTGCATTTCAAGTGTACTGGAATCTCTGAGCACCTCCTTTGTGTGTTGTATAATTACTGTTAATACCTGATTTCACAGTTATTTATATCCTTGATGTATTACTTGACTGTTGCTAATGTCTCATTTACTATTCTGGCCACCTTGAACAGCCTTCTACATGATACTTCCTGGAGTGTCTAGTCTTTTATCCTCTGGTTCTATCTTCTAATTTCTCTCTGGCCGTAGTACAGTCCCATATCTTTGCTTCAGGCAGTAATTTTGTATTGCAGGATTCAATGTGGAAGCCAGGAAGTGTAGTAAGGCTAGTGCCCAGGCAGAAGTGGGGACTCTTGGTGTTCCAAAGAAGTGACTCTGAGACACCATGGTTCACACAGCTCCTGGTTCCAACTAGGTATAGGGCCGCTTATACTCTGCCTAAGTTCAGGTTTCCACTGAAAGAACTCCATCCTCTTGCCAGTGGCACTGCTTTCCACCTGGCCTTTTGTGCTGGCACTTAGACTATGTGGCTGTTTAGAGAGGCAGGTTGAGGACTGATGCAACTGCAAATTAACCTTGTATTTCTTCTGGTTTGCTTTTTGGGCCAGTTCCCTAATCTGCTTTATGATGCAGCTGTAAGATGCAAGTATCAGCACAAACAAGGTGGAAGAACAAATGACTGAGGTCAGGAGGGAGGGCAGAAAAGACCACCTCTTTTGGCAGATGTCCTGATTTGTGCTATGGGTTGAAGGTCCTGGTTTGCACACTCACTGAGAACTGGCAAATGGGAATTGCTGCCTTGCGCAGGAGCAAGAGTCTGCCAAAAAGGTGATTGGCAACATCACTCATCTTTAAATGGCAGCAGCTTCTGGCTCCCTATTCAGTTTCTATTGACAAGCTTTGTCTTTAATACAGGAAGTGTCTGTGAAGTCTGGCAACCCAGCCTTTGAAAGTTGTTCATCCCTGCTGCAGAAAACCCAGTGGTACAGGTTACATAAAAGATTCTGTAATGTAAACTGGCATAACTAAATGCCTTATAGAAGATAAGCATAATTACCCAAACCCCTAGGTAGAAGCACCCATAACATTTGCCAAACAGAAATTCAGATAATTGGAAGATCTGGCTTAGCACATTCTGAAATAGGCGTGTCGGATATAAAAATCTCTGATTCAGTCTTTCTAGCTCGGTGAGTTGGATTTCCATTTGGGATATTCATTCATCAGGGCTTAGGTTTTAAACCAGATACATAAAAAACACCAAAGCCTTTGCCTCAGGGTCTGCCATGGGAGTTACATTCCTGGATAAATCAGAATACCATCTGCACTGCCAACTGCGATGTGAGAGAGTTAAGCAACGTTTTCTAAGCAACCAAAGGCACCTAACAAAAATAGATAATACCTCTCTCCAGGCTACTTTGTTTTTCCTAGACTGTCCCAGACCTCTAAAGGGTGTATTTTAGATTGTGACTCAACATTATCCATATCTAATTTACCTGAAAACCTACATAGAAAAGCAGGCAGATAAAGTTACATAATGAGCCATGGGTGATGTCCGAATTGGATAATAAATCTTAATGTCTTTATTAAAAATGGAGGCAAATAGTTTTGACAAGACAGAGACTGAACTAGAGAAGGCTGATGGTGGTGAAATAAATGAACTGTTTTGAATGGATGGTAAATGAAGTTTATACTGTTTAATTGTGCTGATGATTTTGGCAAAGTTGATCATGGGAGGCACTGTAGAAGCTCAGTCACTGGGCAGTGGCAGCTTATGTATTGTCAAAATTCACTCCCTTTTCTGATACGTTAATTATCAGGCCAAAACTCAACCACAGTTAAAAGTAAATACACATCAGGAACTGAAGGGAGAAAGCTTTCTAGAAACATTGTAATTAAGTGCAAACTAGACACTTTTAATTTTAGAATGTTTACATATATCTATACAAGTTAATGGACAGAAATGCACATCTAAATACCCTAAAGTTTGCCCTGGAGTGATATAGTAATTACCTGCTTATGAGTGGTGCATGTTAATTTTTGCAGATTATTTATCTGATTTATCTGGCTTTTAAAGAAATATTTTCCCTTCTTTTTAATTTTTACTTTTTTTAATGCCCCTATTTTCATAACAGAGTACAGATAGCATATTTAACAATGTGTTCCTGTAATTATGAGTGAAGGGGGAAAGCTCAGGCGAGAGCAGACAACAAGAATCAAGAGCTGAAGGTGAGGCAGCTACTCAGTTATCTGTGAGGAGGAGATAATGGGCAATAACACGAAGCCAGTGCAGTGATGAGGCCAGAGTGGCAAGCAGAAAGGATACTTTTATCAGCATTGTTTCAAAACAGCTATAAAAGTAAGTATTAAAAAAGGAAAAGCAACAATTACTGGAGCGAATCCTAATGGAATTTTGAAATACCTTTAATAACGTGCAGTAAGGGAACTACGTGTTTACCTCAGCAATTTGGGCACATTCCAGATGTGACCTGCTTACCTGTTTGAAAAGAAATGCACATCCAGTGACAAATTGTTGGGTTATTTTGTAATCAAGAGTGCATGCTTATGAATTTGCAAAGAAGACCTAGCATAGGGACGTTTAATGTCATAATGTATTTTTGTTAGTGGGGTCTGGGCTAGGCATGAACCCCTCTGTTGTAAATGTATTTGAGCATCTGTTTTGTCTAAAAAGTAATCAAAGATACAGATTATATGAGCCTTCAATATTCATTGTTATTTACCTCTGAAAGATTCAGCTGGTTTGTCTTGCAATTGCTTTTCTGAAGGAAATGATGCATTGTAATTAATTTACTGTGTGTAGTTTTAAATGTCAGGGACATTTTTGTTACTTAACTAGCAGACTCATGCAGTAAGGGATGATGAAGACTTTTTGAAGTAAGGCTATTTAAAGGAATAACTTCTGAGAGATTTCAGTTTCAGTATATCTAAGTACAGTATGTGCTTTCTTTTTGTTTGCCTTTTTAAAATTTAAATTTTGCAGCATTTCAGGCAACTTCTAAGATGCATTAATCAAGGTGTATTTGTTGATATTTTATTTCATTGCATAGCTATTTTTCTGCTGATTCTTTTAAATGTGGTAAGGACACAAACTATTGACTACGATCCCTTTTGAGTAATGACACTGTGTTTGAAAGTTCTTGGGAAATAGTAAACATTTCTTTATTATCACAATGCATGTTTGAGTGCATAATTCAATTAAAATGTCATAATCATAAAACATTTAAAGAAGCAAACTGCTCTATGTGCTAATTTGAAAAAAAGAACTTTTTAAATGGAACTCCATGTAGCTTTTGTAGAAACTTAGGCCTCTCTTCACCGTTGGTTGAGTTTATTTAAAGAGCTTTTCTAGTCACCTTTGAACCCAAATGATTTCTCCAGATGTACAGAAGTGAACAATGTAAAAATCTTGCTGCTTCAGCAGAACAGGATCCAGCTGGCAGGGAACTGGATCTGCAAGTCATTGGTTACAGCTGTGTTTCGATTTATGTGATGGTTGAAAAAATAAATTACTGGATTAAATGGCTAGAAAGAGGACTCTTTGTTTAGCCCTTGTGTGGGGACTGAAAGTGTTTATGGTGCTGTTTTCTACAGAGCCTTTGCAAAGTAAGCCGGACAAATAGACTTATTCAAAACTTCTCTGAATTGTTGCGCATTCAGCTTTATTTCTTTACAGAAGAAACTGTATGTTTTTGTATTATGCTGTCAGCCAGCAACCGTTTTTAAGGTCTCTTGGCCTTTGAGAGTGGCAGTAGCATTTTAGCCACGTCTTTTAGGCATTGCAGTTTATCACTGGAAGGCAGTTTCCTTTGGTTAAAGGTTTCAAAATGCATTTCTTGGCATGCACACAAATACATGTAGAGACTGTCAAACTCATAACTTTTTAATGGCTTTAATATGTCAGCTTTGTGTACCACTTACCTTTTGCTCTACATAATAATGCTGATGTAATTGTAAATTGGGTGCACAATCATTTACAGAGCAGGCACAATGAAATCAGAAACTAATGCCAAGTGTTTGGATTATCATATATCTTATTTTAATGTTCTAACGATGGTGATTATGTCTTATTACCTGATATCCTGATTCCACAAAGATTTGCATGCTTAATTTTAATGAACAGGTCCCCTGTCTTTCCTAAGGCTGCATTGTGCACAGATCTCATCACAGGTTTGTTAGGTATTTTGGTAAGAAATGTGTTGATTTTATCTTTTTTTGGTTCTTTGTAAAAGTACGGTCCTGTGAAATCCCATAAGCAGCCTTTTCTACTGAAGGTAGCCTGGATTGAAAGAGTTGAGATGTAACGTCTTGCAGTGAAGTCCTGAATCCACTGAAGTCACTGGGCATGTTGCCACTGGCATCTCTTTAAGCTAGAGTTTCCTTTAGAACTTGATTTTAATGCTTTACTTATAATAAATATCACAAGACTCACAAGTGATTTCTCTTAAATGGTACAACTGCTTGTGAAGTGATAGGCTACCAGATGTGAACAAAAGATTTTAATAAGACCAACAGTAGTTTTAAAGACTTCTTGCAGATGCTATGGAGAGATAAATAGTACCATACAACCTTCAGTCATGACAGACAGTGAGCATTTTTTTCAGTTCAATTTTTTAAAGCGTTAGCTGGCTTTCAGCATAATAGTTCGCAAAGCCAGGAGCTTTTCAGCACTTATATCTGTTTATTCAGCAATATTTCCTAGCAATTATTTTAGGCTGACCATTTAGTTTCATTTTACAGTCATAAAGCAGTCAGTATCTGTAGTTCAGTATCAGTTACATACTATTTAAAAATAGTGTAAAAAGATGGAAAATGATGGTCATGATTAGCTCATAATTGTTGTCTTATCATGATCCAATTACTTCTCTAAAACCAGTTTGCACAAATCATTTTCAAAGGATTGCCTTTATAAAATCCTACAAAACGCTGACCAAGGAGACCGAAATACCGTAACAGGAGTTCTTTTCCAAGGCAAAAATGAAATCAAACAAGTTGTCCAAGTTCCATCATAAGACACCCTCAGAAATACCAGAGAGAGGCTTAAAATATTTTAAACCGAATATTTCCCCCCCCCCCCCCCCCCGCTTTTATTGTTGTCTCAGAGCTGCATTATTACATTAAGAGCCATGCGACAGAAAGTCGTGGTGATGCAGAATAAATAACCATAATGTATCAAAAGCAGACAAAGGTGTGATTGATCTGTCTGGAATTGGCAGACTCTTTCGCTGTGTCAGGCTGTTTCTTTGATCAATGAAGGTATAGCCTCTGACCCTTAAAAAAAAATCAATGAGATTGATTGAAAGGAGAGAGAGAACTATGAGAATGCAGGATAGCTTTAACCTTCACTGTCTAGAAAATTTAAAATATTCTGAGTTTGCAGGCATTGAACCTGCTATTTTATATTTTCTTATTAAAATGCTTTGCTTTTCCACAGCCTACTTTTAAAACCTCTTGAAACAAGGATGTAGAAATGGTGTGTCCGAACGTTTCTCACAAATATTTATCTTCATATCCCACTGTTTCAAAAATAGGAGGTTTTTTTCCTATAACAGAATTCTGTACATTCTGTTGCTGTTTGCCATATGTACAGAATGCCCTTAATTTCCTTTTATAAACTCTGAGTTTTATTTGACATATACCTATCCAAGAATCGCTGCTCAAAAGAATAGTTCAGATCTTTTCAGAGACACTATCCGTCCAAGCAATGTTACTTGAATTGTGCAGGATCAGGCCCACTGATGATTGCAACAATAATATGAAACCAGCATATTCAGGGAATAAGCAACATATTTTAGCAATCTCATTCCATGTAATCATCCATTTTTATCTGTTTTATATATATATACAAATACAGATGTACAGCTAATTAGTAAGGAAAGAGTAAAAATGTCATACTGGAAAATTTACGAAGCAGGACTTTTAAACTAGTGTTTGGCACTTTACGTCTTTCTTATTGAACAGACTGCAAATGCAGACTTGACTGTTTAGTCAAAAACATTTTTATGAACAGTTGGGATTTCATTTCAGTACCATGCCTTTTCTTCACATTGTGCTGGTACTGTATTTAAGCAGTAACACAAAGAAATTAGTGAAGTAAGTATAAAAAGTGTACATAAATAGAAAAGTTAATTCATTCATTATTTCATGCTTTTGAAGGTCAAGAAAACAGAGGTCAAAGAAGAATAAATATAATAGTAGCTAGTTTTCACAAATAATTACTTTTTTAATTGATAATATCAGTGAAATCAAGGTCTATTGAGTAGTATTCATATACTTTCAAAGTAATCTAGACTTCAATAATTTCTGCTGTCATATGTCTGTGTTTTAATAAAGAGCAGGTAAATTGACAAGTCAGCAAGGAGATGGTGTAATAGCATTTCTCAAGTAAGAAGGAGTTTGCATAGGGCGAGAATGATATTGCTGTTTCTCTGTATTTTTAGTTGTGCGCTTTCCTTTCTGTAATAGATAGCCGAGGCTATATATATTTTTGAAATACTATTTCACAGTCAGGTGGGAATTTCAGCTAAGTTACAAAATGTACACTTAGTAGAAAATAAGGCAGAGTCTTGTTGTAGCATTTCTAAACAAGAAATCCAGAAGGTTTTTATTTTGATTTTGTGATAGATCTGGGATTAGATGGCTATGGGATTTTTCTGACATCTTTATACCCTTGCTGTCCATCAGTGAGGTAGAGAAGGTATCATGGACAATCATACAGAACTATGACATATGCTTAAACACAGGTCATCTCTAACAGTCTCATTCCTCTAAGTCATTTAAAAGCTACATTAAAGGAAGTTGAACCTTTTATTTTAATAAGTATCCCTTTCATGTGCACTGTGGTGTAGAAACTTTTGCTCCTAGAAAAAGAGGGATGAGGGTGTTACCTCCTAGCTGGAGCACACTGAGAATATGAAGATGAGAACTGAAAAATCAGAATAATGTTTTTGGTGCATTTCTCCCTTCGTGTTAGACACATACTGATTTTGTTCCACTAGTACCTAGTTCTTGTCATCACATTCTATTAACATTATTATTTGTTATTCCAGAGAATCCTTATCTTTCACAGAAAGTTTATGTTAATATCGCAAATCACCTTACTCTTTCTATCTAAGAAACAAAAGGCTTATCCTGTATCTGACATTCACATCCAGCCTCACCTCTCCTCCCTCTCTGTCCATAAATAATAATCCAAGAAACACCTGATTTTTTTTTTCATTTCCCCCCCCCTCGTTTTTCCTTTTTTTTTTTTTTTTTTTCCCTTTTGGGGGGGGGGGGGCGGCTGATTTCAGCAATGGCTGCTTCTCTTCTGATGTTCTTCATGTACACAAACTGCATCTTTCCAGTGTGGTTGTAAATGCTGTCCCCTTGTGGATGATGCTTACACTCTTAACTGCTGCCTGCAAAACTGAATAGTACCCTTCAGCCAATTTAAGGTGGTGTCTGGTGCATTGCATTCATTTAGCATTACTGAAGGATAGAATTAAGGCTCTTTTTGTATCTCATCCCACTGTCAGCTAAATCTTTCCCAGAACAGATGCAAAGCTGAGGTCATATTTTTCCATCTGTGAGGGGTCAGTTACTGCAAGAGTCATTCTGGCTGAGGTATAAGCCTGTTAAAGAGCACCTATGCTAGCAGCTGAATAATTTTCTAGACCGATTTTTTTTTCCTACATTTCTACTAATGAAAACAGCTATGTCATTAAATCCAGCAATCGATCTCCAATTATAACCTGTCTTGGATAGCACTGCACCCTGCCCTGGCAGGTGCCCTCTGTGCAGACATACCCCCAGCCTCAGCCTCGGCCTCTGCCATGAAATACCTATTTGTTGCCTCTGTCTCACACCCACTCCTAGCACCTCTAGGAGCACAAATTCCTCCCCAGACTGTCATCACCATGGTACGGAGGCTCATTCTGCTACTGGGCATTCACAGCACTGCCTGGACTAAGGCTCAGCGTTCGGTCTGAAAAGCAGATCTATGGTTAAAAAAGGTGTGGTTCTGCTTGGAAACAGAGGCAGTGTATGCAGACAGTGATGTAACTGTGAATGTAATGGAGTTTTCTTTTACTGTGATTATTTGAGTCTATCAGCAGAGTAAATCAAATTTAAGAGACCAAAATTCTGGATACCTGCTACCTGGATTCTTTCGTTCCTCCTGAGAAAGTGAGCGTAGGATATGTGACAATTGCTGGAGCATTATTATGAAAGGCTTTTTGATCTTTTCAGGACCTGCACAGGAATACAAAAAAGTTTAATGGGTGACATTTAATCTTCATACAGGGAATAATAATTACAGGCAAGACTTTAAAGAGGTTCTGCTCGTATTCAAACCCAATGGTTCTTTCTTCTTGCATCACATGAGGATTTACTGTACCGTGGATGCTAAATGTAAATGATTTGTCAATTCCATGAAATTCAGACATGAATACCAAAATGTCTTTCCAACTTTTTCACATTTACCCTCAAACTGAAAATGGATTTTCCTAGTGGTTGATTAACAGTAAATGAGTTGTTTCTAACTAGGCTGAGGAGAGAAGAGTTCTGTAATATTGGATTAGTGAAAGGAGCTTCAGTTTAATTCAACTAGTCTTCTATTTTTAATCTCCAAGGATACAGCTGAGTTGAATGTTAATTAAACAGCAGTCTTTGATCCACCCAGCCACTCCTGGAGGCATAATAATAATATATAAGCGCACATGCAGCAAATATATAATAGGTACATTTAAAGGACCGTGGCACCTAACCTTACCATAATCACATCTAAGACATTTCTTGCTGACCCATTCTTATATTATTTAAATGGGGAAAGGGAAAAACAGGAGAAGAGGCAAAGTTAAACTTTCATGATCTGAAAGGTAGGGCAGCAGAGCAAGTGTGAGTTCCTATTTTGAGGATGTATAAGGGTTAATGATTAGAAGAGTGGAATCAGGAAAGACCTTAAGCCCAGGTCTATGACAGTGGTAATTGAGCTGATTGATTACGACATCTCGTTTCAGACGACTATTGATTTAATCTAGTCTGCAGTCCCATTGGCCCCAGAGGTGCTCCCAAGTGAGGCTCAGCACTTGAACCTGGGTACTCTTCCCTACTCACTGTCTGGATATAAATTTCCAGAATCTGCAGCCATTTATAATTCTCACTCATCTTCATGCTTTTATTCAAAAAATTCTAATTTCAGCAGGCTACTATTTTTAACCATTGAGGAGGCAGACGCAGGGAAAACGAAATGGCACAGAATGAAAAGGGTGGGTTTAAAAAAAAAAAACCAGCAAGATAGAGAGCTGGGGCTATGTGGCTATTATTTGCATCTGTTGTTTCTGATTCGCAGAGCTAGCAAAGGCTGCTTTTGGAGGCAGTCCACAAAGCTGGGCTATCAGTAGGCAGTTTGCTGTACGCGCACGTTCAATTATTAAAATACTAGACTTTTTTTTCTGTCTGATAGCCATAGAGAGGTCATGACATTAATTTATCCAGGGTATTGTGGGTAACTATACAGAAAAAAAGCATAAAGGGCACAGATGCTGGAGCAGCAAAAAATGGATGGGTCTGAGCAAAAGGAGATTAAGAGACGATGACCAATCTAATGTACGCATAGCAGTAAGAAGCCGGCATCCGTCACAGACTATTGATGGCCATAAGTATTTTAAGCCATGCTGTGCATGTGTTAATTTTTTTCATTTTTTTTAGTACCTCAGTAAATGCTAAGCTGAATGCTGTAATCCTGTATTTTTTTCAGTTTCCCAAATCTGATTTCAGTCTTGTTTTTGTTGTCTCATGCTTGGCGTTCTCCTCTCGCTCTCTGTATGTGGGTGTGTGTCTGTCTCCATCTCTCCCTTTCTCTGAGATTACAAACTTAACTGTTTCCTAATTGTCTACTTTCCTCCGTCCTTTTCCTAAGAAATTAATTACCATCACGACAACTGGTCGTAATCTCGTGCTAACTGGGTTTAGGGCGTGTATTCCGGTGTTTTGGCTTCCTTTCTTTATTTCGGAGCCGAGCGGTGTTTTCTTTTGGACCTTTTCTGCGGGTGGATGCCCTTCACATTTGCTGCTACTGTAAGGTTGCCAAACGGCTACCTGAGATGGGACTGCGGTGTAGCACTGCATCCTGGGACCTGCCTGCCCAGCTACACTGAGAGTTTCTACGGTGCCAGGCAGCTTTGAGAATTGTCTGACAAATTGTGTATCACCTGTCCCACCCTCTGATAAATAATTTTTATACCGCGAATCACAGTGGTGTGGTATTGTCTGGAAAAATAATTCCCAAATACTGTTGGCGTAAAAAGGGAAGAGGCGAAAGATTGTCAGTGCCGTAAGTCATTAAAGTCCCTTGCCTTAAGAACAAAGGAACAAGGTAAAAATGCACACAATAATTATGCTCTGCAGATTTTCATAGCCTGTCAGACAACTTGTGCCTGTGTTTCAGTTAACAGCCTTTGTGCTTTCTTTTGTGTTTTGTATTTTATATATGCGTCTTGAGTTTCTGTGTGTGTGTGTCTGTGTGTATTCGATGTACGTATATGTGCAGACTGCTCTACCAACACAGAGCAAATACCATACAGATAAAAACACAAGTGTAGCTCAAACATGCGTTTTCAGTACTTGGTGTGGTGGTGAGGCTGTATTGCCATTGTTCTCTTGCAGCGCTCCCTCTGATGCAAGCAGTGTCAGTATTTTATTTTAATTAAGAGGTCTAAAATAATTAAAAACATAAAAAAAACCACCAACAACAATGACAAAAGAAAAAACAACCAAACAACAATAATAAAATAAAAAAAAAAAAAAAAAAACCCAGAAAAAAAATTGCTTAGTCTAGTTAAATACTGGTTGAAGTCCAGAAACTCACGATTTCAGCACAGTGAATGGTGATTCAGACCCTGGCAGTGTTTTGGCTATGAGACAATTCCTACTTATAAAGAGCACAATGAGGTTGGGGGTTGCGAGGCGGGGGGGGGGGGGCAAGATAGCATTAATTTTGAGGAAGATTAATATTAGTCTTTTTAATGTTCACTATTTTCTGATTAAATGAACCCTTGTAGCTTTTGAGAGGTAATGTGTCCTTCCCACTGGTATTTATTTGAGCAAAGGAAAAAATGAAGAAGGCGTAGAATAAACTCCTAAGACTGTTCAAGAATTACTGGCATTATTTCTCTCTACATCACGTGTGAGCCTGGGTTGCCTGCTATTCCTGAGGCAGAGGATCGAGGATGAAAGTCTGTGTGTCAGAGCCTGTTTTCACAACTGCATTTGGAGATCTGTCTTATTGATTAGGAAAAAAAGGGGGTGGGAATAGGAGTGTGAGGTGAGGGGAGGACCGACTGACTACTGGCTTATTGCAGCTCAAGACATTTTCTTCCGGAAAGATGTCAAACAACTGAGACACAGCAACAGAGGAAGTAGAAAGGTGGAAAAATAAGAAGAGGGACCCTTTGGAAGAAATGAAGGCATTCCTTATGAGAGCCTTGAGGCTTTTTTTTTCTTCTAACATCTGACCCACAAGGGCTAGAGTGACAGCGTCATGCAAATGCTGCAGTCCAGCAGGTCTGAGAGAGGGTGGATGCTAGAGAGTGAGTTAATGTTAATGATGAGTGCAGTGAAAATACCAGCCGATACCACCCCCTCCACACACAACTGCTCTGAGTCAGCATCCGCTGCTTTGCCTTGCCTTTTTGTGCGTGTGTGTATGTGTGTATGTGCGCGCGCATGTGTATGTGTGTGTGTGTGTGCGTGTGTGTGCTAGTGACTGTGTGTGTGCATGGAAGGTAAAGACAGTCAGTCAGTGAGAAGCAAAGGTACGTTTGAGAGCAACTAAAATCTGACTGATTTCCATCTTCAGAGCATCAGATGTATTCCCTAAAGAGGATGGGTCTATGCGATGGGGGTGGTATAATTATGTTAATGTCATATTTATAGAGGGGAGAGATTTTTCATTCTAATTATTGATTTGAAAGCTGTGGTCAAAATTGTTTGTTAAATCATGATCAGCTTTAAAAAAAGAAATTGAATGAAATCTAGGGACTGCTATACATATATATATCTCATATATATATTTTGTTTCGTTTAACTATTTTGTGTCTGAGGCATAACTGATTGAATGGTGCACAGTGACAAAGAAACGGCTCTTATATAATGTTGCATTATATCATCAGATGAAATAATATTTTAAATAATCCAAAATGTTCTGAAATCTGAAGTATCATTCTGGAGGGGAGGGTGAAGGGCAGGGGTGGGGGTGGGGGGCACTGGCAAATCTTTTCTTCAGCAGAGCACTCTGTACAGCTTTCTTGTAAATGGATGATTCACCTGTTCGACCAGCAGAGATTCTAATTCTTCCCCCCCTTCTCTTTTTTTTTTCCTTTTTAAAGCTGAACGGCTTCCCGAAGAGCACTGAGTTTTCTATGCCAGATTCTGCTCCAGTGGCTAGGACCTTTATGGCTGCTGTTTCTTTTGCTCTGGGCTCTGATGGAGGAAAAAAAAAACAAAAAACCCACGGTGGATCCCATCCCTAAAGTAGAAATTTTGCGTTTTTTTGTTCTGCAACCAAGGCTAAAGATCGGAGGAAAATGAATGCGAAAGTAATTTGGGATTGTGGCCATGCCATTAAAAGTGTTCGGCTTCAGAACAAAATTATTTGGGAAATCCGAGCATTTCTTCTTACTCTATCGACAGTGTTTGAAAGTTACGTGTGCTTTGAGTAATCTGGTTCAAGTGACAACAATCTCTGCATGTCAATGTTTTCTACAGCTTATGGAGCGAAAGCTAGTTTTGCCATTGGGAAGGAAGAAGCTTTTGCTAGCAGTCTGTAGAAGGATTAAATGTTGAACGTGGGGAAGAGGCAAAAAGTGAATACACGCCCAAAGGTTATCCTTGCACCGTGAATGGGTTTAAAGTACTCTGTAACCAAGGGCCCACCTGAACAGCAGGACTAAAAGTGTAATGGGGAAATATTTCAATTAGAAAACCCTTAACAAGCATTTAATCCTTCTTTCAGGCATTAAGGGAAATAGAATAAAATTGTTACTGTACAAATCTGCTGGAAGCAGATTTTAACCCATTTATAGACAGTTCCCTCTGCTGCATTATAATATGGCTACTTGTGAGACAAGGCAGTGAAGATTTTTTTTGTGTGTTCTTTGTTTTTTTCTTTTCAAAAGTTAAGGACTATAAGAAAAGTCTGTTCAGTCAGCTGATACATTGTTTGAATGTACGTACACATCTTGCCTGCTTATTTGATCTTTTCTGCCCCCTACTTGAAACTGTGGTTTGTTGATTTGGGGGAAGGAGTGGTTGTTGATTGGGGGGGGCATTGTTTTTTTTGGGGTTGTTTTGGATTTGTTTTGGTTTTTTTTTTTAACAATAGCAGTGAAAGTTTTACTGACAGCGATTATGACTACTAAGCAATTCAGTTTATTGGAAGACGAATTCTACTGGATCATATCGGACTTTTCCTAGTCCCTGAGACCCTAACTTGTGAGGTTTTTTAGCAACAATCACAAGTCAGGCTCTTGGGACCTAGGCGGAGGGGAACCAGCAGCTTTGGACTGTGATTGTTTCTCTGCAGAATTTAGAGAACCAAAGGAGCTTTCCTTGACTGGAAGGGAAAAAAGGAACGTACATCTATTTCCAATGTTAAGCAGCAGAACTGTCCTAAAAGAAAAATTAAAAAAAAATGTTATCCATTGTTCAGCAGTGTGATGTTACATATTTGTATGTTTAGAAAACTGGACTAGATGCCATTTAACATGTAGAATTAAAATTTAATGTACATGCCAGTTTGCACCTCAAAAAAAACCCCAAAACAAGCAACTCAAAGCAGATACTAGAATATATGGAAAGCTTTCAACCATATTATTATTATAGATAATTCTGAAATATAATTAGCACAAAGTATATTTTCAGATGTACTGTTACAGCATTAATTAATTTTTAAAGCATAAAGCATAAAGCATAAACACTGATGTTTGAGGCCTAGAAAACATACATTCTATTGTTGTTTAATAATGATTTCAGTCTACAGAAAAACTGCTGCTTAGGTTTTCCTGTAACATGAGACAAAGATTATTTTGTAGTTAGTTGCCATCATTTTTCTTTGTCTAAGTGAGAACACAATATGACATTTAAAATATTCTCTCATTTAATTTACATTTTAATCTGATAGAGAATATTGGTGTAAAAATCATACTACAGCATTAAAATCACTTTGCACACAGAATCATATTTCTCGTACCTGTTCAATTTAAACTGAGACAGTAATAGTCTAAGCACTGGACTCAACTTCTAGCCTCTCCATCACTTTTTGCATTTTTTCCCCCTCTGACAAAAACTGGAGTGAGGTTTAGGTTGTCCCTTCATGTGTTAAGTACTTCACTAACTTTGCATAAGAAGATTCACAAGCACACAAGTTATTCTGCACTGCTCTTTAGTCTTGAACTTCTGGTCTACAATATATGATTTTATTTGTATTCCTTAATATTTTATAAGTGGGTTAGTTCTGAATAATTTTTCTCTGTTTCCTGTATCTAACCCAAGATGCTGCAGGACTTTGTTGATACATCAGACTTCACTGAGACAAAGGCTTCACACAGATCAGGCATCTAAACTATTTGTTCATTTCAGAAGTGGCATTTTGGCTGCAGTATGTTTTTTCCACTTGTGTGGAAGGTATTGTGTTTTATTGTAAACATCAATGTTATTGTTAAAATAAATTGTTCTTATCTGTTAGTATAATACTTTTTCTTGTTGTCTTGTTTTCTTAGGAGACAGAAAATATGTGCTGTATGTAGTTTTCAAGTTGCTCAAGATATAATTAGTGTTTAAATAGTCATGAAAATATTGCCTTAGCAATTACAGTGATGATACAGTTCCTGTAAATATGCAATTCTTTTCTTCATAAACTGTCAATCCCACATTCTAAGAACACTCAGAAGACCTACATGCAAACATTGAGACACAGAGGTAATTTTTTAACTCAGATGTGTTATTCAGCATTGACTTCTACTTAGACAATATTAGAAAAGTGGTTCTGAGTCTATATAGAAAAGACAAATGCACCCAGCTAGATGCTACCCTCCCGAAACACTTCAGTAGCATCTGACGTGTATTACGTGCAATAGTTTTCAGTACAGAAAATGCTATATTTAAGCTGCTGATCAGGTGAACAGGTATTCTGTTCATTCAAGCTATATAATGAGATAAAACTATATTGTGTGTAGCTATATACATGTCAATATACATCTAAATTATGTATAGTTCTTATCAAAATTAAAATCCTTATAGGTTTAATCAGATATATGATGCACACATCTGTACATATTAAAGATTTTCATTGCATTTACTTTTGAATCAGCAAAATTTACTTGAATGTGGATGGTTCACTTTCAGCACTCTGAATTCATTTGGCATTTAATACTGTATGTACAATGAAGGTGAAACTGTAGTGTGAAACATCTGTCTGTCAGTCTGATTTCAAGTATACTCTACAGTAAGAAAGAGAAGAAAATGAATCATTAGAAACCCCTGCCTGGCTTATTTGGTGCTACAGCAAAAGCTGTAAATATGTACTACTGCCTCTGCATTACTGTCTGAACTGGGATAAATCCAGTGGCTCTTCTCTGCCCATCATACTCACTGCTGCCCCTTGCCATGGAGATGTTGGTAACGTGCCTTCCTTTTCCCTCCTCCCTCTTCTTCCCCAGTTTCAACACAAAAAAAAAACAACCTCTGGTATGCATTGAACTCCTTATGGTGGGGCAGAACTCCTTCTGGAGGGGAGGGAGAATCCCAGTTCTCACTTGGGCAGAATTCCCACCAAGACGAACAAGATGGAACTGTCCTGGAACTATGTGACAATGCCTACAGACACCATACAGAAAGTAGTCTTATTTACATATTGACAGTGTATGAAAGCTGCCTCTATTAGGACAAATATATAGAAATCATCATATTCAGGATGCTGTGCTTAGATATATGTAGAGAATTTCAATATATTCTCATTTCTATATGACTGTATGTTGTTTTAGTCCAAAATGCTTTTAAATGCTATTTAATATGTAATTTTGGAGTAATCAGCTTGTGCTACAATAAAAACAACAACAAAAAAACGCCAACGAATACACAAGCTCTTGCAAAGGCAGAGAAAGAGAGAGAGAAAGAGAGTGAAAATGATGTGTGGTGCATACAAAAAAGGAATGATATTAACAATTCGATGAATTCCTAGTTGGTAGACCAGACTGAGCCAGACGCATATATTAACGGCTGTCTGCTGCTGATGTGAGCCTGCTCAATGCGGTGGAAATGAAGGATCACCTAGTCTCTGACACCAGCTTATTTGTACGTTTTAATTTTAAAAAGGAAAATCACTGTTTTACATAAACATTTAACCCCTGCATGATTTTCTTTCTTTTTTCCTCCCTCATATTGTTTGCTAATTTACTGTCAACTTAAAGTGCTGTTTAGCTATAGCCCAACAAAACATCAGTCAAAAAGCAGAGGGAAGTATTAGCTTCCCTTTTGTCTGCCATGTACAATTGGGTTATTATTATGATAATTGTCTACTTTAATTTTTGGTCTTCATGGGAGACGCAACAATTTTCCAGATCTTCTTTTTTAAGCATTTTAAGTTTCAACAAGATACCATTTCATTTTAAACCTAAAAAAAAAAAAAAAAAAATGCTTAGAGCTCAAGCTGGAGTGACTTGGTCAATTCTTTTTGTGATCCTAAAAGTCTTTGGCATCTTAATATAATGTTACATATATGGGACAGGATTTCTTTTCAAACCATATAAACACTAGGATCCATTAATACAGCACTGAAGTCTGTTACATGAGTCAGGGGAATTCCAATCCAAGTTAATTACTGTTGGAATTAGAGGAGAGAATATTTTACTCGAAGTTGTATAACAAGAATCTACAGTTAACACATTTCAGGGCATTGCTCTATTCATTTGATGAAAAATGTCAATGGAGTTTTATGTTTTACAGAAGATATTATGCATTTCCATGGGTAATGAAAATCGGCACATTCACGATTAGCTAACACAACATTTTCAATGTGTTAATATGCAGTGCAGCAAAAATTTCTGTAGGCAGTAAATGTAGCCATCATTTTGATTTGCCCATATGATGATTATGCTCAATTCCTGACTGGGTACTTAATTTCGCACTGAAAGGCAGTCATCTCCTCTTAGAAACTGGCTGTAGCCTACAAAACAAAAAACAAAATTAAAAAAAAAAAAAAAAAGAAAGAAGAAAAGAAAGACTGACTGCTGCATGAGGTCTACAGCTAGCTATGTAGTCAGATAGATACACATAATAGAAAAAAAATATCTGAGATCCTTTCAAAATGCCATCTGAAACTGTACCACTTCAGTAAAAGTAGATTTCTTTTGTTATTTTCATTTGATGGATTTTTGACCAAACAATGTATCTGAGACATTCATCAATTTGTTAATTTTTTTCATTGTTTGATGATTACAATAGGCATCTTCAGAGTTTGTTGGATGCTGCCTTGTTCCATTCCTTGTCAACACTACAGATATTCTTACCTGGTGAGTTATATTCTGACCACAATCTAGCTATTCTAATTTCTGTGCAAAGCTATGTTTTACTTGCAGTGCCTGAGTATCAACAAGTGTATGGACTATGGAAGACTTAGAGAGTAAATGAACATAAGATTATTAAGATCAACACTGATAAAATTATTTCATCTTTAAAAAAACATCTTTAACCTATTAAGTAGGATTTAAAATTAATCATAGAATCATCCAGTTTATTATAGACTAAAGTTTATCTGATAGGCTTTTGGGATTGCAGTCTTTACTCCTGTTCCTTCTTATTTAGGAGTTAAGGATTAGTCATAATTGTATGATAAACAAGATACAGTAATGATAGTCTGAACAATATCAGTATCCTATAGGGAAAAAGGCAGATAATATTCTGTACTTTTCTTCTATTTGTTAGATGTTACAATGGGGTTGTGATTCTCTACAAGGAGCATATTCATTTATTTAACTGGCCAAGTAAATCAACAAGGTTGTTCTGAGTAATTTAGGGCTGGTAATTTTGGTTTTGGTTTTGGGTGGTTTTCTTCCACCACCACCCCCCAACTTCTTTTCTTGGATGTGTGCGTGTCATGCATGGGAAGGTATGAAGGAAAAGCAGCTATTCAGCAGAGGCACGTCCCACCCCTTTAATTAAGCTTTTCCTTGACTATGTGACTATGTAAAAACACTGGCAATGTGTAAATCCCATTTGTGGCTTTTTTTTTTTGTTTGTTTGTTAATTATTTATTATTTTTTATTTTAACAAATTCCTAAGTATTATATTAAGGTACCTCAGTGATGAAATACATATGAAAATATTTGTTCTAGTGAATTACTGGATACTGAAAGGGTTGGATGGCATCGGCACAGAGCCAACTGGAAGATTTTTTTTCATTTAATTCCTTTCACCTAGTAGTCTCCTCAAGCATTAGGCAGAACCCAGTATGTGGCTAAGTTATTGCTCTAGTGTTCATCAAACAAAAAGCACAGTCTTAGCATTTGTAAATTTTCTTCAGGGAGGTTTCTAATCTAGACAGCATTTGCGTTTGGGGATTACACCACAGTCGGTTCCCCACCACCTCCCCCTCTAACATGTAGCCCTTTCAACTTCTTCAAAGAAGTGGGGAAAAGTAGGTTCTTTTATTAATAGCAGAAAACAAACCGACTGCTGGACTTCCGTGGCAGAGCTCACATAATGCAACAGGGTGGGAACTGTAACAAAGAATGCTTGAATGCACTAAACGTATAGTGAAACCCCATTTACATTCACTGGTGGAGCTTGAAGTACAATAAGTGAGAAGTTTAAAGTAGAAATAAGCAGGGCCATGAAAAGACTTCAGTGAAGGTAGATACTTCTTGAAAAGTTTGGCACAGGATTTAATTTCAAACTCAAATCTTTCCTTGCAGAATACATTTATCCGTAATATATCCCTTTACTCAAAGCATTTCCCTCAGATGAAGGTAAATCAGATGAAGAGAGTATCTTCAATGCATAAAGAACTAGATTCTGTTCATCCAATCTCTATACTGATTTTCATACAAGTGAGACAGTTAGCAGTGGAAAAGTCTATTCCTCTGCACTCTCTCTTCCTTGCAATCTGCCTTTTATGTGAAAGAAACAACTTTCTGTCTTGAAATCAGTGGGAGTGTGGGATCCTATCATGATTTCTTGTTCTCTCTACATGTAAAATTTATATGTACATGTTGGTAGAGTTATGCCAGAGAAATGGACAACTTAGTTGTTTTTTCTGCTAAAGTTTATTCTTTGAAATAGAATCACAATATTACTAGTGAGTATGTGTCACCTCTCACCTTCTCTTCCACTATGGTAACCATCTCTTTGCTTCAGCCCCTTCCACAGCCCCACTGTAAGGCCATACAAGATGCTAACTTTATTCTCCTAAGAGTTTGAATGAGCCTTGCTCCCACCTTCTGCATTTGTCTCCATGGTGGTTCTTCATCCTGACGTGAAAGACATATAAATTGGACATACTGTAACTTTTTGCAGAATCTGCATTCCTACCCTTGGCCCTGTTCAGAAAGAACCGGCCCTGTTCAGAAAGAACTGGTGTCCAGAGGTTACATATTAGGTAGCTAGTTGCATTTTCCAGATAAAGCTCTTCTTGTTCATTTTCTTCCAAAGAATGGCATGATAGCCCTTATCACTGGACAGTCAGCACAGAGGATCATTTGTGGAACATCAGATTTAATAGCTGTGATTGGGCGGGGGTGGGGGGAAGAGAGGACTGTGGAATAACTTTCTGCTCTCTTCAGCAAAAGAAGTTTCTGCTAGTGATGTGAGTGAAGTATTTGCTATCAGCATTTAGCCGTATTCATATTTCCAGAAGTCTTGATGATCGGTCCTTATCCTCAAGTATCTGCTTCAAGTAGACAGCAGGCAGGCAGGCAGCTCTGCTCTGTGGACTGTTGCAGCAGGCTCGCAGTGCCTGCCATCCTGCAGGCAGCCGGTGTGAGCCTAATCCGGGTGCAGCACCGGCCGTGCACAGCACCTCACCCTCTGTATCCACACGGGCATCAGCTTTTAGCAAGCCTGGTGTGTGAAATGGCTGGTGCAGCCATTTCGTGGTGGGATTTACAACTTTTCACTTCAAGTAAAGTGTTTCTCTCTCTGTTGGGAAGATTTCTTACAAGACCGAGGATATGCAGCGCTTATAGCTCTTGCTTGTGTATTTATATACACACACTGCAGTATTCAAGCAGTTAGATTTACTGTTAGATTTTAAATAAACCTAGGAGACCATGCTTTTCTGGTGTTTATTATTTCAGCATATTATTTTGGATATTAATTCTCAAACTTAACACTTCTTTCTGAATTAGAGGAGTATGGTCATAATACTGATGTTTCAGGAGTCTTTGGGGCACACAGTTCTAAAACAGTTTCTGGATGATTAAAAGTGGAACAGGTTACTGCTGGAATGTTGGAAACCTCTCCTGACTGCCTCAGAGGGTTAGATTTCTTGTGGGTGTTGGCGGTATCTGAGTATTGAGGTTTGGTAGGCTTTTATGAGTTAATAAATTCCAAAGGCTGCAGTTTGGCTTTCTGAAATTTGGTAATCATTCCCTAAATGCTAGTGGGAAATCAAAATTACTACATGCAATAACTAACGCTTTTTAAAACCTTTCAAATGTTTCCAAACTGCCTCCTACGTACTCTTCTTTCCTGCGTCAATAGCTAAAGATTCAGGGTCACTTCCTGGCACGCATCATGAATGCAGACAGTTCCCTCAAGCTCTGCTTCAGTGAGTTGTCCAGACAGACCATCGTGTGGGGACAACTACTCACTAACTGGGGGCACAGTGACTACTGCGGTGGGACATTGGTTAGAGCTCTGAAACCACAGTATAATGCAAATATTAGCAAGGCGTTTGGTGGCCAGTAGGAGATCATGATTTACAGTGGTAGTGTGAGGGGACGTTTTATGTGTTTCTTTTTGTTCTTCAAGTTTTTGTTCACAGTAACTTACTGCTATGGCTGGGAAGAGAGAGGAGCATATCTGAACAAGCTATGGGATCTCACACCCCAATATTCGTCTAAACTCCACTGAGATTCTTCAACTTTGTTTTGGCATCGACATTTACTTTTTCTCAGATTAATTATATGAAACATCCTAATGACCTGCAATAACTAGTAAGAAAAGTCACGCTAAGGAGCAGCTCCACAGAGAGTCACAGGGGTCAGCATTTTTCTATAGAAGCAGTCTTATGTTTGATTTTACCATGATTTTACGAATTCCATATGATTTTACTATAGCCAAAAAATCCTTCTGAGATCCATCTCAGATTATGAAGTGACAGTAGACCTTAATATCTGCAGTATTCTCCTGAGATGACGTGAAGACTCTAATGGCCAGTAATAAAACCTGTGGCTGAATGCCATCCTATACCCTCTCTGCTTCTAAGTACCACAGTAGTTCACCAAACCAGGAAACACAGTACCACACAAGGCTTGCACCTTGCATACACTAAGCAAGAAATACAGACAGACATCTCCTCTTTCTTTCCTTCCTTCCTTTTCCAAACCCTTTACCTCCTCCCTTGTTATCATCCCTTGTGTCTCCCACGCACAGCAGAAATATCACATGTCCGCTGCCGACGCAAACTCGATCATCTAGTCTGACTTCCTCCATAAAACATGCCAAAGCATTCACCAAGCAATTCCCCCATCAACACCATCAATTTATGTTTTGTTAGCATGTATATTTAGGATTTGGGATGGCAGAGAATTCATAATAACCCCAGGAACGGTGTCCCAGTAGTATCTTACATCACTATTAAAAATATAGGCTTTATTTCTAATTGGAATTTGTTTAGCATTGACTAGTGAGATTTTTCCTGATAACTTTAATGGTCATTTGCTTTTGCCTCTTAACATTTTCATTGAAAAGTAATCAGATTATTTTCACTATTTTACTATAAGTTTTGGGGAAGACTAGATCATGTTGCATGCTCTTAGGAGAACCTTTCCCATTTTGTCAATATCCTCTGCAAATGCTAGTACCAGAACAAGTGATATGATGTTAGGAATGGTATTATTCCCTGTGCTAGTAATTCCCATTTTCTTTTGTTTGACTTTCTCATATATTTTATTTATTCTCTCCTTTACTCCACTATACTGAGACCAAAAATACAGCTGAAGGAATAAAGAGAAAAATAGATTTGAAAAAAACTTGTCTGAGCTACATGGAAAGCGCCTAATTCCAGCTAAAATCAGTAGGAGTTTAGCACCTAAACTGTTAAGTGCTTCTGTTACCTTTATTCAAGAAAAACTTTATTTCAATTGGAGAAATAACAGAATTAGCTCATCCATGTTTAATTAAATATTATCCAGGTAATTTTTAACCACCATTAATCTATTTATTGAATGAATTGTGTTTAATTTCAAAGGGAAATGACAGCAGATGTATTATTCTTACTATTTGAAAACTTACTTGGTTTCAGCATTTTGTGTGCTTTTAGTACACTCAAGTTACAGAAATAGATCCTACAGATGGATTAAAACATACCCATGTGTTGAAACCAAGCAATCAGTCACACATTTTGCAGGTATTCATCCAGATAGCTAGGATATAGCTAGCTAAAGGATTATTTTTAATGTGTTTCTCCAAAGTTCTGTAACCTACCCCCTTCACAAGGCTTATTTGTCTGATCTCAGTAAATCTTCAACCCTATATGTTATATCATTTTTCTATCAAGGATTTAGGGAGGAGGGGTGTGGGAAGAATGATCTTAGATAAGCAATGCAAGTTGGTTAAGAAAGGAGATGGCTGTCATCTGTAGCCTTTCCAGACACAGCAGTACAGTTCCAGACAGTCACCTGAGTATTATCGCTTTGTCTCAACTATAAATCACAGTCCGGTAATGGCCAAGGCTGACACCTTGACATTTTCAAGAAGAGTAAAAGACCTGATTTGAATGGAAATCGATTTCATTTCACAAATCTTGGAATACTACTCCAAACCTAGTCTTGTTCTTTTTTGTGTCTTATTCAGAATTTCCATGATCTTGATAAAGGATCAGTTGTGTTATACAATGACTATTGTTTCCTGCCTACCATTTAAAATTACAGAAATATGTGTGTGTAAACAGTACATCCTGGTGAGGTTCCATGTACACATAGGAAAGAAACTCTCTTGTCTGACAGCCTGTTGAGGTGATGGGCACAGCTCCTTTGGCTGACAGTGCAACTTTATCTTACTCTTTTACCACTGTGACAGGAAGTAGCTAACCTGCATTGGAAGGAGGAGAGGAAGGGGAGGGGAGGAGAGGAAGGGGAGGAGAGGAAGGGGAAGGAAGGGGAGGGGAGGGGAGGGAGAGGAGGGAGAGGAGGAGAAAGGTACAGCTCAGAGCATGTGATCTCACAGCCCTACTCCCCTGGACGTGCTCCCCTGTGGTGTGCTCTGAAGGGGTGGCAGTTCTGGTACACCAGGACTTCCCATTGCACAAAAAATTTTCATACTTCTAATTGCCTTTCTGCACTCAAGATGGCCCAGTTATTTGAATACTAGAAAAGAAACCACACGTGAATGGAATGCTCTGCAAAATACTAATTTTCTTACTTGGCAAAACAGAACAAGGAGGACACTTTGGTTCAAAAAAAGGGGGAGGAAGGTGACATAATGTAATGCATGTATGAGAATCTAAGCCAAATGAGTAAGCTGTGCCTAAACTTACCAACAGATACATTCCTGTGTGAAGCTGAAAAAGGAAAAACATCCTTAGTGTACAGAGGATTAAAAATGTCTGATGGCCATTTCATTTTTAAGACCCTTAAACAGGTTAGTGTGAAACACGTAGCGGTGTCTATAGCAACAGGTGTGATATCAAATGTGAGGATTTTTCTCTCTTTCTGCATGTCTTGCCAGCTGCACAACACTCCTGAAAAACCTGTAAGAACCTCATTAAAACAGTGCATGTACAATACAGCCCTGGTACATCAAATTACTTCCAAAGGCCATAGCTATGTGCCATCTAGACTGTCCACTGACTTTATCACAGCACATCTTAAGCAGCAGAAAAGACAGGGCACATGTGTGGAAAGAAATGCTAACAGCCTAGCAAATTGTAGCATCTAGACCTGAATCTTTTTTCTCTGGCAATAGCCACTAACACATGCCCAGGGAAAAAGATAAGGACAAGTATGTGTTTTCCTGTCTCCAGCAGATTGTAATGCAGTGACTAATAGGTGGTACCAACTTGTTTGAGCACCATTGTCAGAATTTTTATCTGTCTTCTGTGCATTTGTTTAATTACTTCTGCTTTAATTGTATGAAGCCTTTTGGTATCATAACAATGGTATCTTTTCTTGATTACAAATATCTCCATGCTCTGCAGATGCATTTGCTGACTGAGGAGGACTGAGAAAATGTTTGCGCCCTGTGTCATGCATGGTCTTGCAAGGTGCAACACCTCTATGCAATCTGCATCATTATACTCACTTTATTTGTTTTATGTAAGTATTTTATTGATGGGTAGAGTTTGTAATGTGCATTTACATGACAGATTTTACCTGGAGACAATGTTTTATTCTGATACATATATCTTATTGGCCAACTTTTCCAGCCACACACTGGTCTGTACAGTGGAGAGGTTTGAGGGTGAATTAGATCAGAACTGTGACATTTGGCACTGTGATGTTCTCATGACTGCAAATTGTGCCCTGGAAGAGGCATCTTGCAGCCCTGTAGTTTCCATACAGGAATGCTTTGACTTCGTTAAAGTCAAAGGAAGGTTTTGTCATTGGCTCCAGCTGCTAAAATGTCATAATCAAATTTAAATATATTTAAGAGTGACCACCATCCTTACAAAGCACTTACTTAAACTAGTTCCACTCCTGAAAAGCTCCATACTATGACCATGATCCTTTTATACTTAACATTTCCCCAAATTACATGGGGGACAGTGTAATCTGTGCTGGAAGGCACGTCTCACTGTAGTAGCCCTTGTCAGATTGTATCTACCAAGTCATGAGTTTCAAGAACAAAAGGAAAAGTTTACACTGAAGAGTGAATCAAAGTAGAATACTAGCTCCAGAAAAGGATTTTAAATCATCTGTACCAACAGACTCAAAGTTTCTGTTTAGATTTAAGCAAAGAAATATATTTAGCTAGCTTTCTCAGGATCTAAAAACTGCAAAAGATATAGAAACAAATCAAGTGGCCTCACTGTGTATCATTTAACATGATGCAAAACTATACTAGCATATTTTTTATAGGACTTGAGTTTAAATATTAACTGTTAAATTTAAACGAAGATTTTACCTTTTAATATAGCAGCAGTATTGGGTGACTCATGTAGACTGTACATGAGATTTTTAAAGCAACTGTAGCATGACAATTTGTAAATTGTATAATTTTACTAATGACTCACTGAAGTAATTCACAGTCCCCACTTTTAAAACAGTAATGGAGCTCTTATCTCATAACCAAAATTTGTCTTCTAGTACCAAGTGCTGATTTTGGAGGATTAGATCAAGTAAAACTAATCTGCTATGTAATGCCAGTTTATTAAGACATATGTAAAACAGCATAGATGATGAGGCCAAACAAAATGGATTTATATGGTTACTTGGCAATTTTTTTTTGAGACTTGACTGCATAGTAAAACCCTTTGAATTTAATATTAGTTAAACTGATCTACCTAGGGAAACCCAGTTCACCCAGTATGACTAGGATAAAGTAGGCAACAACTGCATTGCTATCCCCTTTGCCTAGTCATTTAAACTGTGTAAAAGAAGACAGGCATCACTTTTCCCCTGTTTGATTCTGGTACATATAACCACACCATAAAGTGTAAAAGCAAGCTGTCTGCTTTATAGCCAGCTCAGAACACAAATGAGCTTTTGGTTTAGGTAGCCATCATGTCCAGTCTATATTTCTAACCTGGCTGTACTGTGGCATGGTTACTGCAGTACCAAGTTGAGGCTACTAAATCCTCTGGAGAGGCACAGGGAATCATATTGTTCAGCCCTGCGAGCATCCTTGGAGGGCAGGGCTCAACCATCTCTGTCTCTGTCTGTGGAACACCTCCTCTGGGGCTCACATGTAATTTTTGTTCAGTCACGTGTTATAACCAGTGAAACTTACTTGTCCTACTGATAGCAACTGCTAAATTTAGTATTTGCACTTCAGAGGAGCCATAAGTTGTTAGAAATGTTTAGCAAATATAGAAAAGCTATAGATGTCTCATACCATGTGTCTTGGGCCATCCTATTGAAGCCACTCCAGAAGATTTCAAGCCCACAGGGACTGTATGACATATATGCCAGCCTCATATAGATGTCTCAGATACTCCAAGGCATCACAAAGAACAACAGACACCTACGTGTAGGAAACTGAGTCCTGTGTTACCTGTCCTGTTCCACTGGACTCTCAAGAACTTCTCAAACTACATACTTCATTCAGAAAGGTATCTATCTCCCTTAAAATATTCCAGTAGGAGTTTTACAACCAGTTTCATATTTGGAGTTTATATTCTCAGGGGAAAGTTGGCTAAAAACACAGTGTAGTAAAATAAATCAGTGGATACTTGTGTGTAGCTCAGGTTTATGTAAGCTGGAGTTTCATACACAGACACAAGCCAGCATTTAACTATTGTTGCTGCTACAAGGGTCAGATCATGATTTATCTTTTTTTCACTTTTTTATTCTTTAAATGTAGATGTTAAAAGAGAAACTCCTTAATCAGTAACTGTCTCTAATGTTTCTGCCATGACAAAATGATGCTCTTGTTTCTCATTAATTGGTCTTTTCCTATTGTTTTCTACAAATGTCAGAAGATCAACTGAGGCACAGTTTTGGATTTGGGCTGTGTAAACATACACTATGTCAGTACTCTAGTTTACCCTTTTCATAGCTGCAACAAGCAGTTTAAAGTGTGCAGCCTAGGGATTTGTTAGTGACAAATGTGCCTCTAACATCACAGGTGAGCATGGTTGCTTCCTTTCCCGAAAAAGGTCCAGCCACAGTAGTGGGCCCATCAGAAGCACAGTAAACAGAGGCAGCTCCATTGTGCAGCGGCACCGCAAAACCACACCAGGACTCTTCTTTCCTTCAGCCCCTGTATGAGCCTGTCTTTCCACGGCAGATCTGCGTAACTGAGAGGAAAAAGGCAGAGGAAAAGGGCACTTTGGGAAATATTGTTTCCAAGTGCCTGCAGGCTCAGGTGGGAAACAAATACATTTCAGCAGCAAAATCAAGATTTTGTTCCTTATCCCACATGTGAAGACCAGTACTTTCTGGTTTGCTTTTCTAAATGGAAGCAGAATTTCTGTTCCCTGTGCTGAACTGAATGTTACTTTTTCTCAATAGTTTTTCTCTTCTTTTTCATTATTTGTGCACCTCTGGATTTTCCCATGAGAGCATTCTTTGCAGTAAAGGTTCATAAGCATTGTTAGAAAATTCCTCTCAAAAATGAGTTATCAGTTTGCCAAATTAGATCCTTGAAAGCTGAGAACCAGTGCATTAAAGCCAATTTCTAGCGGTTACAGAAGACACTTCTCTAAAAATCCTTTAATTTGAAGAGACTAAGCATGTTCTTGGACTGGTTGAAAAGCAACATTTCAGAAATACAGAACTCAATGAAAGAAAAAATACAAAGTTGTTTGTGTTTTCTGTGACAAAAACAAGGACAGATTCATGACCAGCACAATCAGGTTCAGGCCCACTGACTTTAGCAGACCTCACTTATACCAATTGTCAGGCTGGTTCACTGAAAATAATACTGTGGCCTCACTTTGATCTACATTACTGCTTACAAAGCTTGTGCAAAACCAGATACCTCTACCACCTCAACTGAACTACTCACTGGACAAGGTACTAATGAGAAGTATTTACAAGATCAGGATGCTAGTCTCAAATGATATGGAGGTATGGAGATCTATGTAATATGTTGCCTGTGGAGTTTTGTGGGGTTTGGTTTGGTTTGGTTTGGTGTTAAGGTGCATTTTTTTTTCATTTAAAAAAAAAAAAAAAAAAAAAAAAAAAGATGTAATACCAATAACATATTGAATGAATTTTCCCTTTTCATTCCTTATACTTCACTGTGCAGTAGCAATTGATACATAACCCACTTCAGAAGGCACCATACCTAAATGAGTATTTCTTATTCAGCCAGCATTATTACCAGAATGATAGCTTTTTCTGAAAAAGAACTGCGGAATCTGGATTTCGCTTACCCAGTCAGAAGGAAAAAAATCTGTGCAGGGTAAAAATATGAGGACAATAATATTTCCTAATCACACTCTCAGACTGGAAATTATTTTGCAATCCTAACCCAAAGAATACTATTAGATTTTTAGAAATCTCTCATAGAATTTGTAATTGCAAGAACATTTTGAGTCTGAATAGCATGCCTATGTAAGAGTCTGAAACCATGCAGTTTCTAGCATCTGGAAGTGAAGTCTCACTGTTCAGCAAGCTGGTCTGGATAATGTGGATAGCTCTGGCAGCTGGAAACACCTATACAGAAGTGCCAACCAAAATAAGTGGTTTATTTTTCTTAATTGTATATTTCTAACCATAATGTTTCATTTAAAATCTCTGTCTTTAACACGCGTATGCATAAACAGATATATGTTCTTTCATTAAATCACTGCTGAACTTTTTGTCATGAAATCCACATTGCTGACCACAATGATCAGAGATTGGTTTTGTGGTCCTCACAGCAGTAAGCAATATGGGTACATGCATATTTGTCCATATATGACTTTTTGAATATGCATTTCAAAACACACGTTTGATTTCGTGTTTGCTGCATGCTTATGTCTGATTTTTCATGAACTTTTTCTCAGCTGTGTGAAGGAGCCTGGCAGAGCAAGGTGGTAGTAGTCCACAGCTGACATGCTGCTGGTGCACATGTGCCCATCCAGCTCAGTGAGCTGTCTGACGAAAGTGCCCTTTGTTTTGCTGGTGGGAGATTCAGCATGGAAAAGCCCTATATCCAGCACTGGCAGCACTTGAGAGTGCCATGCTTAGCACAGAAGCATGCTGAAAGGATGGGATCCCTCCTCTCATGACTCCCAGGAACATGGGTCCATTGTTGTTTCCTGATATCTGTTCTGTGTCTCGTATGAAGGACTGTGCTCAGGACATTCTGCTGAGAGCTTTAAACTTGTGTCACCCTTAACTTCATGTAGTTTAGACGTTATTGTCCCTAAAGTGGTATATTTAGTACTTTTCCCTGCTAAACTTTTCCCTTGTGTGTATTAGCTTGTGGATGGAAGAAGAGGGAGGAAGGGAAGGTGATAGGGAAAACCAAGGGTTTGACTGGCATACAGTCATTTTGGACTAGTGGGAAGCAGGCATCTCTGCTCTCCAGCCCCAACGTACTTCTCAGTCCATGTGTTTTGAGAGGGGAAAGAAGCTGATATTGTTCCTTCTAAAATTAATTCTCAGTTAGCCAGTTACTCCTGGTTTTTAGCTCAGAGCACGCTGTAATTGCATTTTTCATTTCAGTAATTATAGAGGATATTAAAGTGGATAGACAGTTGTAGCAATCTGGCCCTTTAGACATATCCACTTGTCCAAGATCAAATGGCTACAGCATATTTAGGGTTACAGTCTCCTTCTCTTCCTTCTTGTTCTCTACTGCAGTGGATTTTTTTTCGGCGTTACCATGGCAACGCTATATCTGGCTGCCAGCTCTGTCGTAAGTTATTGAACTGAGACTGGCTTTTGGTTTAGCAGATAATTAGGTTCTGTCTCACAGGTTCATTTTCCTGTGACTGGGACGTGAATATGACCTACAGCTGGCCTCAATTTCAGTGTCACAGACAAAACTTTAACCCTTCCTAGTCTCGCTACTACTGTACCCACTGGGGTGGTTGGTGGCGATTGCAAACACTCTCCCGGGGGTGTTGGCCACAGCACACCCTCATAAGTCCTTGGGGTTCATTGCCCAGGCTGTGCTAATCCCTGGCAAGGAGGGGGACAGTTCAGCTTTTGCATTCATGTGCTGGGCAGACAGGGGGAAGAGTATCACTAGCACCAGATGAATATTGATTGTCTGGTATGTAGATTTGTCAGAAAGGTAAGTTCACTGCTTGATTAGTGACCCTTTAAATAATAGAAATGCAGAGGGTGGTGACAGGCGTTTTTTGCTTGACTCAGGAATATGAAATATTTATGAGAGGTCTATTTTAGCACATAGGGGCCCACCTCAGCTGGTACCCGCCACAAGGGAGCAAAGCTGTGAGGAGCCGCCATGTCATTTTTGTGTGTAACTCCCTGATTTTCCTCTTCTCCTCTGGGAGGAGGAGGTGCCCAGCCTGGAGGTTCTGGGCACCTGCCACTGTATTCTGTCAGCTCCCAGCACCCAGGCTCCAGGACAGCAGCAGGCAGTGCAGCACCTCACCACATAGACTCTTGAGCTCATTAAATGAGGCCTGATAAAGAGGAAGATCCACCATTTTCTTCAGCACAGTTCTCAAACATTCTCTTCTTCAGCTTTTGCATGCAGCAAAAATGTGGTCTCACATGTGAGATGTGGTCCGACATGGTCTCACATGTGGTCTCACAATTTTAGCAATTTCAAGCCAGGGCATAAATCCCTATTCTGTCTTTGGAAAAACATCTCAATAAAAGGTATCAGTCGAAAGGAAATTCCATGAGAGTTCTCTAGCAGATATTTGATTTGTCCATGGGATAAGGAAGGTTTTTCCTATGCTGAAAAGAGCAAGGAAGTTTTCTCTCCCAAAGCCAGCAGATCCCAAAGATGCACAAAATCATTGGTGTAGGAGTTGTGTATCTGTTTCTCTGGGGCAACAGCTTCTCACTGACTATTTGGCATTGGACACCATAGTGCTGCTGGGAGTCACCCCATCTGTGTTTCCTGTTGACAGTCTTCTTTCTGGGGAATCTCACAATAAGAAAAAGAGGTTAGCTGCAAAAATTGATGGACTTCTACCACTAGCCATCACAGGGCTTTTGCATCCAGGATATTCTCTGCAAGTGCTATGGATGTGTGGATGAAGATGATGGCAGGCTGGATACTTCCTCATCTGTGTTTCCCCCTCCCCACCAAATTATTTGTGACAACGTCTTTTGATTGGAAGGTCAAAGTGTTTGGACAGGGCATCCATCTTGCCTGTATGGGATGTGTCCTTCTGAGATAATCTCCCAGTCTGCATTTATTGATAAAAAATAGTATGTTTAAAACCTACCTATTATACAGGACAAAGCAAATGGTATTTTGTAGACCAGGGACAGTGACTTCTAAACAAAAATAGCACCAAAAGCTGCAGATTTAGCATATATGTATGAACAAAATGATCAAAAAAGGCCCTCAAGGTATTTCTTGATTAGCATATTTAGTATGGATTAGACCTCTTTGTAATGATAGCATAAAAGTTTTGCTGAAGGCCTAAACTTGGGTGGGAGTGGCTGGAGGGGAAGATCCCCCTTGAAATACAGAAGAGAGATCTGAAACTCCACATGCCGGTTGGCTGATAAATTATCCAACTGCTGGGTGTTAATGAACATTGCCACGTCTGGGGCCCTGCAGCTCTGAGCTTGGAAGCTGGCTGATACCGCATCAGCAGTACTTTACAAAATATCAGTGGTATATTACATTTTTAGAGAAAGAAGTAAACGTACTGCCAATTCATTGTTAGGGAAAATTTTCCACTATAATCACAGTAAATTTATTTCTTTGAGTTAGCAATTTGTGTGATTTTTTGTTTTAGGGTTATTTCCCCTTTTTTTGGTTGGGTTTTTTTTTTTTCAGGTTTTATAACCAATAAGGAGACTAAGTAGTTTCAATTTTTGTTTAGAGTTGGTTTTGGTGCTTGGCCCTCGTATCTTGGCATAGTCCTGTAATGTTTCATCTGTGATCACAGTTTAAAGCCAAATGAAACACTGTTTTCATTGGAACCATTAGAGAAATCAAGCAAATATTGCCAGTGGCATTAAGTTTTATAAAATATAGATAAGAAATCTGAATTTCTGTCCTAGAGCAACCTAACATTGTCCCAACAGCATTTGCAAATGAGGGCATGTAAACCATGCTCACAAGGTAGGGGGGGCGAGGAAAGGGGGGGGCAGGAGGGAATAAAAAAAAAAAAAAAAATCCCAAGAAGATTGCATTTTCGCCATTTCATGATTTCCAGCTTGAGCAGCTTGAGTTCTTAAACCAAGAACCCTTATTGTAGGCAATTAAGCCCACTAGCCACCACATTGTATACTGTTTACCACAACTGGCAGCAATTTAGTCTCTTCCACAGGATGCAAAGCTGTCAAGTCCTTCTGAGTCCCCAAAGTCCTTCCATAGCTGATGCTTTCTAATGTGGAAGACAAAGACTTGCAGGATCTCGCCTGCTTTCAGGTGCTGAGACAAACACACTTGCTTTTGTTTATTCCCAGAACAATTGCTAAAAAATCGAACAACAGAAGAAGTTCAAGCTAGAAGGAGTAAATTACAGCATTTCTTGTATTCTGGCAATTGGTAAATGCCTTGTAAATTTATCTTGAATGTGAGAGTTTCTTTGCTGTTTAAAACTCCCCCCACTTCACAGCACATCTAAAAACTTAAAAATAAATGGAAACAAACAAACAAACAAAGCTCCACTCCAAATTCCATTTTTGTGACATTCCTGCAAATGTTTGTTTTTACAGAAAAAAAGATTTCAGTACAATGTCTGGAAATGTGGGTGTCTTTGCACCTTCTAAATTTATACATCTTAATTAAATGTTCTTTACTACTCTCTGACAAAACCTGCCTCTACATATTGCCTCTGTAGTGGATGTTGTCTGCTAAACTTAGTTATGTGGAATCATGTCTGAGTTATGTACCCTGAGTGGGCTGTGAGAATGCCTCCTCAAGTATGCTTCTTGCTTTTGATTTCTTATTACTCTTTATCCTTATGAGGTACTGTGTACGGTACTTCAAGAGGAGAAAAAATAAGTTCCTTAATTTAAATATTTCATAGTGAAGTTGAAAGTGCTTTGGATACTTGGATCAATTTCTTGGTTCCATAACAGACTAGCAGTAGTACAAAATATGCTGGTTTAAAATCAGAAGCTACTTTTTTTTTGCTTTGATTCTTGAAATTTGAAACTACTCTTTTTTTTCTGTTCGTTTTTTAACATTATCAGGCAACTGGAAAAAAATAGTGTCACAGAATTAAAGAAAACTCTTCGTAAACAAAGGGTCAAGCATGATGTAATTCATAAATTGATATCATTGAAGAAGAAAATATTGTTACAGTATCTAGTAGAGTTAAATTAAAACAGATACCAAGTATAAGAGTAGCAGTGTGATCTTTAAAGATTAAACTTCAGATTCATGATATAGATTTAAAAACTAGCTATGGTTCAAATTTTTTCAAAAAAAAAATGATTCTTTTCAGTAGCTGATAATATGCCATACTAGAATCCATGAGATGATGCATCAGCAAACCAAATTGCAGCTGTTATCCATGTAATGAAGGATGTGGTTTTTTTGAAGTTTCATTTTTGCAGGTTTTCTAAAATCTTTTTTATTAAATACAAAATCTGTATAAATAAGACATCAGCTGTGCAGAATGGAAGTGATTTTTCTTTGTAGAAGAGACAAAATAGTGATAAAAGCTCTAACAAAACTAATAATAAATTTGAAGTATTTGCTCATAACCTAAACAGATCTTTGACCCAGTGCTCTTTGACAAAGCACTACTGTCTCTTGCCTATGCAGTGGTGGAGCATGTATCTTTACTTCTTTGGCACACTTGGCAGCTGATCTTAGGGATAGACGTGGGCAGATGCATCACGCTAAGGGGAAAAGGGTGCTTCCCAATGGGAATATCTTTCACACCACCATTAGCACTTCAGAGGCGGTAAGGTAGAGTCATGCTCAACTTTGTGGTTGCTCTTCTAGTAAGCACAAACATATTTGCATCTCCTGAATGCTTGTTTTGGGTTCCAACTAATGTCACCATGGAAGTGTTTTGGGGTAGATGCAGCAGCTCACACTGAGTTTTCTCATCTGCTGTAGCAGAGCTTTGACAGTCACGCTTGGCCAGGATGGCACTTCACTTGAGCAGGGAGGTTCTTTTTAATCTTTAAAATGTGCACTTTATTTTTAAAAGCATGATGGAAGAACTCACTTATTTATTAAACAGTGAGTTATAGGCTGTATGATTGCCACCTTAATCACTCATATCTAATCATTCTTACTGGCTCCATAGGTGTGACCTTTTCAACAATAATTTCCATGCAGTAATAGCAATAAAATACTTTAGGCAGTACATTTCTGGGAATCACTGCACTTCTCAGGTGACTGAAGTCACTCATTCTTTGTCCCCATGCTTCACAACACATCTGAAGCATGAAATTATTCCCTTCCAATGTAATGCCTTCTCCTAGTCTTATTGCTTAAATGATTTTTAAGGATTACTGTGTTAAAAGCATTGTGAGAAATTCAGGGGGAAAAAAAAAAAAAAAAAGAGAAGATAATATTTTGTATTGAAGTTATCAACCTGATCCACATTTCAGTGATTTTTATTCCAATCACGAGACACTGGATCTAATATACATCCAAGGTATGTGCTAGCATAAGTATGGAGGGCACAGTATCTTTCTTGACAATAGTGTGCTGTAAACAGAAATTGTGTCATATATAGTAGAAACTACCAGAATTGACAAGGTTTTGTATTTACAAGAATAAGGAGAAATGCATTTCTATGTCCATTGGTGGGCATTACCAGCTGTCTCCTGTATGCAGGTACCATTCTTTGTTCCCAGGATTTTATGCATTCAGCTGTGATTTCTCTCTAAAGCCTTTCACCATATCTTGATTGATTTGCAGACAGAATACAAATTCTCTTGAGACAAATGTATCATTACCATTTTAAATTGCAATCTTTTTCAGAAGATGTTGTTGGTTTTTTGCCATTAACATTTGAGAACAAAAGGCTGGAGTTTTAACATTTGTTGCAAGCTACAATAGCCATCCTTGGGTTTGTGGTTTTTTTTCCCATATAAGCATCTAGTTGCAATATGAGGAAACAGCATTTGTTTCGTGTTCTCTACAAAACAATGTCTATGCAACCTCAGAAACATAGCTTCTGTGCATTTGTTTTACTGTGAGCAAGGATAATAAAAGGCCAGTGTGCAATTTAGATAGATGACTAAAGAAGTAACCCTTGTTTTGGGGTCCAAAAGTTCTCTAAAGCCAATGCTTGGAAAATGGTGTCTTTTACAAAGTCATCACTTAGTGAAGTCCTTATTTACAAAGGTCTGGTGAACACTACTCCTAGGCTTAAACCTATATATATACCTCATGTTCTGATAAATCAAAATTTTCTATTTCTGTCTCAGTGACAAACTTCATATACTGCAGAAAAAATGCTAGAGCTATTAATAGAAGTAAAAGATCTCTTTGATACCCAAGGCTGCATCACCAGCCCAACTGTGTCTCAGTTTGAAATCATGTATATATGTAATCAAATATTTATCAGTAACACCTTACAGCATCAAATGCAGCAAAAATGATTTTATGCTCTCATAAAATCCATCATTCATATACATGTAGCAAATACCATGTGATAGGGAATGTGCCATATATGATGTATATCGGGTCTGTTTAAAAATATTTTTTCCTAAAAATATGTTATTCCCCTCAATTTCTTCTCTCTCAAAACACTTTCATATTCCAGGTAAAATAACAAAAATGAAATGGGAAAATACGATTGCTTTTCCATTTCACTAAGTAATTGCCTTCATTAAAATTAAGATTTTGTGCTTTCACGCAATCCATTATTCATATAAACAGAGCAATACACACATAATACATACATTATATATACACATACTCCCCTCCTTATTGCTGAGACGTGTAAAACTTTATAACATGTGTTTTGTCTATCTTGTTTATGTAAGACGTGATCACTGATCTGCTTATGGCATTTTTCCTCACAAGAGTGATGAAAACCAATCCTCAACATCAGCAAACTAGTCTCTTGCTTTTGACAGGTAAGACAGATCAGGAAGGCTTCTACATATGCTGTGTATCATGCAGATAGCATGATAATAAAGTATTGCAAAATAAAGTACAGGACAGTTACTGTATCACGTTTCTTTCTTGGAGTCTCACAGAAAAGTTCATGGTTTGAGACAGCTGCTGCTGGTTCTGCTCCAGGTGGGCAAATACATTGCCTTTTACCAACACTGAATGGACTGGGAAATAAAGAGCATACAGGAAATAGGTTCTCAAGAAGCAGAAAAGAATTGTAGGTTGGCTCAGGAAGGGCCAGTCTGGTATTTGCAATGTCATTTTCTGATTAATTTTTGAACGAATAGCTAAGTCATATCTATAGGCATATAAGGTAGCCTGTTTGTGAATAGCAGACCCTGAATTTCAAGCCAATTTTACTGTTACGTGTTTTCAGAAATTTTCATCTGTTTTGACTCACTGGTTTTGAAAACTAATCCATCCTGCTTATGGTTTGGAAAACGAATGGAGTTGTTAGCAAAAAATATTCTTTGTCTGATGTGCTCATCCTGAATATTGGGAATAGGTAGTAATGATAAACTTCACAAGCTCTCTGGTCCCTCTCTGCTGACCTTAATGGCTTAGATAGCTTGGAAAGGATTTTCATCCTCTAGGCCCAAGCTGAATGTCAGTTCTAAACAGTATGAAACCTAGTTCTTTGCCTCTTACTGCTCTGAATGACCCTGGTATTTAATATGCTGTGGGCTACAGTGTTATGAAATTAATGCAGTCACATATAGCTAAGTGGTTAGTTTCTGTGCTCACCTGGGAGAGGTTTGGGAAAAATATACATGTGTTTGACATCTGCCGGTTTCTTGATGCAGTGGTCTTTGGCTTGTTCTTTCCCCATTCATATTGTACCTATTTAAATTCCAGATGTGAACAAGAAAAATTAATTTCTTCCTACTCCATCTTTTAATATTTTCAGATGACTATGAATCTCAGCTGTCTGGAATATATTACATGGAATTTTTATTTTGTTTAGTGATTATGAATACTTTTATAGCTGTGAGCGTATGCAATTTTTTTTATTTTTTTTTCATAGTTTATTACATCTCCTGGGATGTGATTTTTCTGCATGCCATTTTATAATCAATAACAATTTTTATTTACATTTTATTTCTGGACATTTTTGTATAATAGGCTATCCTTTTTATTACTCCTAGCTAGAAAATACCAGAATAATTTTATTTGGAACAACTGACATTTTGATAGAAAAAGTACTTAGTTAAGTATTTTTAAATTATTCTTGGTTTGTTTTTCCTTTCTTCCTAATACCAGATATCACCCTTGATTAATAACAATCATATATAGGCTTTGTTCCTCTTATCTGGGTGTCAGCAGTAATTGGAATCCATATCCATATCCTACCTTGCAATCATGCTGCAAAAGGCCAATAAATTCCCGCTGAGTGTGTTACTTGTTAAATTTAGTGCATTACATTCAGGGTAATGAATAAAGGCAGTGGGCCGTTACTGTCTGGTTGGCAGAGAAGGAGTAAGAACAGCCAGACTCCCCTGAGGCCCTGAGCGGGCTTAAAACTGTGACAAGCAGAATCAAGGGACTCCCTAAGCATCACAGTTCAGTTTGTCTCCCTTAATTTCCTCTTCTACCAAGATTTTGGAGGGAACAGAGGGAGGTGAGGTAATCTACAGAAATACAAAATACACTGTGCTTGTATACCAGTACTCCCTAGTGCAGATTCTCTTCTAGGCAAGTAATATATATGTGTTAAGCATTCAGCTGCTGACAGGTTGAGCTTTTCTTTAAGAAATACATATATCATGTACATAGAGAGTGTAATGTAGTTTTATGTATATATAAAAACTATACACATAAATGTATGAGTATAACCAACCTGCGTTAACTCTCTATTGGATTGCTGACTGATTGAAATAAGCTCTCAGACTTCTCTTTTGGATGTCTGAGCATTGACTTGACTGACACCAAAATAACCGGGTGTCTAAGTTTGGTGAGAAAAAATAAGTACTTCAGTTCCTTATGTGGACCTGATAAATTTCTGAATTTCTTTTCCTCGTGGTATGTGAATTTATGGTGCTAAAATGATAAAACCTTGTTAAATAATATTATGGAATAACTGACATAGCAAGACATAATAGAGTCTTCTGAAAGGATATACACACCTACCTGGATGAGACCAGCAAGGAATTTCTTGCTCCTGCAAGTTCCCTCTGTGTGCCTCTGAACAGAGAGAGCATGTGAGTGCACTTCCCAGGCTTGAGAGAGAGACTAGCTTGGGCCCTTCCCCTGAAGCTAGGAGTGAGGAGAGCCTTACGTGCTCATGTGTGGCCCTGTGTTGGGGAAGTGTCATGTCCAGGGCACCTATCAGCCCACGTACAGTTGGAAAGATTCTCTGGAGCCTTTCCCTCCCACCCTCATGCCAGCTCCCTATTCCTTCAGGAGACCTTGAAAGGGAGCCTAGGATGATCACATTCAGCCTCAATATTTTCTAGGCCTACGAAACTATGATTTTTGGCAAGATATAGACTTTTACTGAAGTTTCGCTCCTTTCAGGGACACCTCTCAGGGCCAAAAATCTCAGCAAATCTCCTGAACTGGAAATACTGAGTAGCAAGTGAATTAGGTAAATATGTATTGTGTAGATCCCAAGTAACTACACGTTTTATTTTCAAGTGAAATAAATTCCAACAAATGGAACAAAATTAGAGGGGAGATCTTATCGCTGCTGCAATCAGAGGCAAGTATTTTACCTCTTCAGGATATTACCAGTGTGGAGTTGCTTTACTGAGTCCTTTTGAAGTAGTACTCCTATGTCTTTATTGTATTTCTGCCACACACACACACACACACACACCACACCCCGCCCCCTCCCCGACCCCCTGCCCTGTGATGAAAAGTCTTCCTCTTTTCCTTCAAGAGCAGATTTTTTTCACAATTACAGATGGAGCATATGATTTTTCGGACTACATCCACCACAGGATTCAGGCTATCTATCTCTTCTTCTAAACATCTTCCTGGAAACATCTAGAGTTAAACTTTAGATATTAATCCACTAAAGTGATGACTATCCTCAAAGTGCTGGGAGTTTATGTGCACTTGCATTTTCATCAGTAAAGCTGTTTATATGACTACAGCTCTGCTTCCGAACATGTCTTGACTGTGTTGAACAGGTAGCTGACTCGGCCAACTTTGGAACTACAAAGTGGGTATTCTTGTATATGCATTCCTTGCAAACCCAGTTTTGATAAGGATAGTACACCTAAATAAGGAGACTTCTGCAAAACACAGGCATAAAGTGGGGAGCTGGGGAAGCATCAAGCTCAGCCTTTCCGTGGATAATGCCCTGATGGTCCTGCACAACTGCTCTGACAGGAAACTCCTGTCAAACTGCATCCAGTGGAGATGAACGGGCAAATGACACCTGATTCTATTTCACCTCTTATTAGAGTTTCTTTTTTTTTTTTTTTTTTTTTTTTTTTTTTTTGTTGTTGTTTATTTTTTATATTTTTAGTAATATTGTAGTTTTTTATTTGCTGAAATAATCTGTTTCATAGTGAGAAAAGTTTTCATAAGATGAAAACCTGATGAAAGAAAATAAATCATGCAGGCCTTCAACCTCCACATCTATATGCAAGATGTATTAGGGTGTTCCCTTCTTTTAGGGTTTTGAAGAGTCTAGCTTTAAAGTCAGATTAATTTGTTTTATAAAATGACAGACATGGCATAACTGTACTCTGGGATTGGACTGTATATCCAATTCAAGAAGTACTTGTGTTTGACAGCTCAAAAGCAAGAAAGGCCTCTGTCATCAGGCAGAAAACCAGGATTCTCATAATACAAGATGCTGCATCAGCCCAGGTTGATAGAGTATAACATAAACATTTCCCAATATGAAAAACAGTTTTTTGTTTTAGAAAATGGTAATGTTTTGATATGGGTGATCTCATACAAAAATGAAATATTTGGTGTAATCTGATGCTTTAAATAAGAACGTGGCTCATGCTGCTGCTAGGAAAAACTCTTTTCCTGAAATTGCCCTGTTTATTATCCTAACCTTACAACATATCCTTGTTCTGTCTGGCAGTCACATTAAAACTTAAAATGACAAATCAACATTTCTAAAACACAAACACACGTGCACATACATATGGAGCATAGCCATAGAAAGGCATTTTAAGATCAGTTCTTTAGGAGGATAGTTCTGTCTTCTGATGTGGCCTTGTGGGAAGTCTCCTAAGCAGTTTACATTTCATTAGGGAATTCAAATAGGTTCTTGATTTTCTCCCTGTTGAACAGGAAAATACTGCAGATGAGCCCAGATCCTCCAAAGAAATCCTTCTGAATCCTCACAGAAAGGATGTTAGGAATATCTCATGAATTCTGAATAGCTTCACATGTTTGAGAGCTTCAGTCCCTGATCTCAGGTCAGGCAGTGGTTTTTCTCTGTGCCAAGCATTGACATTTGTTGTTGATGGATTTTTATTTCACCTTCTCATGTTCAACATTCCTTTGAGCTGGAATATTTAGTTTAAGGCTGTCTGGGTGCCATGAATAGAATCATCTTTAATCTTCTTACCATGAGAAATTCTGCAGGAGCAGATCCAGGTGCAATGGTTGGTGACTGGCTAGAAGTGTTTTATATCAACCCATTAATTTTTACAGAAGGTTTGTGGGGTTTGTTTTTCTTTTAATCTGTGTTTTTTAGTGCATTTCTCATCTCTACCTTTTTTTCCGTTGTGCTGGGGGCAAAATAAACTATGACAACAATGTTGAATGTAAAAGCTCTGTGTAAATACTTTGATTCTTTTAAAGGCCCATTATCTGACATGAGGGCTTCATGTTTCTCAAGTATTTACTTTACTTTCTGGACAATGTGTGCCAGTGAGGTCTATATAAGTAGAGCCAAACCAATATATCTGGAGAAGTAATCAGCCACAGTACTGTATTTCTGTCCTTTCCAAAACCCCAAGTCCTTTGCTTCTACTGCCAAGATCTGGCAGGTAGCTTTGAGGAGATTAATGGCCCTGGTGATTGTTATTATTGATGCCTTTTTTTCCTTTCCTATCGCTAAACTATTACATTCCTAATGCTTATTTACTGAATAGCCTGAATGTGCTGAAAAAAACAGGCTAGAATAGAGGATGTTGTGATCTGCCCATGTATTTGTTTATAACTTCTTCAAGGTACTGGGGGAATACAACCCTCTAAATTACTTGAGGGATCAAAATCAGCTGTCCTTTCAGAGGCAGTCTATCAGTCATATGAAGGTTATTTTGGTCCTGCCAATATGGTAATGTATTTGCTGGAAGTTGACTCACTCACCACTGATGAAGGTGGAGTTGAAGTTACTGGCAAGCTTCATGTGTTAGTTCTTCATCTCTGACTTGCTTTGATCAAATAATATTGCTGCCAGGATGAGGTCAGATTCTTCTTATTATCAGCTTTTCTTCTTAATTTGGTGGTTGGTTACCAACTCTAATCAAAATACTCTGGAGTATTTTCTCCCATGAAAAATTCTGTGTGATAGGGTCATAGTGTGGGAAAAAAGTAGATGAAGTAAAATTATTTGGATCCTAGTTGAAAAAATATCCAGTGACCCGTGTTCTGTTTCTTGTTAAAAACTAAGATGAACAAATACGCACTGAACCAGTAAATAGGCCTGTGTAAGTACTAGGAGTTCCTCTTCTACTTCAGCGTATTCTTTTGCATGGCTTCTTGATGTGATGGAAAAAGACTTTGGTCTTCTGGAAGCCTTTGTGTAGGCATATTTCCTAGGCCACATGAAGATGTGACTGTGGCTATAGTTTAGAGAATAGTGTACAAAAACAGGTGGAAATATACTCTGTGTCATTTTTTAAATGAATGCATTTTCCTGGGCAATTTTCCACCAGGCTTCACATATTCAAATTATTAAAGTACAGTCTTCACAACTTCAGTTAAAAGTTCCCAAAGCACAGTATCTCACCCAAGCATCTTCAATGTTTGTCTTGAAATTCACACAAAGCTAGTAAAGTCTCTTTTTTTCATTATTATTAATTCTGAAATTGTCTGAATTCTCTATTTTCTTATTTACTCTATATCAGGATCTGAGTAAGCCCTAATGGCCCTGACCAACCCCAGATGAGACCCTGTGGATCTGTGGATTCACCAGTTATATATGAGCTCATTTCCTTATTATGGGTACTCCTGCAGTCTGGAGAGCTTACTTTTGCTGCTGAGTTTTGGTCCTCCAAAAGGCTATTGAGGGAAGCATTAGCTTCCACAGAGAGTGATGGGTGCAGCTGGGGTCGGAGGAATGGTTCTTCAGCAAGGGGAGCTTGCTGGCAGCCTCTTCAGAGGTTTTGTCTGCAGAATACTTTTGTGTCTAAGAAGTTGTCTGCAGAAAATTGGTGTTTTCCCTGTAGTTGCTTTTGTTAAGGTCTGTGGAAGTGTAATTTGTTCCGATGCTCTTGTATACTAATCTTTGAATCTTCTACTATAGAGAAAAAAAGAAAGGAAAATGTCTTCCTCTTTTATTTAATGTTTTCTTCCCCCTTGTTGTAGTTCATGACAGCAAAGGAAATTGGTAGTGGCCCACTCTATTTTAAATATCTTGGTTTTTTGTTGCAGACTTTTTTTTTCCATTATATATAGACTTTGAGATATTTTAGAAAACTAGTAAAATAATAATTCCTTTTGTTTATGAGAATATCTGATAGAAGTCTGAAAATATAAAACAGAAGGCATCACAATGGGAATACAAAAGAAGAAGGGAGACATTTTAATAACAGAGAATTGCCATTATCTTAGAATAAGTTAAATTCTTCCTTGGCAAATTTAAATACAATCTAGTATAGTTATGGACTTGGCTCTTACTAAGGTGTCTAATGAGTTTTGCAGATGAAAATAATATAAGCAAGCATTAGGAAAGAGCTCTCAATAATGGATCTTCTAGATTGTCACAATCTGTGATGTCAGAAGAGATGGAAACCCTCACCTTAAAGAAGCAATAATTGAAAGACCCAGTGCACCTTGGCTGAGTAAACTGGGAAAAGAAAGAAGGTAAAGAGGAGGTTTGAGAACCTGTAACTGGAAAAGCACCTAAATATACTTCTGAACATTAATTCAATCTATGTCTGTAAAGTCTGAGCTGGAGAGTTCCGATACAGGTTTTGCTGGACTGGAAAACTTGAGGTGCTGAATGGCTTCTAGCCTAACAGAGAAAGCACAAATATGGTCTTCAGTTACCTATAAAATCATCATCATTGATGCTACTAATGATTATTTTACCAGTTGTTGAAGAAGAAAAAGAGCACAGCACAAAAAATAAGAGATTGTTGGGGTTTTTATGCCTGTCTCAAAAGGAAGTAGGAAGTTTTAGCAGGAAAGGGAAAAGAACTGAACCAGTCTTTCTGAAAAATATAGAATAATAACAAAGAATGCCTGGAAGCTAGGGAAATTCTTTGTGTGAGAGACTCTTGTCAAAAGATGGATTCATCTAAGCCTCGGTTTACTTTCAAAACAGACATGTGAGTCCAGAAGGAGGAACAAAGACTCTTCATTTCCTTTGGGCAGTCCAGGCATGACCCCTGTGTGTAGGTGAGTGATATTTTAATTAGCAGGCAGTGTGTCAGGACTGTCTCTAACAAAATGCTAGAAGCAAATGCACACCAGTATAAGACTAGATGGAATGTTCACTTACAGTTTATTTGTACTATCATTACAATGATGATATTTGTATGTATAATGGAAACTATAATTTATCCCTCAAAGATAATTGTAGAGTGAGTTTGAAGGATAAGAACAAGGTTAAGTTGGGGAGAGTAAGAACAATATAGAGCAATCAAGTTTTGATCTGTAATTCCAAAAGTTTGTTTACGACAGGAAATACCATGATAGAGTTGGCTAGACTTAGGACAGCTTTTTGGCTTAATTTTTTAAATTCTGTCCAAACAGCTTGCTCAAAGAGGGGAACAGTGTTGAACTGGAAATCAGCTTTTGCAAGAGCTCTGTAATCTTTCTTCATAACAGACAAGGAGCTGAGTTGTTTGATTACTTGATTGTGAGAAGATTGTTAGTGTGGTTGATTTATATTTACTTCTTAAGCTATGATTGGCCCTGTTGTGGAAATCTATGAGTGAGGCTACTCACCAACTGGAAATATGGAGATTATGCCTCGAGAAATATGAAATACTTATATCAAGCACCTGGCAGAAATATCTTACCCAACGTGATTTTATTATCCTGACACTTTAAATTATAATATATACTGAGTTATAGATTTGGATGCATAATATTGTAAATTCAAATGTTTGCTGGTATTTTTCTCCTGATGAAAATATCTAAAGCTATAAGGAATGGAAGCCTAGATGATAACTCAAATTTATGTAGTAGTAGTTGTTCACTAACAAAGCCCTCAGTGTGGCGTTGCAAGTGTAACTGAAAGCTCCAGTCTGGTGTGGGGCAGTTCAGGGGATGTATTTTGTTTCCCAAGTTATCATGCTGTAATCTGGAGACACAAATGATCTGCTGAGCAACTGCTGTGCATACAGATAGAACTGTCTGATCATTTAGTGAAGGCTTACTTCTGTTGTTCAGATTCTGAAAAGCATTAAAATACAACTAAACCTATATGGAATATGTTCTTCATGTTCTTATTGAGTTATATGGTCTCGTTTTGGAGAGTAACCTATTAATGGTACAATATTTTCTTGAAGTTCTGTTGTATACTGTCAGTGTTTGAGGATACCACCCTATTAAAATAGGATGGACCGTTATGAAGACTATCCAGGTTCAAATGAAAGATTCTTCTTAAAGTAACATTTGTTAATCAGCGGGAGGCAGGAAAGACATGTTTGAAGATTTTTAGCATCCACATTGAAGTGAGAAACAACATTTCAGCTGGAACCTACTGATCTGGTAATAGATTTAAAAAGCAGTTTGGCTGTGATAGTCCAGATTCAATAACAGAATAGTGAGAAATATCCAAAGAATGGTCTTGGACCCAAAGTTTACTGACAATATACTGCATTGTCAGACAAAAACAGAACTAGGAAACAAATCTTGAGACAAGTTCTTGAGCTAAATAAGAAATGCAGAAGGATATAACCAGCCATCACAGTGGCCTCTTTTCAAAATTGGTGGATAAGATGATGAAAATAATTGATAATGAGTGTGTGTGCTTGACAAATGAATGTCAGAGCAGAAGCGAGCATGTCTAAAATGAGATATAATCAGGTTGTCATATTGGAGGGGAATAATGGAGAGTTTAATAGAATAAAAAGAGAGGGAAGTGTGAAAAAACAAAACATTAGAAATGGACTTCTGCTTGCTGACTGTTACAGCAAAGCTCAGAGAAGTACTGATATGTGTAATTCACAGTATATGTCAATAAAGAAAATGAAGAAAGAATAAATACTGAGGCTCTGCTGAGGATATACAAACACGATGCTAGCTTTTTGCATTTGCAGATGGAAGCCACCTCCCCTGTATGGAAGTGCTTCACATCTCACAGGTTAACACTCCAGAATACCAAATGTTTTATACAGGACGTATGCTAGGAGAAGACTCTCCTCTTTGAAGTATATTAGAAATACAAGCATGTGGAAACGAGTCTATGTCATCTGTCAGGTGCTTAAAGACTGGTTTCATTAGTGATTTGAACTTGGTGACACTCTAGCAAATGGGATTTACAAATGTTACTGCTTAATTGTATAGCTGTGATGGATTCTTTAAAGGAAGACCACCTCCAGGCATGTGTTGGGAAATTCACAAGGAAAGTTCTGTTTCAAATTTCAAGCTTTAGTTTCCCGCTTCAGCAGCTACTTCACATTTTTGAAGAATATGAATGGATGTGGTGGGACAACATGGTCTGATGTTGTTCAAGTCAAGAGGATGCAACAGATGTAAATAAAATATAATCAAATATTTATGGTAAATTGTATCGAAAGACAGGTCTGTTCAAGGATCATCTGTAGCTGTTTTCTTGTTTCTTCTCTTTCCTCTTCTTTTTTTTCATTTTTTTTCACAAGAAGTCATAAAATATATGTAACTAACTTACTATTATATAGAATCTTCTTAAAATGTATTTGTTTTTCATGTGACTTCTTGGGAAAAGTTTAATTGTTAAGGGTCACATAACTTTGCTTAACCTGTTCTGCTCTCTTCCATAGGATCACTGTAGCTGTGCACATTATTTGCTGTTTCCTGAGATGACAGTCTATCTTCTGTGATAAAGGTCTAGACAAGATCTACAGTTAAATCAATTTTCTCACAAAAAAAAAAATTTAAGAAAAATTACACTGAACTGCATAAATATTGATTTTGAGTTCATGTTTGTGGAGGAAGGGAATATGGTGCAGCAGAACTTCACAGCACATGTCTTCATTTTTTTTCCTTTCAACTAATAATGCACTTCTCGTGTGCTTGTTTCTTTTGAGCAATTAAAGATTGTATGGGACAGCTGGTAAAATGAAAGAGGACCTAAAGACATACATGACATCTTCATTTTCCTCTATCAGCAGAACAAAGAGCTCTGAAACTCCATAGGTCTTCATGCATTCTATCTTTGTTATATAGGATGCTATCATTTTGGTGAGGTTTTTAACCACTCCATTTTCTAAAACTTCACTTTCCCCTGCCCAAGTTAGGTAGTTCATAAATAACAGCTTACCTTTTAAGGAGTTTTTTTAATCCTTAATTCTGGTAAAGCACATTAAAAGAATATAGTGAAAATCATTATGTCCATTATATAGGCAGGTCTGCTGCAGAAAAACAGGTTAAATGACTTGCCAGAAGGCACGTAGAAGAGGAGTGGAAGACAGCCACCCGCAAGTCCAAGCTTAGTTTCTGTCCCTTAGTACTGTAGTTCTGAAAGGTAGGAATAAGAAGTACTGAACAATCTCTTCTCTTATGCAAGATTCTTTCAATAACTTAGCCAAGTTTAGATGTCATTGCTCTTCCTCCTACCTAGCTGATACAGTTTCAACTTTTTCAACCATATATAACAAAAGCTGACCTTAACAACTGTAAAAAATTGTTACTTTAAGGAGCTTTTACTGATATTACTAATAAAAGAAAAAATTGGAATATCCCACTGTTGAGTGTCATCTTTTACTGTACCCACAATAGTAAAGTCTCTTCCTAAGCTTAATTACCATGGAAGAGAATAAAATCACTGGAAAATCCTATTTTACCTACTGCTTAATGATTTAAATTAATATTTGCAGGCACCTAAAAGACAGAAGCAAAACAAAGAACAGTAAACAGAGTTTTACATTCTGAAGAAATTTGACTACTTTCTGTAACAGAAAGAGTAAGTAGATGCTACATATTCTGACTTTAAAAGAGGTCTTGCTAGTATTTCAAGTGATATCCTCACAACAAACTAGGGAAATGGGACATAGATGAGCAAATTAAAAGATGAAAACAAGCTATTTGGGAATCCATAGTCTGATAGTTCACTATCAGGATGGAGGGCTGTTCCAAGATTTCTGCAGTCTCCTGTCCAGCTCCAGATAGGTGGTGGAAGACAGCCTTGGAGCTTGAAATTACTTTGATAACTTGGAGAAATGACCTGAGGGGGAAAAGAAAATAAGATGAAGGTCAGTAGGGACAATCTGAAGGTGCACTATTTAGATAGCAATAATTGGCCATGCAAAATCTAGTAGCCAGGTAACTTGTCTGCAGAAAGGGACTTGTAAATTGTTGAGGATAAAACCAGAAGTAAATATCATCATGCTGTTGAAATACAGGGAAAGATATACCAGGATGCATCAGCATGTTTGATCTTGCAGAACAAGAAGAACCACAACTGGATTAGTGTGTTCAGTCTTGGGCACTGCTCTTCAAGAATCATTGCAGAGAGTCTGGAACAGAACAATGAAAATTAAGAAGTCTGGATAGTGTGGTTTGCAGGGTAAGATTATTTGCTTAAAGAAGAGAAGGCTGATGGGAAAGATGAGATTAATCTTTAAGTATGCCAATGTCTAATGCACAGCGGAAAAGAATTATCTGTTCCCTATCTTCACGACAGATATGACAAGATGTAATGAACTTCACTTTCTGTAAGGAACCTTAAAGTTGTACATTAGATAATCTTTCTATCGGGAAGGAAAGTGAAACACTGCAATAGCTCACTTAAGGATATGCCATCACTGAATGTGTCTCAGGACAGGTTAGTCATCTCCTGTTACCTTCTCGGGGGCTGAGGAGGGGGCTGGGTAACTCCTGGGAGTCTACTTTGCCCCTAGCTGATGGTTTTAGTACGAAGCATTCTGAAGACAAAGGCTTTAAGACCAAAATAATGCAGGTCCCCACATAGCATGAGATCTGCGGTTTTATGTTTTCATAATCTCATTAAGGCATAAAACATCCAGCTGTCGCATCCTTAACCAAAAGCACAAACATTCCAACTGGTTTTATTGATATTTCACTGGCATTGCAGAAAACTTGAAACACTAGTGCAGAGATGTGACCTTTGCATTTCATCCTTAGTATGGAAATCTATTGTCATTCAAGTAGAAGTCATGGAATATATAAGGCATGCTCAGGGTCTTGTCTTTGCAAATTATATATGTGGATGAACAGGCTCTTTATGCACCTATTTATAATTAGCTTCATTAAAGTACTTCTTTACTATGGCTTTTCTAGTTTAATTAAAATTTAGCAAGTTAGAATAAAGAGCAGGTTAATTAATGCACTGCTGGTGGAAAGCCTACTGAAATAAGTGTGTCTTTTTCCATTGTCTCAGTATTGATACATGTCTACGTTGGCATATGCCACTGAAGCAAGTGCATGGTAAATTTCATATGCTTCTGTGAGCTGGATTTGGTACACTATGTTATTCCTTGCTTTCTTTGGACTTCAGTGTAACCAAGCTGATTTATGTGGGGTGAAATGCTTTAGATTTAACATTTAAACATGCAGAAAGAATTCATGTTCTTGGTTTAATCTGCTGAGACACTGGGATTTAGTAAAAAGTGAGTACAGAAATGTCAGGACTGCTGGCCACCACAAACAATGGAAGGAGGGGAGGATGAACATACAAAGAATGGTTTGGAGAATTAGATTAACTTTTTGTATACATTTCTGTGAGGAATTTTAACATGCACTTACTATTGAACAAATAAATGGGTAGATTCTTTCTGCTCAGAAGACTATTTTAATCATTTTCACAAATAAGTCTGTTTCTGTAAAGCTAATAGGGCACAGTCAGGAATTTCTTTCTTGCAGGTTTATTGCTATGCTTTCTCTTTTTCTAAGTGAAACACAGAGGGATTATCTAAACAAGAATTGAAAGGAAGGTTCTGAGTAAAATTTCTTAAATGAGCATAGTAAGGTAAGCTGCATGGCCAAGACACAATTTGCAGTACATATACCTGACAAGATATTGTTTGTTCCACACTTCTGTTTCAAAGTGTGGTAAACTAGTTAGATTGGAGTTAATAATGAACAACATTTGTCTATTCTATCTAGTATTTTGTCATCCCTTAATGCACACTGGTTTATCTCCTATTAGGATAGTCAGTCTCCTCCTTATTATTTCTCTATATTCTCTCTGCTTAAACTAAATCAGGATCAGTCTATTTTCAGATAGACTGAAATGCAGGGATGGTAAAACCAGCTTTTTGGGAACCTTGAATTTCCTTAGGCTATCCTACCTCTGGTGAGACAGGAGTTCAGAAAACATTTGTGATGTGTGTGAGTGTGGACAGGTGCCTATATGAGTTTGTGGCCCCTACTCTGGCCATAACACTCAGGTTGTCCATTAGCTTCAGACGAAAATCAAGAGTCAGAGAATTCAGTTTGCAAGGATGCAAAGAAACAGTCCTCCCCTGTATCTCTAGCATGGTCTGTGTTTGTTTCCAGTAGTAAGAAGAGCTGGGCAGTGTTTGGTCCTGTGATACCAGTACTGGGCTACAGTTCATAGAAGGGCAGCAAGCTGGCTGCATATGGCTTGGATTATAGCTCTGAGATGGAGGAGGAATGAAGAAGAAGGGTCTTTTGCAACAAAAACCTGAGTTGGGACAATAGGAGCTTGAGAGGATTTAAAAGAAACAAGTTTATAAAAACCCTTTTTTTGGACTACAAATATTACTGCATGTTATGAAGTGCATTTCAAAGTATAAGTGAGGCAACGTGCAAGGTATTTCCTGGAGCATTTAAGAACATGTAGATTAGATCATTACAGCTGCACAAAGGTTTTACATTTTTGCCCTTAACCAAAACTTAGTATTGCTCTTAGGCAAAGAACTCTGAGGAAGAAAAAAATATTTTGTGGAATGATTCCATGAAAATACATATCCGTATGAAGACATTGTCAGAAATCATTTCAAAACTCAATTTATTTCACAGTGAACTTTGTGCCTGTCTGCAGGGAGTATAAATGGAAAGACAGGCAAAGCAATTTATTAAAGCCAAACTGCACCAAGCACAGACGCCTTGTCGCCCATCCCACAATGGGGAGTTTTGCTCTTCCACTTGCACCAAATGTCACTGTTCTGGTAAATGACATCATATATAGGGTCCCAAGTTCACTCTGGTCTATGTAAAGAAACTTTCTCTGTTCCCTGTTCTCATATCTTCTGCAGGAAGAGATGCTTGCAGAAATGTACATATAACTGCCAGACAATTGGTCCTGCTTCTTCCACAACACAGTGCTGAACAGCCATGTATCAATATACTCATTATCTGTAAGAACCACTTACTATTTTATCAGACTTGCTGGATGCACATAGAGAGTCAAGGGCAGTGGGATGCTGGAAATGAGACAGAGTGGGTGGGATCCATCTTTGCTACCTTCAGACACCTGCATTGCACAGTGTGAGGGTATAGGACAAGAATAGTGGCCTAGCTTGGGTTTAAATTCCTGCACTGAAGACACCTCCATAATGTCCCAACACAGTGACAAGATGATGGTTTTGTATCCCTGAAAATGAAACAATGGATCACTGCTGCATATTAGAGAGATATCGTCCACGAGATCTGCATCTGACTGGACAAGATTTGAGGGAGGAGAAGAAGAAATGAGGGATATTTGACCAGTTCCCAGAAGTTAGAAAGAAGGAAGACCAAGAGTTAATGGGATTTCTTTGAGATGAGAAATTAAAGGGCTGAGAAGCCAGTGTCAAAGTTTCTGTCCACCTGTCTCCATGGGAAGGAGGGAAAGCTCTGGAGTACAACAGACTGTGAGACAGGATAACGAATGCATATGAAATTCTCTCTTGCTATAGAGCTAGAGCATACATGGCTGTCTAGATGAACCTGGGACGTGTCTGATAGCTGATGGATAGAGCGGGCAGACAGCTTTATAGAAATAAGTTCTTTGTCACATCTCTTTCTCATGCCCCTTTGGCATGGGATAGCAGCCATAGATAATTCCTCTTCAGGCCTTGGACAGCCTAAGGGTCTGTTCTCAAGGAGACTGCCATTTCCTAAGCCTAAACTGTCCTGTGCTGCTGTTAATAATATTGTGATGACATCAAGTGCAGCAGCCTAAGAAGCTCACTTCAGTCCTCCAACCCAGCTGTGCTTTTCACCATGGCCTGAGCAGGTACAGGAGACTATGACATTGTGTGGTTGTAGACTAAACCTTTCCTATTTTATACAGATTTTTTTTAGTGAATAAACTGTCACACTGCACTCTCACACAGTTTTTATTGATTTTTTTTGGTTGTGCATTTGTACTTTTGTATATTTTTTCATTTCAATAATAAAATTAGTTAGACACTTTACACTTGCAAAAACAAAGCATTATTTTATTTTTAGCTCAAGGAATTTTCATAGCAGAACTTTTGTGCGGTACAGTAGTTAATCCTGTATGTCAACTCATACTTAATTTTCCTCCTTGTTCAGTGGACAAAGCTGTAATAAAAGAGTAATAAGAAAATATTCTTACCCACAACAGTAAGAGACAACTTTCCTTGACATTCTGGGAAAAAATCTTGAAATATTCATGTTGTGTCGACTGCCCATGAAATGTTAATGAAAAATTATACAAGGTACAAGAAAAAAAAACATACCATTGGAAACTGGATTATTTAATTTAAAAGACAAGTCTTTATCTAGTAAGAAAAACAAGCAAATAGTAAGACCTATGTATGTCCCAACTAACTGTCTTTTTGGAGAAGGATGACTGCTTCTCTCTGCAAACCTTACTGAACCTGTGCCTTCCAGACACCAGAGAGCTGCTTTCTCATGCTTCCACAGGTGTTATGTAATATATAACATGCACTTAAAATACCAGGTGAAGGCATTGCTTAGCACGCACTAACCTAGTTGTGAAAGAACATCATCTTCACTTCCTTCAGCCAAATGTAATTGCTTTGCTGACAGTTAAACCATTCTGTTGAATACCCAGTTGTCCAATAAAAGTCATTACCTGTCAGGATGACATCTGATAGGCAACTTCCCTCAGAATAATGAGTATAATAACCATATCTTTGCCATGCTTTCAAAACAAACCTCATGGAAAAGATTATCCTGCACATTTAGGACAGGTTCTTCCCTGAACTACAGGTACAGCAGCAGAGTGAGAGGACAAGGGTTTCTTTGCTCGTTCGAAAGCACGTGGCTGCTTTTACCCCAAAATGCTATCCTAGTTGTTATTAATCATTGGCCTACAAATGTGATGGGGGCAGATCCATTGACAAGAGAGATGTGTTTGCATTAAGAAGGCCTTGTCAGTGTAGGTGACAAGGCATGTCGATCTCTAGGTAGCTACTTATGACTCTGCACAAAACCTGATTCACAAATTATACCAAGGCAACTAATGGTATTTATAATTGTGTTCTTTGTACAGTTCTCTTCCACCCTCTGAACTCATATATTTTCTAACCTATTTTCTAACTTGATCTGGAAAGGCCCACATTGACAGGATAGATTCAACCCTCTTTTGCTTAATTAAGAAAGGCCAGATTTTCTCACCTGTCTACTACCATGGACAATAATTATGCTATCATTACAGATGTCCCATGATGAGATCTCCTGACATTTCAACTTCTGCTGCTCTCACTGATGGATGAGTCTTTGTGTTTTGCTGAATGCTGCCAAGCAGAGTGGTTTAGCTCACCATCTGCCCTGAACTTTGGTCAGTGGCTCTGGGAGAAGATATCCCTAGGAACCTTCCTCCAGCCATGTTTGTGCCTTGTCCCCTTGTTGTAGCGGCAGATGGGTAGGTCACTGCTCTGTGGCCAGCTCTGGCTTGGCTTTGGCAGACTGACATTCTGCAGCTACCCTGGACCCTAGCAAAGTACTAAATAGACTTCCAGATGCCCTTGTGTTGGTAACTGCAAATACAGCATGAAGCTGTTCCACTTGGGTGGCTGGTCTGGGTAGGGGTGCTGCTGGTATAGGAGAGAATTTATGGTGTGGCAAGAAAAGAATCAAGGGAACTGGTGAATATGTGTTATGTTTGTTTGATGCTGTGGTTTGCAGCATACAACAAGTGAAATTGTGCAGTCCTGATGGGGCTGGTATGGAGAAAAGGAAGACAGAGTATGGTCATGTAAGGTTTAATATCAAGAAAATCCCTACAAATATGGAACCAGTTATTTGCACTGTAGATGTGATGTGAGCCAGCCAGCAGTGTGGCCTTGGCTGCAACCTAACATTAAATATGCAGCAGTTACTGAGCTGCAGCTCACTGTGAATTATATACCTCCTCATTATCCTTTCTTGTGTAGACAAGCCCATAAAGGGGGGAAGAAAAAAAAAAAAAAAAAAAAAAAAAGAAGGGAAAGAAAAGCTGAACTCAGTGTACTTAAATCCTTTCAAAAGAGTGCACTCTGGTCTGTTTTGGGCTGCAAAGATTTTAATTTTTAAAGTTAGATTTTTTTCTCTCAAGAAAATTTCATTCAAGAAAAATTGTATTAGGTTGAGGCATATTCAGGCGATTAGAGGTTCCCTTCTAGTTATCTTGAGATAAATATATACAACAGAATATGAATGTTTACCATGTTTAGGTGTAAGTTACAGTCCTCTGTGCATAATAAAAGTATTTTCCTTATGATAAAGAAAATAGAGTACTGAGAATATGCATCTCTTTTGTTCTACTTGATTTCTTTGTGGATCAAGACATCATTCAGATTAAGAAAATGATGAATGAAATTTATCTTACTATCTGTTTATAGGAAAAAATAATTTTAATAAAGATCATACAGCACAATCTCCTGGTTTTATCTAGTGCTATTGCAGTTATACTCATCCTGAATTTGGAGTTGTAGTTGTAGGAAAAAAGAATAAGACAAAGAAAGGAGAAGATGACAGGAGCTTTTGGGGAAATTTTGGGTTTTTATTTGATTTGTGTTCTCTCTTTGTTATAAGTTCAACCAGCACCATGATGCATTTTAATAATATGTGATCAATGTTCTAAAATGTTGGTGAATTTTAAGATCATGAGTCCTAAAGTTGCATGTTATGAAACACCTTACTTTCCTTCTGATAAAGATGATTAAATTTAAGAAGGGGAGGAATTCCATTTTTCATTTTTCCCCATTGTAAACATCATATATAAAACCAGTTTCAGTGTCTCCCTAGTTGTGTTTCTTGTGGTTTGTGTTTTTTGTTTTTTTGGTTTTTTTTTTATTTAAATTAACACTGCCAGCATGTTTCTGGCTGTAATAGGGAATATGCATACATAGACCAAAGTCATTATTAATCTAAAAAGTTCACAGAACTCAAAAGCATATGTGATAATTGAAACCACTGACAAAGTTTCCATTTGAAATACGTAAACATTTGTGGGGGCTCTTCCACATGAGCTGTTATCTGGTTCTACCACTGAAATTTAAATAAACGGCCTGAAGACAATGATATTAATACCCTGTTTAAGCCATACTGTTCTGTGCAGATGCAGGCTGATGCTTTCTTATGGCAGAATACGGCAGCTGAAGGCAAGAGCAGACAGGAAAGCAGGCTGAGCTGGCTGAGCAGGGTTTGCAGTGGATGGATGGGGAACCAGAGCAACCAGGAACATATGGACAGGGGCTTGCAGTAGAGTATTTCAGAGGTGGGATGGGGGAATAAAGTCCAGCCGTGCTCTTGCTGTGTTCACCCCCATCCCTTGCTGCCTTAGTGAGGTCAGTAGGCAACCAAGTGGCTCTTCTTCCACCTCACATCAGGGTCCACCACTGAGTGCAATCAAGCAATTATAGGTGCTCAGCTGCAGTGAATAACTGCTGCTTTTGTGACACCTTTCCTACCATCTTTCCTCAAAGCAAGTAAAGACTGGGGTGTTGGCAGGACTGCTATTAGCATCAGTAATGGTGCTGTGTAAGTATGAAGTTAAGACCTGGTGTCTTTTTATGGGGGCACAGGGTAAGTCAAGTTTCCAGTGAGATTTAAAAAGACTGATAAATTAAACAGTAATTTTATTTCTAAAATGTAAAATGTATGTACAGTAAAACTGCTGTTAAAATGTGAAAACTAGGGTTTTTTTGGTGTTTGGTAGTTTCTTGTTATTGTTGCTATGTAATAGCTGAGTTATGGCAGGACAAGTGCTGGCAACAAAATTTTGTTTCCACTTGCATAATTGAAGGAGTCATTGATGGAAAAACATTTATTTTTTAATTACTTTTTTTTTTTCTCTCAAGGGAAGATCTTTCCTAATGTCCAATCTAAAAAAACTGTGGCAAGGATCCTAACAGTTTCAGAAGAAGTTAGATGAGACCCTTATTAGCCTCTTAAAAATTCCTTTGAAATAATTTTAATGTGCAACTACACCTTCTGATAGTTTTTGTCTTGACTGGGAATAAGCATTTTATATTACTATGCATGAAATTATGAAATTAAAGTTGTAGTAGATGAATAGAAATTGTATGGTTTTACCTTTCTTCTATCAGTAGGTACATCCTTTCCCTAGGTGTATGTTTTTGTTTGGTTTTGTTTTGGGTTTTTTTGTTTGGTTTTTTTTTTTTAATTTATCCCTTTGTCTCTCATAGCTCCCCCTTCTTTTTTTGTTTTGTTGGCTTTGTGGTTTTCGGGAATTGTTTTGTTTTGGGTTTTTTTTTGTTTTGTATTTGGTTGGTTTTTGCTGGTTGGTTTTTGTGCATGTGTGTGGTTTTGTTGTTGCATTGAATATTTATTGGATCCAACTTTTCACTGCATATGTCCGTTTCCTAAATTGCAAACTAAGAAAAACAACTGAATCTGCAACTTTTACCTCAGGTTAATAGACAGAGATGTATAATCTGTAGTCTGGAATAGTACCTCTATGCTGTGGTTTAACATTGAGACAATAATTTGGTCAGTAGCTAGCTACCTGTAGTTTGGGCTATGGTGAAGCATGGATATATATTCCTGAAGCATGTAAAGGCTTAATGGAGCCACTAATTACTCTGTCTCTTGCTTCACACTAAAAGCAGTAATTTTAAAAAACTACAGCTATGAGTGTAGGAAAGAAAGGAAAGTCAGGAAAGAAACAGCAATGGAGGTAAGTAAGGAAAATTAGAGGCAGTTTAACACCGATCTCGGGGTCTGGTGGGGAAAAAAAAAGATGGACCTTGCTCCCTTATCGTTCTTTGTATGAAGTAGTCACAGTAAGAGCTGAAATTTCAGTATTTCTCCTAGCCTGTGATTTGCAAAGCCATACATATAGTCTTCTGGGTTTTGTTAACCTGAGACAGGTAAAGCCACTAACTACATAGGAGGAAAAAAAAAAAAAGTCACAGGCAGTGAAAGAGGAAATGCAAAATGAAGATTTTTAGATTGGTCTAAAATATAGTTGGATATTCTTTCAAACATGTCTACCTGGTGTTGTGTTTAAGGAATTAGTGTGCCATAAAAAGCTGATTTGATCCTGTTCCATATGACAGGTGAAATCAGTCAGAAGATGTTACTTGGTGTGCCCCTGGGTCAAGTAGCAGATGAATGTGTTGTGCAGATTGTGTCTGATCATGGGAGCCTTCAGCAAGACAGCCTCTGTCCTTATCTCTGGATAAGACTAAGAAGCAAAGAGCAGGTGCTTCATCTGGTGGAACATACACGGTGGACTAAGGAGAGATGTCGGATGTTTGGCTGTTGAATTTCAGGACATAGTCCTACCAAAAGATGTGAAGGAATTGAAATGGGAATGGTGTTACCATAACTGGGTGGTTAAGGGTCAAGCCCTGCTTCTGATTATATCACAACAAAGTCCAAAAGGACTCCAATGTATACACTAATTATGTTCTCTCTCTCTCTCATGCTTTCTGTAAAATACTTAGGTCTCTATCTCCATCTTTTATTGCCCTCTGACTGAATTTTTGACTTTGCTTGTCTTGGATGTGGAATGCATTAGTACAGAAAAATTATTTATAGAATTAGGTACTGGATCTGCGTGGTTGTAATTCTTTTCAATTTGCTTACTTGGTTTCTTTAGTACTAAAGTGTATACACAGGAGTTCAGTGTTCTAAGCACAAAACATTTACATGAACTTCAAACACATTTGCACAGTTCAAGTCGAATGTTACACTTAAACTTTTGAAAATGTATATTAACAGTCATGCAATGTTCAATGGTTATAGATATCATGGTATTGGATTCTTTACTGTGGGGGCATACCCCCACAACAGCTCTCCATGACAGAATAGTAAGCTTCACTTCTAATTTTCTTCTAATAAACTGAAAACATAAATTGAAGCAGCTAGTCTCTCGGTTCATGGTTTCCTGCTGTATTTTATTATACTATGGATGTAATACCAGCTTAGAGGAAAGGTGAAGTTTCTTAATGTTGAGAATAAGAACTTGGTTAGAAATTATAAAATAAGACAAAGATGAGTGCCAAATTCCATACAAAGGCAACTACATAAAGGCCCTGCTGTTGTTTACAGGATCTGGGGCAGGAGGGGGTGGGGGGTGGCTTTTGAACCATTCACTTTATTGGGACTTCTTGCAAGTACAACTGTGCCCCCATGTGGATATCAACATAGCTTTAGAGCTCATGCCGCCTCTTTCAGAGGTCCCAGGCCCCAAAACTCTTGCTGGATTCAGTGAAGGTGGAACGATGTCTGAAAATACCTGCTTGAACCCCTGCAGTGACAGACTGTGCTTTGGATGCAGCTAAGAGACAGAAGACTTGTACAAAGAGAAATAGATTTTTTTCTTTTTTTTTTTAATGCCTGTGCTTGCTTTCTGCTTTAAATGCAGGTGCTGGTGTTCTTTCTATTTAACCAAATTGCTTTTTTCCTCTAACTCATATACCCTATACTTTCAATGGCTTCTGCTTCATTTCTTAATAATAGCCCAGCTGCCTCTTGTTTTTATATGTCTTTGTTGATGCATTACCTAGTTATGCCTCCTGAGAGTTTGCTTGCTGAGGCTTTATAATACCCAATGGAAACAGTTCTAGGGAATATATCACTTTGCAGAGCAACACCTATTTAACTTCCATTCCATATCACTGAAAGTGCCCTTTGAACAACTTAAGCTTAAAAATAAATCTAGAAGCAGAGTGTGTGACATTAAGTTAGAGTGAAACAAGATTTCAACGTGGAATTCAAAAATATGTATAAAGAGAAATTCAGTGGGTGCTGTGACAGTCTCTGTTAAAAACAAAGTGAGGATGAGATGACCCCCTTACTTCCTTGATGATGTGCATGACTATAGTATCAAGTTCCAAAGTGTACTCCCCTTATCTTGACATCTATGGATGGATGGAAGAAAATAGCAGCTGAGGTTTTGACTGAAAAACCCTCTGATTTGGAGCACTGTAGGAATGATGTTATAAAAGAATATCAAATCTGAGATGAGCCATCCTACACTGCTGTCTTTCAAAAGCTTTTTATTTAAGTCAGGAGCAAAGCTGTGAACATTTGGAAAAACCTGCCTGGAGAGCAATTTCTATTCCTACTACAAAGAAGGGGAGGAAGAAACCCCCTTTCCTTCAGACTTGTGAGCCTAAAGGGAGCTTAATTAAAATAAATCAAAAGAAGGAATATGAATAAGTGGTAAGAGAAATTAAATATTTCTCTATGCTTAACAGAACAAGCATCTTCATTTTCAACTTGCAAGCTTTCCCCCCTGTATGGTCTTGTGTTCGCATAAAACTATTGAATTTCCAAATATAAATAGACAACTATTGGCAGTATTCTGGTATTCTTTTTATATCCTGAGCCTAACAAGTGAGTGGCACTGAATATGTGAGCTTTTCTTAGTGAGCCCAGAGGGACTTGTTCACTGGGATTTCAAACTCTCAGCAGTTTTGTTGATGTTCCTCCAAAGAGGGCCATCTAAAGTACAAAAGGGACTATGGATTTAGTTTAGAGCAGAATTTATTTCCTTCCCTGGTTTATTCACAAAGGAGTCGTACTTGCTCCCATTGAAGTAATTTTCAAAGTTCATGCAGATTCCTGGGTGTCCTGGTTTGAGTTGGAACAGATCTAATTCTGTTCAGTGATTTTTACTTTTCAGCTCAGTTCTTCTAACCAGCTGCACCTTCTGAAATTAACATCATGTATTCACAGACAGTGTCTGCTCCTGGCAGTGATAACACTCAATGTTTATAGAGTTATGACCAAGGACTGGTGTGCAGACCAAGGCCAATGCTGGATCTTGTGTGCCATGTTGGGGGGGGGGGGGGGGGGGGGGGGGAAAAGGAAGTGCAGAAAATAAAAGGCCATACCTGCAGGGGGAGGTGGATAAGACAGCAGGTGACCCTAAACTGACCAGCGATGGATTACATCCCATATAGATCATATTCAGTATAAAGCTGAGGGATCACAAGTGTCAAGCTCTTGGCTTCTTCCTCTATTCTTCAACGGTTGGCATCTGAGGAGGAATCTGTCCATTCTGTCCTTGATCCTGATCTGTGTGTTCCTGAATCTGGTACCAGAATTCAGCCCCTGAACACAGCTCCCTTCTGCCACTGGGCTCAGTCTGGGACTTTCCCAGAGCCTGCTCCACAGTCACCATCAGTGGTGACAATGACATAGTTGTCATCAGGGGAGGTTGGATTTGATACTGGTTTTGTATATATTTCCATATATTCCATTTTATTATTTTCTTTTTCATTAAAGCTGTTCTAGTTTCCTTTTCTAGTTGATAAGTCTCTCTCGATTATTCCCTTTTTCTTCCCCTTTGTGGAGGGAGGGGCATCTGTTAACGGAGGGCATCTGTTAGTGGTCTAGATGATGGCCCTAAACCTTGACACTGGGAGAGCAGGATTAGGCCTTAATATAACCACCTGTCCACAATCATGCACGGGACCTTGTTTGAGCATGCTGAGCTGCTTGGGCATATTAGCAAAGCATGTGTGTGTCTGTAAGTGGGTTTATTGGCACAAGGGTGAATGGGGCCCTGAATACAGGCAAGTCTCTCTTCCTTGAATTAAAGATTTACTTCTATGTTCTTGTCAGGGTAATTTTTGAATGGTAATGACTGCATACCAGGAAAAAAGAGGAGGAAAGTGATAAAATAAAGCAGTGTCTTGGCTATCTTGGGTGAAAGGGAGGAAAAAGAAGTTTGGCAGATATGGATACCAGCCCTTGTTTTACACATCTTTGGAAAGTGTCTTCTCTATTGTGTTATTGGCTGCTATGGACAGGTATGCTCTTGTTTGCAGGTTTCATGTCTATTGAGGACCTGAAAAGGAGAGAAAAAAAAATTACTTCATACATTTCTACCTTGAAGTTTTAAACAGAATGCTTCTGAGGTACTAAAAACTAAACCTAGTAAGTATTTGAAACTCAATGAAGAGAGAAGTGTTTTGAGCCTGTGAAGGTTAGGAATAACATTCCTGTTGAAACAATGTAAAATGACTATGGTGCTGTGGCATGAAGGAAGTTGATTTTTTTTTTTTTTAACTCGTCCAACAAAAATCAGTACAAGTGCAATTGTGATTATGCCAACCATATGACTACATTTAAGTGTGTAGGCCTATTTCTGCTTAGATCTCCCCTGATGGTCAAATAGCTACAAACATATTTTTGGTCTACTGTAGCGCAGTGTACTCTCCTAGTCCCTCTGGAAACATGAGGTGAAAGTCTGTGACAAAAATGGCCAGAAATCAATGTACATGACCTTGGTTATTTTTTCATTTCTTTCAGTTGTTGCTTGCTACCCCTAACTTGAACAGTTAATGGTCTGGAGTCATATCTGGAATTCAATGAGAGTTTTTCCAATGCTAAGCTTTCAGTAACATTTGTAATAATAACTGGTTGAATATGTAATGATTTAGACTGTAAGGATGGAAGGTAGTAGATGCTGCTTGAATTATGTTAATGCAAACAAAATATTTCATTAGTGATGGCTTTGCGAACAAGTTGTACAAAAAGGGTTTGGGTTTGTATGCTTCAGAGTCCTTCATTTGCACTGAGAAGGTAATAACACAGACTGTTTACTTTGTTGGTTTTTTTAACACTTATTCATTGGCCAGGTTCTGACACTTGATACTATCTCATTTTTTCCCAGCTTTTTAAAAACTGCTGACATGTGATATGTCTTTACCAACAGTTTATAAGCAGTGAACTGTTATGTTATGGTCTGTGAAGAGTGTCATGGGGCAGCAGAGAAAGCTGCTTCCTGGTGTCTTGTGACAATGTTCTGGTTCAGGTGGAATTGCCTACTGGATGGTGGAAAACTTGGAGTAGTCTGAGAGCAACCTTGGAGTCATTTTGAGAGAAAACTGTTTAATACATGGATGCTTTGGCATTTTCAAGACAGAGGTGTACAGCAGTGGGGTGTTCCTCAAGAAGTACAAATCCATTCAAGTCCAGAAGAAGAGTCCCTTGCCAGCTCCTCACTTCTTTTTGTGAAGATATCACCTACTTATTTACAGAGGATGTCTGACTGTCTAAGGAAAGTGTCCTGTTGTGACAGTATGGCTTCTTTCATGATATCTCGGTAACTTTTGTTTCTTGTTGTAGATGTAAGCTTACTGTTTAGCAATGTGATAGCAGATCCTATGGCATTGAATCATTTAAGGCTTCTGGTTCTCCGAGGAAGGAAAAAACAAACAAACAAAAAGTGTCAGCAAATCCTTCAGTTGTGCTGCTGTGGAATTCAGCAGGGTGTAGAAAAATCTGTACCTCTTTTAAGTCTCTATGCTTTATTACTTTAAAAACATTTTCTGCCTGTATTAGGGGTTAGGGATGGTGAGGTCTAGCTGTGGCATGCCCAATCTATACTTTACTTTTAACTGCCCAATAAGCTGCTCGTCAAATGAGAGTCACTGTGAAATGCTTTTCCACTAGATGTATTAAATGAATGAAGGCTTCTGTCTAACTGCATCTCCCATTAAGTCTATCTTAGAGAAAGGAGAATACAGATATAGGATAGTGATATCTATACCTTTTGCCAGCCATTATGAAACAACTCTAGGCCTATTTTTTGTCAGGGTAGCCTTTCCTTTACTATTTTCTCTGGAAATTTTCCCCTATTTAGTTCATATTTCAACAAATGCATCGATTTCAATGTCACTGTTCCCTTTTCTCACATCTTCTATTTGATTTTGTTTCTATTACTATGTGGCTTTTGCTGATCTTTTGTATAAGGGAGTAGAATTGCCCTGACTTCATGTGGTTAAAAAAAAATGCTTTTGGTGATGAAAGCTTCTCTTTTAAGTCACTAATAGAAGTGAGAAATGGGCTGATCTAACCACCTTATTTGAATAACCACGGTCACTTCCTGGAAGTCATCTGGCAGGAGCTTTGGTAATTTATCGTTGTTTGGGCATGCCCTTCCTCTGCCTCTCACGTGGTTTATTTCACTCTTTTATTTTTTTACTTTCATGACATCAGAAGCTGTAGTTGAACATGCATCCTGTGAAACAGTACTAGTGTTATTTGGAGAAAATGGCATACTAGCAATTTAGGGGTTTGTTAAGAGTATAGATATCTTCCTTGTGTTTGAGGGCCTTCTGGCAAAACTGTATTAATACAGCTAACCTTTCAAAATACTTCTTTAACTTGTGGATATCAGAATTATATTTTCATTACATATTCATTTACTGCTTAGAACACTACATATTTAAAGTGATGTGCAGTATTTCCTGTTTATTAGACCTCTGTATTATGTAAGTTGTATAAAATGTGTGTCAGCATGATATGAAGTATGGTTGGGTTTCTACAGCCCTTCTCTTTCTTAGTATGTATTTCTGTTTTTCCTGGGTGACATCTTAAAATTGTTCAGTTCCAGTCTGCTTCTCCTCTTTGAATGCAATCTTGTTGCTGTTCTGGATATTGTTATTGATCAGTAACTGTTAACTAACTGGTTTATTTGTGTAATTGCCGAATTGTTCTCTCCTGATAATTTTTTTTTTTTATCCATACACTGAATTCCAGACTTAAACCTGGGGGAGAAAAGTGGCTAAACATTGTAAACTCTTGATTTCATTTATTTATTTGACTGAAGTATGAGATAATATTTCTCACATCAAACTTATTTGGGAATTTGTGTTCAGCCTAAAATCCATAAACAAACACCACCACTGTCCATCTCGGTTGTTGTGCCAATTCTCTCATGTGACAAAGATTTCACATCATGATCCTTTCAGCTCTTATCTACTGTATTTTGGCTTATGATATTGCCCTAGCATGTGCAGCTCCATATGGTGCTGCTTGTGGTTTGAAATGTATCAACTGCATGCTTTTTGCTTTTGATTCATTTCACTGAAACTGAGGGGAAGCCAAAATACAGAAACTGAGATGTCTGAAACATGTTTCTTACCCATAAATGCCAGTTTGAATGTGTGGATTACTTTGAAGAATTGTTAAATCTGGGTTTTCTAGTAGTTTCAACTTTCAGTAGGCTTGTCCCATCTTTCACCTGGAGTTAAGTGGAGAAACAATATTTTTTTTAAAAACAAACACCCTCCCCACCAAATCCCAAACTCATCTACCTGTTCTACACATTTTCAAAGAAATTCTTAACTCCTACATCACACGGACTCATTATATCATCAAATAAATCCTCTCTTTGTGGTCTTCTGTAAACACTCAGAACCAGTGAGCTTTCAAAAGGCATTTTTTTTCTGAAGACTTAGGAATTTAACATCAAATATTTCTGTGTAATGCAAGGCTTTGTTTTGTACCTTGTATTGCACTTTGCTGGGACTCCTTCTTATAGGTCTAAGTCTTGATACATTTGGATTTCATAACACTATAATAATACAGATTATTTAGGTAATTGTGATGGTTGCTTATCACATTATTTAATCTATCCTCCCTACAAGGATCACACATTGACCTGATTTAACGCTAAAACTGTGACAAAACAATCTTAAAGCATAAGGCTAAAATGACGTTTTTTGGTGACAACTATTCTTGTTGGTACTGCAGACCTATATAATGATATACCATCAGCAGCAATTATGGAAAGATACCCTGTTGGATTGTTAACAAGGGATTAAAACAGAAGACTAGTTTTCCAACTTGTGATTGGAAAACGTGTATATTTATCCTGGTATTTTTAGTTTTTACTTTTCTGATGATGTTTTGTGGTTGGGTTTTTTTGTTTTTCCTTTTTTTGTGTGTGTGGGGTTTTTTGTTTGGTTGGGGTGTTTGTTGGGTGTTTGGTTTTGTTTCTATTTTTTGTAGGGTTTGTTTGGTTTGTTTTCTAAAAAAACAACAAACAAAATAATTGTCTTTCTGTAGAGCAATGTGCAGTGCATGTTGGGAGCTCTGAGAGTAGTTCTGCCTGATTTCTCTGGCAGCAGCTATTGTTGAGTCTTCACCAAAAACATCACTGACCCCTGGTAATTTATAGAGAGCTTTATTTTTTGAAACTACAGTGCCTGATGGGGATCTGCTGAAGCAGTCTGATGTTTCTCTGTCAGAAGCATTCAAGGTTTAAGGCAACAGTGGAAAAGTGGGTTGGGAATAGGAAGCAATGAGGTCTACCTGGGGTAATCCTGCTGTTCCCTTGCAAATTTTGTCCACATTTCAATTTTATTTGCCTTTTCTGGGAGATTGATGATTTCAAGTTCAGAGGAAGAAAATGGAGAAGAGGGTCAAATAAGCCTTATTAATGATTTAGGGACAGACCCTCCTCCCAGTCCTGCTTGATAGTGGGAAATGTTAAATTTATATGAGTAGATCTTTCTAATCTGACAGTTCCTGTTCTACTCCAAGGAATTAGCCTGTGTTTTGTTCCCTACTGTTACTGTGAAACCTAGAACTGCTGTGTCTAGAATGGGACATCTAGTGTGGCCTTTATGGGTTGCACAGCCATAGCTTGTTAGGCTATCAGGTTTTCCCTATCTAAAGCATCAGGTAATGTCCCTCACTTGCAAAGCAGACGATAGCCTGTTGTGAGGCATGTGGCAAGTGCCTGAGGAGAAGGATGATGTGGTTCTCCCTGATGCCCTCATTGAAATGAGCAAATTGATTTCTTCCTGAATTTAGAAATGAACCTTTCAGATGTTTTGCCAATCGTGTGCTTGTCATTGTGCCTTTGCAATATAAGTTGAATGCATTTTGAAGCTAATAGTAGACTTGAGTAAACTCAACATCTAAAGTGTCATTGAGTGCACCTTCAGCGTGTTTGTTGATGACACCAGTATCAGTGGTGTGGTTGATGTGCCTGAGCAACAGAAACCCATTCAAAAGGACCTGGACAAGCTTGAAAATTGTGTCCCTGTGAGCCTCAATGAAGACAAGTGCAAGGTCCTTCACTGGGGCAGGGGCAATCCCCAATGTCAATACAGGCTAAGGATTGAAAGGGCTGAGAACAGTCCCGTGGATAAGGATGTGAGGGTATTGGTGGATGAAAAAATGCACGTGTACACTGACAGATCAGAGAACCAACAATATCTTGAGCTGCATAAAAAGAAGTGTGGCCAGCAGGTCAGAGGACGAGATTCTGCCCTTCTGCTTTGCTCTGCTGAGACCCCATCTGGAGTACTGACTCCAGCTTTAGAGTCCTCAGTACAGGAAAGACATAGACCTTCTGGAGTAGGCTGAGAGAAGGGCCACAAAAATGATCAGAGGGCTGGAACACGTCTCCTGTGAGGTAAGGTTGAAAGAGTTGGAGTTGTTTAGCCTAGAGAAGAAAAAGCTCTGGAGAGACCATTTTGCATCTCTTCAGTGCTTAAAGGGGACTTATAACAGTTGGGGACAGCCTTTTTAATAGGGCCTGTATCAATAGGAGAAGGGATCATGCTTTAAACTAGAAGAGGTTTGGACTAGATATAAGGAAGAAACCTTTTACAATGAGTGTGGTAAAATGCTGGAACAGGATGCCCAGAGAGACTGTAGATGCCCCATTCCTGGAAACACTCAAGGCCAGGTTGTACAGGGCTCTGAGCAACCTGATCTAGTTGAAGATGTCCCTGCTTGTTTCAGGGGTTTGGACTAGATGACTTTTTAAAGGTCTTTTACAACCCAAACCCTTCCATAATTCTATGATCTAAAAAAAAAATACCAAACCAAATGATAAAAGGACATAATCATCAGAAGCAGAGTTGATATTTTCCCTCAGCCAAGGTATTGGGTATCTCCCCTGTGAACATCAACAAATATGGATTATAGAGCTAGCAATTCCAACACAGCTGTTAAGCATGTATTTGCAATGCATATATAAGTATACATTATTTATCAAACAAATATTGATTTGGTAGAAGCGTATTAAAAGACTTTGTTCTGAGGTTAATGGTGGTATTTGGTGAATACCATTTACTCTGAGATCCCTTTTCTTATAAGACGTTAATGCTGAGTTGGACCCCCAAAAGTAGGTTTACTATGTATTTAGTTATTGTTTTCTCCATCTCCTATTGCTCTACCTTCTCTACAGTACCTCACTTGAGTGTATCTCAGGCCTGTCTTGAGCTAGCTTGGGAAGAAGTTTTCAAGACATGGATAGGATATTTTTTCCTACTTCCCTCACAAACAGGGAAAGTTAAGGTCATCTGCAGGACTGAACAGAATAATGAAATGCCAGGTTTCCTGTTGGCCTAGATTCTGTGCTGTAGTGAGGGACTTGATAGGGAAAAGTTTCTTTTGGAATTACGCTGTCACATTTGTGGCACATGTGTAGGTCATTAATGCTATTGCTGGTTCATGACCTGTGTCCTTGAATGAGTGTCTCCATTTGTCCTGTAGAGAATACTTCCTGCCCACTCTACATCTGCTCTCCCTCCACCCCACCCCCCTCAGGTACTTGTCTCATCACTCACATAGTGTAATAACTGCAAGTACACAGTGCTCTTGTGTTGAGGAATGACACAAATTATATAAAACTTGTGATTTTCCTCTCTTCTGGTAAATATATTTTTCAATCCTGGGATATGAGAGGATTGTTAGACTTTGTTCTTAGAAAATGTATTAAAAAACCCAAAACAAAAACAAATCCTCCAAAAACCCAATCACCACAACAACAAAAATCAAAACAACAACCAAAACAAAATCACACACATATACCAAAAAAAAAACCCAACACACACACAAAAAAACCCCTCAAAACAACCCACAACTTCTCACTATATCTTCCCCCCTTTACACGGTTTTTGGCTGATATGTTTTCATATAAAAAAAGCTGTACCTTATGAAATTGTAGTTTGATATTTGCTTTAGCTAGTATTTTGATATTGGTCTTTTTACTATATTTTTTTAAAATTTCCACTGGTCCATTTTCTTCTGTGCTGCTGGATTCATGATGTCATGGCATTTTTGATTAGTGATTCTTTAACCGTAGAGCTCATTTCAGCAGAAGTAATTCATTGGTAAAGAAGTTTCAGCTTTTATTTGTGTGTCTGACATGTTGCTCACTGCTAAGATTTGAATTATGTAAAGTTGAGGTGGGGGAAAAATATTTTTTTGCCAATTCAGTTAAAGAATTAGAACAAGTGCAATGTATGAAATTGTTCTTAACATGTTGTACAGCATCTGTTTCAAAGCAGTGTCATTTTTATAGTAAGGTACAGATGAAGACTCGTAAATGGTAACTCCCTACACTCATGTACATTTTAATGTATAGAATAAGAAATATGCAGCACAAGTTAAACCCAAGTATGGCATTGCTGTTTTTTTTTTTTTTAAGTGTGGATGAAATAAAGGAGATTAAAATTGCCACAAAAATGGAAAATATTTGTTTCTTACCCAGCTCTGATTGGCCTTAATAGTTGTCTCTCATCCTCTCCTTAACCTGCTTTCCGTTCAATACACAGATGGTTCCTATAGGAAACAATGTTCAAAACAGTTTGTGTTGTTCTTCAAGGTTCTATATAGAAGCTACCTGGAATAACAATTTCTTGGCTTTTAAACAACTAAAAACATTTTGCCAAATTGTCTTTGTTTCCTATATTTTAAAAGACAGCAGATAAAATACAGGTTTTGTTGTTTATTTGTTTTTTCCTAATTATGTTTTTTCTTTTTTTTTTTGACATGGGTGAAGGGTAACTACTAACTATTATTCCTATAATCAGATTACCGATGCCTCCATTAAAGAAGACTTTCTTGGATTATTTTTATTAACATGCTTTATTTTTAGGTATCCAGTGAAATCTTTGTCCTTGACTCATATTTACTCAGAAGACAAAACTCTAATGTCTGGATCAATCTTCTGTTCAGCTTTGCGAGTTCCGCCTTAGGTTTGACTTATCAGCATCATGTATATGAATGCTAGGTCTGTGGCACTGCCTACTTACAGAAGCACTTGTGACATCCACCCCAATTAAACAGAAAGACTAAGCTTCACACATGTAGTTACACACTTAACCTTATCACATTTTACTTGCTTTCCTTTCTTTCCTTCCTCCCAAGGTATATTATTCAGGTTTCCTGTGTAATAAAGATTTCTTTTATTTTTGTCCTTCTTTAAGTTTATATTTCACTTGTTCCAACCCACACTTTTCTTCTGCTGCACTGGAAACTGTAGCCATTTCTGTGCTGTACTTATGCAGTGGTTTCAGGTGTTTTCTACTGTTGTTTAAAACCACAGAAGTGAGGTGGCAAAGTTGAGTTAAAGACAGGAGAGAAAGGAAACAGACCATAAAATTGTTATCCCTAAGGTTTTCCACAATCCCAATTACATTTCAGAGTATTTGCCTTTTCTAATAGGAGCTTTATCTACTTCTAACTTAAATTTCTTCTCATATGTTAATTTACATCTTTGATCCCATTTTCAGGATTGCATTCCAAATAGATGGAACCTTCAACAGTTCTTAATCTTCCAGGGGATCCATAAATCAAAAAATTCCCAGTGGAGAAGCAAATTTTTCTCTAGCTACTTTGTTTGCTGATTACAGGCTTGTTCTCTTAGCTCCTGCAGGCAGAAGGAATCTACTGAGTTCTGGGCATCCATAGTTAGAAGCTAAAAGCTACAGGTCATCCACTTTCTAATGGCTGGAGTAGTAAAGCTGTATGCATCTTCAATTTCAGCTGCCTATATTTGAATATAATGTAGGCATATTTTTGTGAATGTTTTCATATTCCTAGGCATCTGGAGTGCTTTACATGCTCATCTCCTTGAGAGACTCTGCTGTTCTGTGGAAATCAACAGAGACAGTACACTGCTTCATTTCTGCTATTTTCAACATCAGTTTGCCTGTGAATTGTATGGTTAATGTACTGATTAGCTATGTAGTCAGAGCTACAAAACCTTCAAATACCATAGTCTGAAAACACTGAATTTTATCTCCTCTGGTACCTAAAAGCATTCTTTGTTTAAAGACAGTCAGATGTTACAATTTCTCTCACTTCATGGAAGACTTTTTGCTGTTTCGTGCACAGTGCTAAGTTTATTCAGGTAGGTGCTTTGTGACTTTGTCTTCTGAATTACCTCTTGATGTTAAGGAAATAATGTAGACTGAAAAACTCAAACTGATTTTTGCATTCTTGGAAGAAAATCTGAGGTAGAGGATTTTTTAATTGCTAAAAGGTATCATTCTTGTTGTGCTATTATGTTCCATGAGAAACATTGAGTATCTCAATTTGAGCTCAGAAACAATTTTTCAAGCAAGCATCTGACAGTTCATTTTTCAACATATAATAACTTCAGGGGGGCATGTGTAGAGATCAATGTGTATATTTTACTTTTTCATAAAACAAAATCTATCTGAAGTCTAGCTTTCAGCAACACAGATAGGAAATCTAAATTTTGTGTTTGTTTTCAGGAGAAAAATAAAAACACAAAAGAACAAAACAAGTTCTCCAGCAGAATAAGTGACAAAGAACTGTGAGCACTCTTGGTCCATGGGAGAAACCTGATCCATGTCCCTTGTGTTGCTTATTTGTGTTGTGCCCTCATTTTATTTCTGACTAGATGGGAGTCTGCAGGAAAGTGTGATGTGGAGAACCATATAAGGGGTCAAGGTTTCCCACTGGGCATGTGGAGGATGCAATCAGGGTAAGGTGAGATGATGACTCTTTCTCTTGGCCTCAGTAAATGCCCTTAGTTTTCATTCATGCTTTGTGTACCCTATTTATATGGATAACAGGAACACTTTGGGTAGGGAGACTTTCCATACAGGTTCCTGTTTAGGTATGGCATCTGTTATCAGCCTTTAGCCCTTAGTGAGCAAGTACAGAATTTGCAATAATCTTTTTTAACCTTTATTTGACTTCAGCACTTAAACCCACAGAAGATATGAAAATGCAGCTTCAGTGAACATAAGGTTCTTCAGTTCACAGTAGATTTAAGGTGATTTTCAGAGTCTAATAATGTGTAAAGATTCAGTAATAGGTTGTTTTGTGCTTGTTGTTGTTTGGATTTGTTTGTTATTGTTGGTTTTTTGGGGGTGGGGGAGTATGTTGCACAGGTTCATGTAACTATAGAGCACTTTTTTTTTTTAATTACTAGATGTGTGGAGCATTACTACAACTATTCCTCTATTTCAAATTTGTTTGTGAATACAAGAATTTATAGTCTTTGAGTTTTTTATTTTTAAGATGGTAGTTGTGTTCTGCATCCTTGGCATTTTGTGGAATGCATTACTAAACAAAACGTACTGGTGCCAAACTCTACATTCCCCAAGTTTGCTGTACAGGTCTATGAACTCATTATACATCTTCATTTATGATAGAGTATCAGCTAAAACTAGATAACAGTATTTATCAAGGTACCACTTAGAAACTTTATTTCCTAAAATAAAATACAGTACATAAACCCCATGTAACTGTGTAATAAACTTTCTTGCATATGAAGTATATATTGAATTATCTTGAGATGATCATCAAGTTGTATTGAACCAAGTGGTAAATATTGATCGAGTCAAGGCTGAGATTAATATTTACCTCAAGGGTCAATAAATTTTGATGTTGACTGAAACGTGAAGTCAATATATATATTAGTAATACATTCTGAGTGCATTCAGCAGAAATATCTACAAATCTGTTCTATAACCCTAGGGTTCCCAAGGGACACCTTCCTTCCAGCTAATACTGCAAAGGGTAAATAGAAATGGAAGAAAGTGACCTAGTATTAATTAGTCAAATACATGTATACACACATGCATTGCATATCTGATGGATCAGTACAGGTGAAGCAAGAACTTTCTAGAAGGTTGGCCCAAACCTATACAAGGTCTCTGTCAATAAGTAATGAATTGCAAATCTCTTCTCCCCGCTTAGGTTTCAAATATGAAGTGTGTTTATTTGACTGTGCTTTATGTACGATAAATATAAATGAATAAAAATATGGATTTTAAAAAAAGTAATCAAGGATCCTCTTCCCTCCTTCCTGAATAGTATGTACTATTGGCTCTGGATAGTGAAGATTGGGACGGGTTAGTATCCTGTTGCTCAGTGTATTATTGGCAGCTGAACAAACACTACAGGGATAAACACTATATCAGAACTACTACAGATATTCCTCTTGTCAAACTGCTTCAGCCAATCAAGATAGTTTTCATATAAATGATGAGGGAAAGGCGTTCAAGAGGCTGATTTGAATGAAACTGAGACATATTCATGTGAAGAGAGAAAAGAATTACCCCTTCCCTCCCATCTGTAAAATAAGTTGGCAAGTCTGAATTTTGTGGAGTCTATTTGCGTGTGAGATCCTTTATGTGTCATTTTTCCTCTATGAATCTATTTTGTTATTACTAAACAAAAATACCACCTACCACCTTTTCATAAAGCACATTCAATCTTCTGTTGGAAATGGGCATCTGTCTTATGCACAGCTTTGGAAAAATCCCAATCTGTTACACAGAATGTCTGGGTTTTTTCCTGGACTCACATCTTTGATCAAGATGTGGTACAATCAAAACTTAAAAACATCTTAGAAAATAACATATTCTATGTGAAGTTTAAGGTACTAATGGAAAGAAACTGAGGTTAGGTCTTTGCTGACCATACTGTCTGGTTCTTGCGAATCATATGTTCTGTCTCTTTACAATGGGATGCGATAGTTGCAGTGTGCAGGCACAAGTGAAGAGTTAAAACTCAGCTCTGGCTTTGAATTACCCTGTTCTAACGTTAAGTCTGACATAAATGCTGCTTTAATGAACACTTTATCTAATTCAGTTTCATTTGAATGATCAATGTAGCTGTGTTGAATATTTCTATTTCCATCTCTCATTAAAATAATAAAATGTAGTCATAAACTGTTGTGAAGGACAGAGGGTGGCTCAGAGTGAGATACTTGTTTATCATTTCAAGAGTTATGTTGCACCAGAATGGCACCACATTCCTTGCAAAAGCAAGAATAGGTAAAGGAAACCTTCGAATCTTGCTTACGCAGTGTGCAAGAATTAACAGAGAAATCAATTCACTTCAAAGACTCAGGGGGAGATGAAGCCTAGCCTGCTTCAGCACAGTGGAGAGCTAGAAAGAATTTTGACAGTAGAGTCTTGTTAATGTTTTAATTTGCTGCTGTAAGTCTTCTTGAAAGAAATTGTATGTTAGCTGGAGTTCCCAATTTTTAAGTTTTGGGTTTTGGTTTTGTTGTTTTGGTTTTGTTTGTTTTCTTTTTCTTTTAGTGATTTTTTTTCCATTGTTTTCAATTGTTGTCAATTGTTTTCATCTTAATGTATGCAATCACATTAATTTGCAGTTAAAAGAGACTTGCTGCTTTTCAAACATAAGTGTGTGCCTTAAACTATGCAGCCAAGCCTCCTTCAATTAAAACACTGAAGGATTTCTGTACACTTAACTGGAGATATCAGAATTAGAAAAAGAGTTGTTCTTTCCCATTATTCTTTAATGCATATGCAATTACTTTGCTGGAATTTCAAGTGTAGAACTGGGAATTTGTCCAAAGAGTTAGACCAGTAGGAACAAAGTCAAACCCATTTGAGTGATGTCTGTTAATCTTCTACTCTATGCTGAAGTTGTCTGATTATCAGTTACGTTCCTAAGATAGTAAGCTTAATAGCCCAAGAGCTTAATGACACAAAGGTGATTATTTCACTCATCCATTTGTGGAACCTGTGGTATTGTTCGACTTTGTAATATCACTGTGTTATTCATTTTCCTTCTCCGAAGCATTTATTTATTGTCTTACAGAAGAGCTTGTATTATTGCTACTTGCTACATCTAGCAATTCTTTTTTTTCTGCTCTCCTTAAGTTGTTTTATTTTATTGTTTTAAAGTTAATGGTAGTTTTATAGTTCAGTATCAATTTGCCATTTCATGTGTCTTTTTAAAAAGAAGACTAAGACACCACTGCTCTGAGTTCTAAATATTTTTGGCTGTGGTCAAAAATAACTGTAACTAGAGAGGCTGAGCTTCACCTGTTATCAAGAGAGCATTGAGCTGTTTGATTGATGGTTCTGTGAGGGTGGACAACCTGCTTCACGTTTTTGTCGTTATGAAGATTTGTTGAAAGTAGATCACACTGTCGCATTGTCATATTTTAACTGGAGTCGGAACAATCGCATTTCACAAGAATGTAACGCAAAGCAACCTACGAGTACAAGGGGCAATATTTTTCCCTTATTCTTGTTGAATAAAATCCTGCAAGCTTTGCTTGAAGTTCATTATTTGAAGGAGGGAAGTGGACCTGACCCACAGACACACATTCTGTGAAAACACATGCCTCCTAGTAGCAATGACCCTTCTTCCTTCCATGCAACCAGCTGTTTTGAAGGACTTTGAATTTTCTCCATTTTTTTTTCACTTCTCTGTGTTTACCTGTCATTTGACTGATGGAAACGTAACTCATCAGTGGACAGTTCTGTCCATTGTTCTTCTTGCAAAGACTGTGGAATGAATTCCAGCAGCCTATGAATATGCATTACCTAACTGTGAGGTTTAGATGACTTTGAAGAGTTAATGCAACTTCAGTGTCAACAAATACATCTTTACTTAAACCAGAATCCACTTTTTAATTCTGTTTCTTTTAACAGATAGATTGACAATTCACATAGGCTAAGGTAGTGTGTTTTCAGCTCAGTTATAAAGGGAAGATGGAAAGCTTGCATCTTCCTAACGTCCAGATGGTGGAACTGTTGATATAACTTGTCCAGCAGCTATCTTTTCCAGCTAAGCTGCTAGATCCATGGGGCAGTAATCCTACCCGACTGATATCTTCAGGAGGGAAATCATGGGGTGATACTAAAGTGTTACTAATGATGATTAATAGTCTTCCAAGGACTTAACAACCTAGTACAGATACTGCTTTCCATAAGTGAACTTGGGTGGTTATTTTCTGGTTTCAGTTGGTCCCCTCTTTTAAATATAAAAAAATATTTTTTGTGTGTGTGAAAAGTTGAAACTACAGAGAAGCCCCCAGACCGTCTGTCAAACATTGCTTATAATACACTCATTTCTGTAAGTGACAAAGTTCATGGAGAAATTTTAGAATTAAGAAATAAAAAAAAAAAAATAAAAAATCTTTTATTAAAGGCTTTGAGATGATATTTCTGGCATTGGTTTGAAGGAAAAGAATAAAACCTGGTTCTCTGATAAAATAATATTCTTGAAGATGGAACATGTTTTAGCAATCTGAATGCAACTGTTTTCTTTATTTTTTACTATTTACATTCAAATATTGAAGAATTGCACTGAATTTATGCTACTTATTTTAGACTGTCTCAGATAGTTTTAACCTTCTACAGATGTATTGTTGCTGTGGAGTAGGTGTGTGTGTGTGAGCAAATGTATGTATTCTGATTGAGCAGAACGAGAAGGTAATGGCATAAAATCTCCTGTGTCTGCACTTGACACTGTGGATATGATCTGCTTATGCTCAGATGTTGCCAACCTAGTTTTTCCTTCTAATGAAGCAAAAGCACACTAGAGATTTCTTGTACAGGACTTCATAGGACATGTCTGGATCATCTGTCACCGTGTACAGTGAGTTTGAGTGAAGAAATTGTAGACAGTATTTGAGTAAAATTATTTATCCTTTTTTTTTTTATTGTTGGTGTATCACTTGCATGAACACTTGTCACTAATGTCTTAAAGAGACTTATGATGCTCTTGTAATTACCAGGCATCTATGAGACTGATCAGTTTGTCAAGGAAAAGGATCCCATGCTTTAACGATGTTTTAGTTTCTCTCTTTGCCTCGCTCTCTGCTTCTTTGCCTCGCTCTCCGATTTTATTTTTTTTCAGCTCCTATAACTCAAATTATCTGTGACTTCTTACATCTTTATATGTAAATGCAGACACATACAGCATGTGTGTATCCAAGACCCCAATGTAGTACATGATCTTGAGGTTAATTGCAAAGCTTTTGTGACATTGTGGAATGACTTTTTTCACCAAATAATAGTGCCTTTTTCCCTTTTTTGGAGCTTTAAAATATATTTTGGGAAAGACAACATGGCAGTTGAGAGAAGTTGGTAAGGGGATACAATTGGGCATCGGAGTGTCTTTCTGGTCTGAATGCCACAAAATCCTTCTGAAATAAGTTTGTGCTCAGTTCCATGAAACACCAGTGTAAAAGCTTTTAAATTATTAGTATCCATAAAACTTGAATCATGTTTTAGCAAAATGTAATAACAATAATTCTATTGTTATTAAAATATTACTAAAACTGTAAGAGTTGCATTTGGTCAGAACACAAGTCATGAACTTAGTACATGGATTAACTCCTCCACCCCCCAAAAAAACAAATAAGCAAAACCCTACAATTTCAATGCTCTTTCAAAATTAAAGAATTGATGGCCCAACTTTTATCTGCTTGAATTAACCGTTTGATGACCAAATATATAACAGAATTCTTTACTGGTTTTGTATTCAAAAAACTCATTATGTAATTAAGTAGGTTGTCTTCTTAGGTGATTCTTTTCGGTACAATGGAGTAGCAGAAAATATTTGACATACAACAATGAAGAGACTAAGAAAGAGACATTGCATCCATCCAGAGGGAAACAAAGTATGAGAATAAAAATAAGGTAATGGAGCCTGTTAAATGACTTATAATAGCACCAAGATAAAGTTTTGGTTTGGGTAGTGAAGGAGATACTCCAGAACTCAGTAAACTAAGGCTTTAAAGCTTTTTCTTTATGTTGTTCTTTTATGAAGCATTGCTTTTTAAATACTTGTGGGTTTTTTTATCTTGTGACTTTTACACTGTCACTGTGCAATTAACCATTAACCAAGCACTGCCAAGTCACCACCAAACCATGTCCCACAGCACCACATCTACATGTCTTTTAAGTAACTTCAGTGATGGTGACTCTACCACTTCCCTGGGCAGCCTGTTCCAAAGCTTGACAAGACTTGTGGTGAAGAAATTTTTCCCAAGATTCTATCCAAAGCTCCCCTGTCACAACTTGAGGCCATTTCCTTTTATCCTGTCACTTGCTTCTTGGGAGAACAGACTGACCCCCACCTCACTCCAATCTCCTTTCAGGTAGTTGTAGTGGGTGATAAGGTCTCTCCAAAGACTCCTTTTCTCCAGGCTAAACAACCAGAGTTCCCTCAGCCACTTCTCATAAGACTTGTTCTCTAAACCCTTCACCAGCTTCATTGTAGTTCTTTGGACACACTCCAGCACCTCAATGCCCTTCCTCTAGTGAGGGGGCCAAAACTGAACACACTATTTGAGGTGCAGCCTCACCAGTGCTAAGTACAGGGGGACAATGACTTCCTTAGTCTTACTACCCTGGCCTTTAACCACAGGTAATGGTCCTCCCCCCCCCCTCCCCTTCACTGATGGTCCTTCCCCCCCTCCCCCCCTTCACTCTTCTTCTTCTTCCCACTTCACATCAATTCTAGCAGAAAGGAAAACCCAATGGCTGTGAAAGTCTGGTCCTCATTCTGCAACTACTACTACAGTAACAAGACTCTATGAAGCTATTGCTGCTATTTCCCAAAGACGGACATTATCACTAATGTTGGGTCCAGAAGCACCAGATAGTATTAAATACCACTGGGAGCCATAGCGAAATTGAAGAACATCAACAGTGTTTTCATAACAGATGTAACTGTATACACTACTAATGGAATGTATACCCTGAGGCAATATAGACAGTCTTGAAATGACTTGTAGAAGCTTTTCATACCATTCAGAAGACAGGGACAGCCAGAAATAATCTCACTGACAGTATGAGTCTGTCACTGATCTTCACATGTATCAAGTTGCCTCTACTGCTCAAGACTGTCTCTAAAATAAGGTCACCAAAGACTCTGGAATGTGTTGTACTGATTGTTGCTTTCAGAGACATGCAGAATTTGCAGTCATGAGAAATACTGTGGATTGTGAAATATGGCTGTATGTAGTTAGAGACTGGTCTCTAGCAGGAAGAAAAATAAACATGAAACAGGTACAGAAATAAGAGTGTTTTTGAAGCTAAAACATTATATTGGTGTTGAAATACAAAATAAGCTGATTAATGAAACAGTTGTGGTGTTCTGAGTGTGAGAAAGCTCCTGGTCTCTGTTTCAGTAGAGATGAGCCAGGAAGAACAATTTAGAGCATTAGGCCATTTCTGCAAATCTTTAAGACTATTTCTTTATTACACTAACTGGATTCTGTATTTTCAAATATAGTGATTCAGGAGGGATTTACATTATTTGCAAACAACAGTTAAGGAAAAATACTGAAGTATTTTATGAACTACATGTCTGATAATAAAACATGGGTGTTTCTAATATTTTTTTCCAGCAAAGGGAGATATATAGGGTTACAGTGCAATGAATGTAAACAGAGACATTTGTATAGTACTCTGTTCATGGTCTACTGTAATATTAACATTTTCTTTAGTATTATTTTCTCTGATTCAGGACTGTGGAAGGGAAAATCTTATAGAACCAGGGAGTTATTTTCACTTATTTTTTAAAAACAGCCTTTAAAGTACAAGTACCAAGATTAAATTAAACAGTCTTTAATTGTGCTAATTCAACATTTTCAGTATATTGTAGTGACCTGAATTAAAAAAAAAAAGAAAAATAAAAACAAACAAACAAAAAAAAAAAAAAAACCCAAAGAAGAAAAGGAAAAGTAAAAAAAAGGCTTCCATATGCTAGTTTAAGCTCCAAACCCAACTCAGGCTTAAGGATCAGTGAAAAATGCTCCCAATGCTTCATTATATCCATGGTTCAGAAAAAGGTGACATTGCAGTTTTTAAAAACTACTAGTGGAATAGATCCTTCTAATTAGGAAATTTTACAAAGGAGAAATTAGTGCTAAAAAAAACCTTAACTGTAAGCATTTTAGCTTAATGTTTCCGTTCTGAAATCAGTCTAATGTCCAGTACTGTGAACAGTAGGAGGTATCCAACTGGAGGTATATGCTATCATAATCTTTTTCTATTCATCTGCATTCTTTGCTGTATTCAAGGTATCACATTTCTATTATAGGATTTAAATTGCTGTAAGATAAATTTTAGGTCATAACTCAAAAGGGCCAAATTAAGCTCAAATGCACATAGCTGTTTCCCTTGTAAGACTGCCTTCAGAAACTGCAAAATATGAGCACCTGCTCTTTAATATCTCTTCCTGTTTCTGTCCAGACCTGAATTTATAACAGAGAGGGTCCAAGTTTAGTAAATTGTCATGGAAAAAATAACGTGCAACTCCAATTGGTGTGATTTTTGTCTGCATCATACTGCTGCTAGTGACTGAAATTTTCCAGCCACTTCATTGTTTCTTTTAATGCACACTAGATATAAATTTCAGCTAAGCCATGAGCTGCAGCATCAATGTTTTTAACTGGCCAGAAGGAGATGATATTAACCAATTTGTTTCATGTGATTTTTTTGCAGCATTGGTGCTCATACCTCAGTTAGAGAAAAGAGGTACACTAATCCATATTTCATATCTATGTGGTCTGTCTAGAGACACTGAAAAGGAATTTAATGATATATATTTTTTTTTTTGTTTAATTCCCAAAACAAACCACCTCAAAAATGGAAGTAACACTGTTCTTGCTGTACTTGGAGCTTTATATTCAGAATAAAGAGTAAATGTGGCACTTGCCAAATGTGTGTAAAGGATATGGTTTTCTTTCATTTTGCTATCCCACGGTATTAAATGTTTGCAATGTGGCATAATCAGGGCACAAAAAAAATATATATGTATTTGCTATTTTAATTCAATGACAAAATTCAAGATCCCCGAGGTAAGGTTAAGCAGAAGCTCATATAGTCAGGGTTGAAATTCAGACACTGCAGATATAATCCATCTCCCTGACACATGCAGTGCTTCATTGTGAGACTGCCAGACACAGTCTGCTGAGATGGGAATGTCACAGAATACCAAAACAGGGGGAGATGCAGTTTTGTTCATCATCGCTTTTATCTATGAATATCCATCTAACAGTCTACATATATAGCTGTTGCCAGACAGAGAAATATGAATGCAGCATGAAGATGCAGCAGCTAACATTCAGAGAACTATATGGAGCATATGCTGGGAGCTCGAAATTACCTGAAGATAATTTGGGTAGTTAATCAGGCTAATTGCTTATCTTTTAAGGCAATATTTTGGTGCAGATGCTGAGTCACCACTTCTGTTGTCTAGCAGAGATCAATGACATGCCTGATTGCCTACATCTCCTAGTGAATTTGGAACCTAAATGACAAAAGGGACTCTGAAGGCAAAGAAAGTGCACTGTCATCACCAGGGAGGCAGGCAAAAAGAGCTGGGGGGGGGGGGGGATGGGAGGGGAATAAGCTTTTTCAAAAATATAGTGCTGCTGGTCTTGCAATTGCTTCTCATTTATGCCCACTCTGTTATGCGTGTAAGTATCCATTCTGGGGTCAAAAGGGGAAAAATCCTGATCCAATTTATAGGGAATTAAGGTTCCAAAATGTGAGATGCATATGTACATGTATCTTAGATATATGTGGAAGTTTTGTCTTATGCAAAATTTAAAGAAACTCAATATTGGTGGGTTTTCAAATACCCATGTCAGGCAGCAAATCACTAAAAGTGTGTAAGTGCCTGGCCTGTAGCCTGGCATGAGCATACCCAGTCCTTCTGTAAACTGTTGAGGTACCTGGGTAGTTACGGCTCTAATCAGAAAGGAAGCAAGCTTCTAGGTCTCTGGAAAAAAATACACCCTTGTTATGGACTTGGAAGAAACCAAGCTGATCATATGACCAAAAGGGCTGGAAGGACATGGTTGTCTCGGTTTATGTCTGGACATAGAACAAGCTTAGCATTGTGATTACGTATTGTTGACTCTAGCTTCAAAAGGGGGTCTTTATTTGAAATAGGGTATCCTGTTCTAAAAGTATAGAGCAACCTGTCTGTATAGGCATTTCCCTGACAATTTGTAAAAGGCAGCCTTCAGCTAAAAGCACTACTATGACATGAATCAGCAGTTCACTGACACAGATGTGGAACGTGAAACAGTGGGATGGATGGAAGTAAAGGGCATGTATCAAAGTGGCATATAACCACAGTATGGATGCTAATAGTTCCCAGGTTTGTGGCAAAAGTTTCATGAGGAATCTGCAAGCAATTAAAAGTTTAGAAGAAGTTGCAGCAGGTGGGTTGTCTGTTGGGGAAAAGGTTAGGTTAGATATTTTGACATTCGTTTAGTGCCATGTCATCCCATCCTCCCCTCTCCTGCCCTCCTTAGTTTCTGTGATCAATCATTTCATTCTGTCCGTATCATGACAGTTTTAAGGACCTCCTTTGAATCCTTTCAATCCCAGTACAAAGTCCTGGTCTTTGCAAAGGGGTCTGCACTACCACACAACAAACCAAGTAGTTGAAAACTTGGTATTTCAACTTTTTTCTATTATTCCTATTTTTACCAGGGTAAGTTTTCTCTGAAATATCTTGCTTTGAATCTCTTTCTTACCTATTATAACCAAAAGATTTAGGGTTGGAGGGAAACTCCATCATGTTACCTCAGTTTTCTGGAATATATCACTTGTGAGGAAGATAGTGAAGACCATTACAAGAGAAAGTTGTGCAGAGTTGGTATTCTTCTTTCCTCCACCTGCACTGATCTCAGACACACCTGGATTCTCATGTGATAGCAAGTTACCAGGAGCCTTGCTTTGCCTCTCTTCAACATTAGCAACTCCTACTGCACATTTCTTTAGAAGCATACTGGTATGTTGAATTACTGGGCATAAAGATCAGAGGTAAACCTGACTGCTACTGTCACTTAAAAAGGGATTAGCCTTATCTGGTTTGGTGATCTATGAAACAAAGTTTAATATGTCATTCAACAGTCATCTTGCATGCTTACATTTTGAGTAAGTCTGAAGTGGTTTTTTAGGTGTAGTTATCCAACAAACCCAAGATATGCAGAAATAGATTAATGTTTCCATATCTAGCAAAAAATACAGAAAAAGTCTATGTGATATTTCTAAGCAGCTGATAGTGAGAAACACAGGCATCAAAAGAGAATTTGCTTTTTAATATAATATATTATTTCAGGGGATCAGAGAAAATAATTTAATCAGAATTTTATAGCTATAAGTAGTAACATCACTTCAAGCTTTTACTTATTGTATCTACAAAAGGTTATTTTTGTAGTTTTGTTTCTTGGAAGAGAAAGTATGTGGCAAAGATAATATGTATTTTTAAATTATTTTTTTTATGTTACATAGTAAAAAAAAAAATCTTAATTTTGAAAATTTTCAATAAAAAATGGGACATGTTTTTCACAAATACATAAAAAAATAGATCCTGATGTACCAGTTCTGTTAATTGATTTTTTTTTTTTTTTTTTAATGCATAGAACTCAAATATATCTCACTGCAGTTTTTCAAACTTAACCCTGAATTCAGCTTATTTATTCCTAAAACTAGACTAAAAGCCTCTGGGGTTTTTTTGTACTTATAAATAAAAATAAAATAGATCTTGAAGATGTCCTGTAATGATTTAATTTCATACACTTCAGCTGTTTCATTAGTAAAGAATATCAGGTACATGAAATTTTGACATTTCGTTCTTTAACCATCCTGTCTACCATAATAACACTTCTGACAGTAAGTTAGGTACTTACTGCCTTGTCTTTCTACAACAATGTGCTTAAAGAATAATCTAAAAATAGTCTTGTTTGAGCTGTTAAACTTGTGAACACAAATGTATCTGGGATGATTGACAGAAACAAATGTTTAGATCTGTGAAAAATGAATTAAGGTTTTTTACAATCCTTCAGACGTTAAAGATGTTTTCCTTAGAGCTTTAGATTCTGTAACATCAGAGCAAAAACTTCAGAGTTTGCAAACATATACACCCACATTAAATCATATATAGGAGTCTATAATGAAGTTCAGTTAATGAAGACTTCAGTGTGATTTCTGTATGTATTTGAATAAGCATTCTATAAAACTACTGATATCAGAAGTTCTGAAGGAAAAATTAGGAAGCAAAGTGATAGGTTAAATAAGTGCAGAATCAGTGGGTCAAGTGTCCATTCAATTTGTGTAACCACTCTGTGGAAGATTTATAATAATTTTTGGTTCACACTGTCTAAAGTGTTTTGAAACCTTAATTAGTGCTTATAATTGTTAAAAATTTGTATTTGTGCTATATGATACACATTTCCTGCAAGAAATTCCCTTTGGGAGGTGCAGAGATTTCAAAAGGCTTTGACTTGTGCTGTCATATTCACCTTGGTTGCTTTTCATCACAGTGTTGCTGTTAAAGCACAAATGGACACCAATAATGTCACAAGACATCTTTTTATTATTAATTTCTGAGATAAGAATAGTTATTAACAAAAATTTTAATCATCAAAAAGGCAGCACACTCAATGGACATTGGTTTCAAAAGATGGTGTCTTTATGTCTTGTGTCATATGTTTCACCCCTGTGCAAAGACACATGCAAAGCAACTTCTTGCTGCTTGTTTAAGGGCAGACTAACTCTTTGGTTACACACATGCTCTAGCCCACAGAGTTCTATCTATGTCTATTCTGCAAATCTCTGTGTCCTTCATATTTTCTCAATAGGCAGTAAAAAGGCTTCTTCCTTAACAGTTTTCAGGATTTGTTAACCACAGCACACTGAATTTTAACCAGAAAAATTCTCACAACTTTGAGACTGTTACTCAGAAATGTGGCATTAAAGCTCAGATAGAATTTACCTTCTAGATTATAGTTGAAACTGGCATTGTAATTTTAGCTAGCATGTCATTGAAGGGTGCCATGTTTTCTCTTGAGAAAATGCATGCTTCTGAAGAGCTAACAAAATGTCCTTAGTTAAATAATCATTTAATACCCTGCTGGTAATTGTTCATTAAGATTATTATGAAGCTGAAATTGAACTGTAACTATGTTACCAATTTCCAAATCCTAGAAGAGATATGATCTAGCTAGAAAAAGGAGACTACCTCTCAATATTTCTCTGCTTTTCTTGAAATGTACTGCCAGTCTCCTACCCTTTCTGCTTTCAAAATATCATTATTGGTCTTTACTGTCAGATAGACAATTCCCCCTATTCACTTCTTGTAAAGCTGTGGAAAAGTCAAGAAATTGAAATTACTGTGGACTGCATTTTTGCTCTAATTATCACTGTTCATGAAATGATAGATGTTTCTAATAGATCTTTACAGGTATTTCTATCTATGCATACCCTTATTGATCATGTGCTTGTTGAAGGAGCTTTTATGGAAAGAGAGATAAGGAAAACAGCACCAGTAAAACAACTCTGTTCTAAAAAAAAGGCTATTTAAAGTTGTCTCATCTGCTAGCTATACCCAACAGAAAGAATAAGGAACGTTCACTTGAACTGTGTCTGTATGTGCCCTGACTGCAAAGTGATGCTGTTATTTGTGGTGTGAATATTTACATGCTTTACTGGTACGGTGCTGTCTTGAAAGCAGAAAGCCTGGACTTCTGCCACTGCCCTACTTGTGTCCCTGTTATGTGTCTTGTGACCCTTCCCGTGTCTGTATGCTCTCCCCTGCTCTTGCCTTTCCCATTGATAGCTTTGTCCCTTCAGCACAGGGACAACCCTCACAATACAACCTGGTATTTGGAAGAGCTTCTGTTTTTGTCAGCTGCTGTGTTTCTGCAATACAGGTAAAAGATATGCACCTGTCTTTTGGGGCAGCCCCATAGTGTTGTGGTTTTTACTCAGGCAAAGAACTCATATACGATTCAAAATACTTGTAGGCTTGAATCTTTTGTGCTAACTGGTTTTCCTCTGAGTCCCTGTTGACAACTAATAGATCCATGAAATTACAACAGACAGTATATTTAAAGCAAATAATAAAAAAGGCAAAAACTTCCTGGGGCGGTTCCTTAATAGAAATAATGTTTGGAAATGAATAGAAAGTCAAATATAAAGCTGTTAGACTACTTGTTCTATGGGACTGAAGCAGCTGCTGTGTCACATGAGCAGCAGCCACCAAGGCCTTCAACTTGGAGGACTTCTGTTGTAATTATCCTGACTTATTACAAACTGGTTTTAATTCAGTAGTGTAACTTACTGAATATTTTTTGATTAAGATGATATGAGCATAGGCACAACAGGGATTCATTTGGGAATATTTTACTTTTTTTTTTTTCTCTCCTCTTTTCCTATAATTTTTCCTCTTGTTATGCTAAAGGGCACTAGAGTTCCTGTACCATGTGAGTAAAAGAATGCAGTATGTTGTTTTAAAAACAATGCCAAGTAAAACAATAATGATTTGCTGCTTATTTTAAAGCTTTGCCAATTTTTTTTTCTTTTTCTTTTCTTAAGATTTACATGGGATCCTCACCAAAACTTCAGAAGACTAGCATCAGTGCAACATGTTCATCCCTTTCTGATTTGCCTAAGCATCCCCAATTATTGTGCATGGTTTCCCTGTGCAGTTGTTTAAAGTAGACCATTTCTGAGGATTTTAGCTGTTCTTTGTGCAACTATAGGTACTTTCTAATGTAGTTGTGGGGAGATAAAGACTTCGAGCTGTGTTATCCCACAACACTGCTGTTATATTAAATTTAAATAATGTTAACCAGATCTTAGTCAAACATTGTTATTTCTCGTTGCCTTTTAACACCACTGTTGACTGCTTATTTTGACCAGAGACCTTCATTTAGTGGATGTAAAAAGGGGTTTGATTGCTTTTCTTGCAATATATCTCAACACAAAGTTTTTTATTTATTTAAGAGGCCCAGAACAAACAAAACTGACTTTGAGTTGACTTCTTAAATTTAAACTCTCCTGCAGAGGACTTGTGATATAGGCACTCGGCATGACAGTTTATAGGAGAGAGATTTTAAAGTAAGCATCACTTACATTAATAGACATGAGGGGTTTTAACTGTTGAATTAGATTTTTATTGTTGTTGTTGTGGGTTGGGTTTGAGGGTATTTTGGTTTTTTGGTGTTTTGGTTTTTTTTTTAATCCAGCTGAGGATAACTGTGCATGGGTTCCTAAGGATACAAGTAATAACAGTATAGAAAAATGTATTATTTACAATTGACAGCTAACGGAACATGTTGTACCTCTCAAGTTAGAAATATCTGCACTGGTCCTTCCAGCTAGTAATAGCAGCTAATGGTAGTTCACAAAAAAGTAGCACAGATATAGCAACTGTCTTTTTTTTCACCTCTGCTGTTAATATTTGTGTCTTCATTGCCTATATCATAGCAATTATATTCTATTTTGCATGATAGCCTTAGTTTGTTTTTTCTAATTAGTTATCATTAGTGAAGAAAATTTTTAAAAGTGTTGTATCTTTCTTTCATGCATTTATGAACCGGATTCAGAGTCCACTGAAGTCAGTGAAAAGATTTAACAGATCTTCCTTTCCTTCTTTTTCTCCCCGCTCCCTCCCACCATTAACAGGTTCACAAAGGCAACAAGGTTCTGGTAATAACTAATGATGCTATTTATGCAAATTTTAAAGAAATGAGAGGATGACTGGCCCTTGTATTTTTATATCTGAGATACGAGGCTGTAAAAGCACACAAGAACCATAAGAAGAATTGTTCAAGCAAAGTCTGATGACAAGTTGCAGAACAGGTCAGTGGAGATGTACAGGAGCTGCCCATACTAAGCACACGTCCCAGAGACAGGCATCCTTTTATTGGGCTTGATGACACTTGACTGCTTATGGCATGAACTTTATGGGGAGGTTTGTAGAGCTGAAAGATTGGCACCAGGTCTGTTGCTTTTTCTTCCTCTCTGTTACCTGTGTTTTATGTTATGCTCAATGGTTGTTGTTAATATCTTTGATATTTCTGTAGACCTTGCACTAATTTGCTGTGACATTAAAGCTGGCGAATACTGTAATACTAATAATTAGGCCAAAGGAAGACCAATGAAGATTTTAATAGTTACTATAGTACTGCAGATAGACCTGTTCTTTCAATTGCAATGACTTGTTAGGGCATATCCTGATCTCCTTCTACTCACTTTCCTGATACGAAAATGACCTTATTCCTATTCAAGTTTAATACGAAGGTGTTTGATTTAAATGCAGTTTTATTTCTCAAAGAACATAGTATGTATAAAATGTTCTGAATTATTTTAAGTTATCCTGTCATAAAATCTGGAGTTACATGAAACAACTATGAACATTTTATTTTCTGTCCTTTACTTGAAATATTTTGGATAAGAATCTGTCAAGAGGAGTGACAGGTTGAAGAAATCAGAAAAATATAGAAAAATTTAAGACTGCTTACTTCTCAATTTCTGTTTTCAAAGTCAGATTATAGTTTGTTCACTAAATTGTTTGACAATGACAATTAGGTAGAGACTGACACTGCAGTAAAAGTAAAAAAGTTGGGGAAAGAACAATATGATAAGTCAACCTGTAAAAATAAGCTTATGGCTTGAAAATATTCCATTTTGTGTCTTAGTTATTGCTGGATTGTCTCAGAAAACCACCAGGACACATAGAAATAGGTCAATGGCAAGACTTTTAAGTTACTATTTTCTCCATCCACAATCAGCAAGATTGAATAAATAGAAAGGAATAATAATTTTTATAAGATTAGCTCAGCTTTTTTAGGCATTTATTTTATTTTGCTTAGGGAAAGAAGACAACTGGGAACTAAGGCACTGCAGACTATTGGCGTAAACTCATTTTGTTGAAGTCTACAACTATTAAAGTGACAACTGGAAAAAGCATTTGGAGAGGGAGAGTAACCGAAACTGCTCAGGAAATATACCCACAGTGGGTAGAAACTATGTTTGTAATGCCCCAAATGTCAGTTGGTGCAGAAATGAAGTACATTTGATGGATTAATTAAACAGTTTAGTAAACAGTACTGATGTTCTCTTATTTAATCTTATGTGCACCATCTAGATCCATTTCACAAATAGTCTTGAGAGGGTGAAAACCACCATGATAGCTCTTTTCTGACACTAGTGGATGTCAGGAGATTTAAACAAGCAGATAACATCATGTACCCTGGGGTCTGTCAAAACTCAAAGATTGTGCTTATTCCTGTGTGGCGTGGCAAATATGACCTCAGATGTTTCCTTTAATCAATGTTTCTTGCAGAATATTATTTGAATAAGGATAAAAATATCAATTTTTTTTTCTTTTTGTTTCTAGGTTTTTTTCTTCCACCCTTCTTCATCAGTAATTAATTTCTTCCTTTATTATTTCCATACCTAGCAAACAGTGGTTATAATAGACAAATTGGTCTTTTAACATTGAGAACTGAGAGAGACACTGCTGGTTTATTAACGTTTCTGCTCATTCTGTTGGGTATTTGCTTTATTTCTGAATTACTTTTAAGTTTTCAGGACTAATAACATGGGAAAATGCTTGCAATTCTAGAGGAAGATACCAAAGTTTTTCCATAAGGGTTTTTCTTGTCCCAGAACATACTTTCCCTGAAGTTAATGGAAGTTACATGCATGCATTGAAGGTAGAGTGTATCCCCAAAGGTTTTACTGGAAGATTTGACAATGCTAAAACAAACAGAGGATTCTGGCAACATGCTTCAGTGAAAATACATGCTCGCTCTGTTAGCTCAGCTGTTCTGGTGCAGGAAAGCGTTTCTCGTCCAGAGGCTCTCTTGTCAGATGCTCATAGGACATTGGCTCATTTACCATTTAACATTTCCACTATGCTTGGCAGAAAATCTGCAAAACTGCCAAAATGCGATCAAGTATCGAGGAAGTCTAGGTCCCCTCCACTCTCTTGCCTTCACTTGAGGACTCTGAGTCAGGTCAACCTCTACATAGATTAAAGGCACTAGTAGAGAACAGAAGTTTGAATAGAGTCTGTGGCTATGTGTAAAACATGCTTTGCTTTGCTATTTTTTTTTTATTATTATTTTATTATTATTATTATATAGTGACTTTGCTTTTCTCCAGAGACTAGCAATTGCACAGTAGTATAAATAGCTAGGAGAGATCATGGTGAGTGGAGCAGTGACTGAACCTTCATTGTTTTCATTCAGATGCATTTTGGTTGCTCAGTGTTCCCAAAGAACTGCTGAACAAAGTAGTGGAACTGGGTGCTTCCTCTGAGAGTGTCATGACTTTCTGTAAAGGTGGCACACATGTGCTTTTTATTAATGGTTATCTCTTGACCTTAATCCAGTCCTTTCACATTGAAAGTCTGAGATTGGTTTTGTTTCATTTTTTTTCCATTTTCAAAGCATAAAAAAAGGTGAGTGTTGAAGGTTGAAACAGTTAAAAGTGAAGAAAGGAAAAGAGAAGAATAAAGAAAAGTAATGTTTATTCATTTCCAAAGATATTATTCCACTTCTTTATTTCCTTTCCACCTACAACACTAGTGTACAATGAATACATACTTAGGTAAAACAGACTTCCTGTACCTACTCAAGTATATTGAATAAGTTGGAGTTGGAGTAGATTTAGTCAGGCTTTACAGGAAAATTGAATCCTTTTCTTGTTTCAGCAGTTACCGGGAGTTTGCTATGGAGCTGCTGCCACAGTACTGTGTGCTAATATCTAGTTCACTAGCTAGTAGGAGAAAACCCAGTGTGTTCATGGAAACAGAGCTTCCTCAGACAAGTAATAAGCAGTCTAATGTCAATGTCATGCTGCAATCAGACACTGACAAGGTTTGCAAATATCTTGAAAGGAACTGCTCTACTTTGAATACTGTAAATCAAAGCCCAACTGGAACAAAAAACCAAGTATGCTACATGTCAGCTGCAGAAATTGGTTGATCAGCACAGCATGTATAAGAAAAGGCTACTGCTATCATCACCAGCAGGAACGGGTGATGGACTGGGCTGATCAACTACTTAAAATCTTGCTGCATAACCACAAAAACTAAAAATGAGGCTTAAAAACCCATTATGCATCTTCAGAGTCCTAGACTGTCTTTTTAAAACTTCAGATCCATTTTTAATCTGTGCCAAAGACTTTTTCAGGCATGCCTGTTCTCAAAAACTTCTGTCTGGTTTTTGCCATTCATGAGAACAGAATGAGTCCTGGGGAGGGATAGGATGTAGGATGGTGGTTCAAGTAGAGGGATACTCTACAAATGTTTCCAGCTCTGCCACAGACATGTATAGTCTACAACTGGGAAAGTTATTTGCTCTATATGTGCACTTATTTTTCCAGATGTGAAATGGGGGCAATATCTCACCTATAACAGCAACACAAGGCCTGATTCATTAATGTGTTTCCAGTGCACTTTAGGCGCTATGGGATGAACAGCTAGCACCCTGAGGGCAAAAAACAGATAGTCAACAGGGTAAAATATTGTTTGTTTTACACAAGGCTAACCCTCTGGATACAGTGCTTTTGATGCAAAATAATTACCTTTTTTTTTTTTTTTTTCCTGCTGTAGTATTTCTATAATCTGTAAGGTTTAAGAGATTGAGGAAGGATAAAGTGGACTTCATGTGCTGGCATCTCTGTCACCATTGTGACATGGTGAAACCAGCCTGCACTGGAAGGGACATGTCACATGCATTACAGCTGCTTGCACTGTGTCTAAATGACCTTCAGGATGGCCAACTGGAATTAAAAGGTGTCACAGACAGAAAGGAGCTAATCTGGTGTTTTCTGCACCTCAGTGATATTGTGCAGAGCTGTAAAAGCCTGTGTCAGATATACACTTCCTTGATGTGGAGGGAGGCAGTGGCAGCCTGTCTGGCATGTAAGGCCAGGGAAACCTATGTCTTATCTCTTACTGGGTTTCACAGTTGACAGACTGTAGTGGTATCTGACAATGTTATGCAATTGGTTTATCTGGAGTAAAATTAAAAGAAAATGCCCAACAACTAAAGCTTTATATGAGGTTTGGTGGGAGTTTTTTTGTTTTGTTCAGTTGGGGTTTGTTTTGTTTGGGGTTTTTTTATTATTTTTTGTTTGTTTTTCTTTTTTCCCAAGTGAGAGTGATTTTTCTTTGACCTTAACTTCCCTTGCCATGTTTAAATGTGGAAGTTATGCAGTGAGAACTTTTCTTTCTCAGAAAAACATAAATTGCCTAAGAATCATGTAGAGACGCACCTTTAGACCAATTTTGTTTTTTAGTCTCTGCAAGCTAATTCTTAACTCTTTATCTTATAATGAGCCCTGTGAGGCTCTAGCTGATGGGTATTTCCATTTGGACACATTCACAGGTGGAAATCTTCCTGGAGCTTACTAGGTTCCCAACTGTATCCCTTGAGGCATTGCCCTTGTAGTCCAATGTGATGAGAGAGTGAATGCATTTATTATTATCTGGATTATAGCTGTGCTTTCATGCTACATCAGTGCTTAGAGCCTGAAAGGAGCAGAATCTCCATGAAGGCCTCCAAGTTAGATAGACAAGGGAAGCATGCTCAAAGAAGAGGTATGGATGTCCAAAACCACATACCCACTCACAGATACTATGAAGGCACAGAATCCATCCTTTATTCTGCTTTGCAAGTCAAAAACCTGTATTTAAAATTTTGCTCAGTACTTTCTAACAGATGCAGAGCCAATAGCATTTAATGTCAGGTGGTCTTGGAAAGAGGTCAACAGACCATATCTTAGGAGTTCAGTGCCAGATTCTGGGAAGTCTGATTTTATATCCCTTTGCAGATCACACTAATTTTTAGTAATCTCAAGAAGACAAAAAAATGAACAACCAAATCCTAAATTAATTGCATGGCATAACTTTCCACTTTATCTTACTTAATAAGCATTTCTATGCATGTCTTCTACTCTTGTGAAAATGAGATGTTATAAGGCAGACTCTCACCATGATTACACTGATGTAGATCTAGAGACACCTTTGAATTCACTTTATTTACCTGCACTGTTCTTGCTTTTCATGTGGTGCTTTGGAAAAAAAATAATTTACAAGTCTGCGAGCTGAAAGTAGTTTATGGAAAGTTTAACACCAGGAAATAGTAACAAGTCAGGTAACTGCAGTTATTTTGTTGTTTACATTCATAAACTAGGGTAAGACTTCAGCTCCATCTCTTTGTGGTTAAGCAGATCAAATATGATTGTGAAATAAGGGACAATATAAAGATCTGGAATAAAATTTATAAAAAGGAAAGAAGAGGCACCCTAGCAGTATTAAAGGATGTAGTGAAGACAAAAAAACTTTGAACAAGCTTTATCTATTTTATTCTGTGATGTATGGTAAATTTATTTTTGGCATGATCTGCCACATATAATTAGGCCAAAAACTACAGTGTTTCTGAGATGATATTGAATATTGCCCATAAGTACTTTAAGGGGTTTTTTTCACTAATTTATCCCTGTCAGGACAGTACCATAACAGAAAACTTACAACTTTTGTACATGCTATGTATCTTGTCTTGCTCAGAAGAGCAGCTTATACATCTTTGCTTTACCTATTGTCTCTTCTTAAAGCCTGAAGGACTACTTAGTTATAACTATGCCAAGAAAATATGTTCCAGTACATATATACCTTCTCTGTGTTATATCTGTAATAGGAAATGATTAGAAAGTGACATACACTGACCTCTAGTAGATAATTATCTGATAAAATTGATACTTCACTTCAAAATGCCTAAAAATTATAATGTCAGATTGATGTTTATTCTTAAAAGCATTCTGGAGAACTTCTCCTTGATCTTAGATCAGTCCATTGTCAAATTCCTTAAAGGACACATCATTCATAAATGATATGAACTGCAGATGTATAATTCATGTGGAGCATAAAATAAGGTTTAAAACATTTGTATTAAAAAGGTAAGGTGATCCTATATTAAATCATATTTATCACCTAATTTTAAAGTACAGAATCCTTCTGACTGAAGTTTAGCACTTCTCACTTTTTATTTTTTAGAATTTATTAAAAAAGAAAAGTAACTGTGACAATGATGTTGGCAGACAAATGGGCTCTTTTTTTAAAATCCTTGTGTTGATCTGTCATATTTTTTTCCATTAGCTACCCCTACACTTTCTGCAGATTGCTTTCAGCCATATTTTTACTAAATGTTTTCGGAAGTGCAAAGAGCAATATAAACTGCAGATTTCACCATTACTGTTTTGACCTTGAAAACTCAAGGTTAATGGAATTTCTTTGTGGATAAAGAAGAAAAATAACTACATGTTAGATTAAATCACCTTGTGGGTTTCGTCAAATTGCAGGAATCCTAGAAACCATTACCATTATAAAATGGAGAGGGGGGAGGGGGAAGAAGGGAAAAAAAAGATTTAAAATTCTGGGTGTATTTGGTATGGGTTTTTTGGCTTTGTTTTTGCTTTATTTTATTATTATTAAGGTCTAAACATTTTTCCTAGAAGTCTGCATTTCTTGCCCTACTTTGCTGTTACTATCTCTTCTCAAACATCTTTTAATAATATTGTTGAGAAGTGTAACAACGCTTTTTTTTATATGATTGCTATTTTCTTATTGTTAAAACCTTAGCCTTGATCTCATTATGAAACTCTTACCAATAGAAAGTATGAATTGATATAAAGTGTCTGGTTTAAATGAATTGGAAATTTGCTCTTGAAGGCCTCCCTCTAGCAAAATGTAAAGTTTCACAACAGTGTAAGTGGCCTTAACTATTTAAAATCCATGTCTTCAATTACACTTTGAAGATCTGACAAGCATTTGCTAATAGGACATTGAACAATGTTTTTGCAGTATTCTTGAGATTTGTTTCCTTTGAAGTGTTAGATTCATTTGAAGAGTTATTCTCTCTTTAACAGCAACAAAAAATTGCAAAAGTAATTATTTCTATATATTACCAGATGGACTTTTCTTACCCTTTTGCCTTAGTGATATGAATTGTCCTAAAGTTTGCTTTTATAGATCATAGGACCTAGAAGTTAATAGTCATAAGTGAAAACAAGCAAGATTTCAGAAAGATTGGTTACTCCAAAAAACATCTTGCCTGATAAACTTCCAATACAATTATTTTGTCCCTCTCTAAGTGTGTACTTGCTCACACTGCACAGAAGTAGGCACAAAATACCACTGCACCATTGCTAACACGTAGCTTTCAAAGCAAGGGAAAAGTGAGGCTGCTATTGCAACTCCAAAACTTGAAACACAGTTCCTTTAGTGCAGGAAGAATTTGGCACATAAATAAATAAATAATCTATTAACTTTCCTTTCTACACCACCACCACACTTCCAACATGCATGTTTCCTCTTCTGGACAGTTTTTCACTCTCTTTCCAGTGGAATATGAAATTATCTCACCTTTCTTGTCCCAGGAGCAGCTTCTGTTAAATGGCCTTCCTCTTTTAAGACATTTCAAAATAGTACCTCTCCCACCTATGACAAGATGGACTGGGGGCCTCTATATCACATTCATACTGTGAAGGTGTTGTGTTGGCATCAGGTAGTTTCTATCCTCTCCTGTGGACAGTCAGGCATCAATTCTCATTCTCTAATGCTGTCACGGCACTGACTTAGTTTCTGACATGTACTCAGCTATGCACTTGAAGTCACACAAGACAGTGAGATCTGAAACACCTTCTCTTAATGCTGCTTGTTGCTTATGTACAGCTCATGCCTGAAGCTGATCATGAAGTTGGAAGCTGTATGAGTTTGTGGAATGCAAAGCTGGAGGAGACGCACAGCTTCCTTGAGTAGAGATCCTTACTATTTAATGGGTGACCTGTGAAAATGGAGAATTGTCTGGGGTTGGTGAGCTGCTGAAGGTGACATGCAGGTAACCTGTGGGGCAGATCAGGGAGCTGTGATTAGCCTTGATTCAGGTGGGGCTGCATCAGGGCTCACAAAGGAGAGAAAAGAGTTTGTTGAAAGTAGATAGTGGTAAGTAAATCTATGGAAATATAATCCCTTCAACTGAGTGAAGGCCTGTTTCTGAGTGCACCCAGTATCAGGGGAGCTGTGGGGCATCTCTCAGGGCATGCTCAGTGCTGCATGTTCAGACCACATTTAGAAGTGCAAGGTGCCAGGCTATCCTGAGCTACAGTTTGAGAAAAAATGGCAAGGGGAAAACTACGGTGTTTCAAAAGCCTGTATAAGCATGGCTTTAACCAACCCTCAGGCTGGAGGTTGAGTCCTGGGGACCAGGAAACTTCCTATTTCAGAGGAGGTGCTGTGGGAAGACGTGCCTTTGCTTGTTCATCTGTACAGTTGTTGCCAGTGGACGCACCTGAGGAAGCTAGTTTGTGAGGCTCTGTTATAAAACATTGGCCCCTGGCAAAGACAGCTGGAGCAGATTCCAGTTGATTCTGTAGACTTTCCTTTCCAGTGAAGAATCTGGATGCCCCTTTCAGGCAGCTGTGCTGTGTTTTAGTGCTGTCACATAAGCTTTCAGATATCTATGGAAATATGCGATTCATGCTCAAAACTCTTCTCCAATGCAGTGCTGTAGGAACCTCACAGAAGTTAGGTTTTATGGTCACATCTGTGTGACAATGGTCATCTCCTTGGTTTCCACTGAAACTACCTGTTGCCTTTTCTCACATGTGTTTATGGAGCACTCTTTTGTTGTTAGGAGGCTTTGCAGTATTTTCCAGGTGATAACATCAGTAATTACAATAATATTTTTAAAGGCTGAATGTTTAGTGTTCTAAGAATTTTAGATTTCTCTGTTTAAATGATACTGCTGCATTTGTGATTTGACTGTGCTACCCAGTAATAATATTTGGGTTATAAGAATATGCAACCTGAAGAACTAACAATACAGTTACCATTATCCAGATTTTGCAGCTGTGGAATTTTTGGTGTTTTGTGATTTTTTTTTTTATTTTTTTTTTGTGTTTGTGTGTTTTTTTGTTTGTTTTGTTTTGTTATTTGGTTTTTGTGGGGCTTTTTTTAGTTTTTGGGTTTTGGTTTTGTTGGTTTGTTTCTGTTCTTTTTTTCACCATACCTCTTAAAGAAACTGTATTGTTATTCTAGTTTATGATGGGAGGACAAAAGATTTGAAGTTACTTGGTTTAGGTTCACACATCAAATTCTTAATCTGCCTTAGTAATTTATGTCAATTAAGATACATTTAAGTAAGACACAACTAAGGTGGTGTGCATTAAGAAAAGTGTGACCAACAGGTCAAGGAAGGTTCCCCTTCCTCTCCACTGTGCCTTAGGGAGGCCATATCTGGAGTATTCTGTCCAGTTCTGGGTTCCACAGCTAAAGAGAGACAGGGAACTACTCGAGAGAGTCCAATGAAGTGCTATGAAGATGATTAGGGGACTGGAACATCTCTCTTATGAGGAAAGGTGAGAGACTTGGGGCTGTTTAGCCTGGAGAAGACTGAGAGGGGATCTTATGAATGCTGATCAATATCTAAAGGGCAGATGTCAAAAGGATGGGGCTAGACTCTTCAGTAGTACCCAGTGACAGGGCAAGCAGCAACTGGCACAAACTGGAACACAGAAAGTTCCATCTGAAAAGAAGGAAAAACTTTCTTACTTTGAGGGTAATGGAACACTGGAACAGGATGCTCAGAGATGTTGTGGAGTCTCCTTCTCTGGGGATATTAAAAACCTGCATGGACATGATCCTGTGCAACTTGGATCTAGGTAAACCTACTTTAGCAGGCAGGGTTGGAGTAGATGGTTCCCAGAGGTCCCTTCCAACCTCTACCATTCTGTAATTCAGTGAATATAATGAGTTTCTATTGAAACAATAACTGAAATACCATAGCAAATAAAAAAATGGGATATAACACTGTGTATGTTTGTAAAAGCAATATTACACCAGATAATGTGATACTTTCATTAAATGAAGAATTTAAGTAATTGATTTTGTAGGCAAGAAAAGTATTGGGTTTTAGTCTGTGTGGACTTAAGTAATGAATATGAACTAGTACCACACAGAAATTAGCTATATTGAAGAGAATGGAGCTAAGTAGCAGAAATCTGAGATCAATAACAAATTGTCAAAAGTTTTGTCTTGGAGGTGAAGAAGGTTACAGATTAAGTCTCCTTAGGATCATTCCCAAGGTTTTTCTTTCTCACTGTTTCACTAATGCTTTTCATGTAGGGAGCATGCTAGTGAGAACTGTTCATGATGTGGTGCTGGTAGAATGCAGGAGAGCAAAGATTTCGCACTGGAAAACCTGGTTAATCCTGAGGAATGGAGAAACAGAGAAGGGGTGGATTTTTTTTATTGTTACATGAAGCTTATGTGTTTTGGGGCCAATATATAAATAATGCCTGCTGTCAAGTAGGAGTTCACCATTTGAAAGTAATGAAAAATTTGTTTGCATACATCTTGGAGGAAAAATCACGTGCTGCCCTTGCAGTACAAATACGAAAAAGGCACATAGGACTCCAAGGCTCATGAGTACTTGTGGTTGTGCCTGGGAAAATGTAGCATTGTTGTACAAAAAAATGTGAGATTTAACTTGAAATGGCACTAAATGAGTCTAAAATGGGTAGAATTTTAGTGTCATAATTGACAGAGAGGTTGCAAGTACAGGCAGTCTTTTTATTTTGTCTGTTTTGGTGAAGAGTGCAAAAAAAAAAACCACTATGTAATTTACTGGAAAAAAAAGCTGGTGCTTATCTCTCATGTTTGTGAAAGTCACCAGATCAGCTGAGAAGGTTTCCACTAAGTTAGCCTGTCAGGAGAGCTATGAAGTAGCACACACTGATGTGGTATTGCTGACCACAAAGTCTTCATTCACCTTTGTTACCATGCCACAGCTGACAATACGTCCCTCATCTCAGAGAACAGGAACACCCTGCTTCAGTCTACTGAGTCTGGTCTTATCACAAGGCTTTAGGAACCACTTTAAACCTTTACCTCGTGCTTGCAGAAGTAGACCATTTTTTAATAAAGACTTTAATTATAGAGATGTGGTGATTTTATTTGCTGTTTAAAACAAATGCAGACTTATGTTTTTATGCTCCTGCAAAGGTAGTCTCTGCTCCTGGCTTTATACAAGTGGCTACACAGGCTGCAGGAATATGAAAATAATTGGGAAGACCACTCTTCTCTTCTTCTGACACCTACTGCAAGGATTGTGATCAGTGCCACTTTCATAGTAGGCTTCTGCTGGCACACAGGAGACACAGAACACAGTTTTGTACTAGAGCCTGATTCAACACTGCAATTTCATTTCTCTTAGGCTACTGATCTTTACCACTATAATTCATTCTGGTCATACAACTTTTATATGGTTTGAGCAAAATTATTTGTCTCCATAGCAGTCACTGTTAACCATTAATCTAGACAAGCCTCTCACAGCTACCTCCATGCCATCTAATGTATTTTAACAACAACAAAAAAAAGTACATATAAAGAAAATAAATGCAGGCATTTTCACAATTCAAATTAAATTCATGTTGCTATTAGTTACATTATGTACTTAAATCCATTGTAGTTACTACTTCCTTAAATTACACTTTTCATACTGTGGAAGATGTTACATTATGAGTAGCCTTAGGTTATTTACACCTCACTGATGAAGCTGAGAAGCTCAGCAGCATGTAAACCATAAGGGGATAATGAGCAGCTGATGCTTGATCACCTCTTACTGGCATTCCTGTGAAACAATTTCTGTGTCAGTTCACAAGGGTGTCACTGCCTGTTGTGTTTTTCTGAACCTGCAAGGGTGATGTAACCATGAATGGGAAAAAGCTGAAGAAAAAAAAATCTATACCCATCTCCTGTCAAGTCATCTCTGTCCTGTGTCATCACCCCCCCAGCAATGGTAAGACAGCGATCATCGTCCTTATTTCAATTTTGAATTAGAAAGTTTGTCTGTTGACCCTGCAGGGGGCACAGACACCTTATGAATGCTGCCAAGAATAAACCATAGATAGTAATAATAATATTAATAATATATTGTCTTAATAAAGAGTGCATTCTTGAAAGCAACAGAGGTTGGGTTTTCATCATTACCAAGAGACAGCATGTCAAGTTGGCTTTTATGGTATATGTCTCTAAAACTTGGTCCAAAGAAAACTATATCAGAAAGCACTCCATGAACATGAGAAAGACCACACTGGATGAAGTGAAGTAAATAACACTATAGAGTCATAGAATGGTAGAGGTTGGAAGGAGCCTCTGAAAATAACTGAGCCCAACCTCCCTGCCAGAGTAGGATCACCTAGGGCAGGCCACACAGGAACAGATCCAGGCAGGTTTTGAAGGTCTTTAGAGGAGACTACAGTGAGGGAACAGGCTTCCCAGAGAGTTTGTGTAAAGTTTTTTTCCTCACGTTGAGGTGGAACTTCCCGTGTTCTAGTTTGTGACCATTACCTCTCATCCTATCACAGGGCACCATTGAAAAGAGACTGTCCCCTTCTACTTGACACCCACCCTTCAGATATTTGTAAACATTAATAAGATCCCCTCTCAGTCTTCTCTTCCCCAGGCTAAACAGGCCCAAGGCTCTCAGCCTTTCCTCATAAGAGATATGTTCCAGTCCCTTCACCATCTTTGTAGCTCTCCATTGGACTCTCTCTAGTATTTCCCTGTCCCTCTTGAATGGGAGAACCCAGAACTGGACACAGTACTCCACATGTGGTCTCACTACTGCAGAGTAGAGGAGGAGGAGAACCTCCCTGGACCTGATGGACACACTCTTCTTTATGCACCCCAGGATACCATTGGCCTTCTTGGCCACAATCTCATGCTGCTGTCCCATGGATACTTTATTGTCCACCAGGACTCCAAGGCCCTTCTCCATGAAACTGCTTTCCAACAGGTCTAACCCTAACCTACACAGATGCATGGGGTTATTCTATCTTGCTTAAGCATTCATAACTTGAATAAGCACGTATCTGGAAGACTAACCAGCAGAAGATGGGCAAAGTAATAATTTTCAATATAGATTAGAATCTGCTTATGGTTTATGCTTCTTGGAGTAGCTTTAAATGAGTAAAGACTATATCTTTCTTTTCCTCATTATTTGCTTTACTCATCATTCTCCACTTCCTCCTCTGTATCTAACAAGCCCTAAGTGTAGTGTAAGAGGGGAAGGGAACTTTTCCCTTTCTCTTTATATGAAATGGAACAGTTTCTGCTCAATTCTCTTAAAGAGTAGATTAAAGGAAAGGAATTTTGAGGGACAGGGAATGAGTAAGAACAGTAACATAAACCTAACCTGCTTTACATCAACCTCTATAATAATGCAGAAAGAAAATTTACAGATAAAATAGTTTCATGATGCAGGACCTGGGCTAAAATCAAACCAACATGATAAACAAAAAGAGTACATTCTGCTGCTGCTCTACAGTACAAGCAAAGAAGATTGCCACAATAAACATATTGTGTGTTTTCAAATCAATTACTTCAATTCCTTTGTATTTCTTCTCTTTTGTTCTCACCTATTTCTGTTCATCAGCCTTTAATCTGTATGTATTTTATCAAAGGCTTTGTATGTCTTGTCACCCCACCTCTCTCCACCCTCCCCAAGGTTTGAGTTGGGTGGAAAAGTTATCCTCTGGATGGATTCAGTATTCATAGACTTAATATGCTCATAAGTGATAACAGATTGATTTGAGTTGAAGTGCTCCCTTCCCTGTTTTCCCAAATACACATGTAGCAGAACTTTTTGTCAATTATTTTACTGCTTTCGTAATTTAAGGTCTGGATTATCCTAATTATCTGTGCCCAGAAAAAGTTTCTGTGACGTTCCTACCCATCCTTGATAGACCAACAGTAACACTGCTATGTTTGTTCCTTGCCCATGCTTTTTTCTCCTTTTTGCTCTGGGGTCGGGAGGCAGAAGACAACTGAGAGAAGTTTTGTGAAAAAGGTGACTTGTATCAGGATACTAGGGCTGTTCCTTAATTTAACTGATCTGAATTAATTAGGAAATTTAGCCTTTATCATATGTGGAATAACAATCCACATTCTTTGTATGTCTGAGCTCTTAAAATTATAATCTTCTACATGACTGTATGCATGCAGTGTGTGCTGTTATGAGGCCAGACAGTTTTATTTTTTTATTCCCTACCCTGTTTAGATTGTTTCTATGTTTTTTAAGTCAAACATTCTTCTGAAGCTTCTGCAATCAATAAGAAATTACTTTCTATTAACTGAAACAATATATATATATATGAGGTGGGTATAATCTGAGCATAATACATTGTCCCAGGCAGCAGCAATAAAAAAGCAAAATATTGTTTACTGCCGCACAATAAAGTGGCTAGTGCCTGTGGTATCTATTCAGCTTGTATTTATTCAAGTGGTATTAAGAACACTTTAGCCAACAGCAAATTTGAAAGGCCAAAGAGGAGAGTAAGAGTGACTAAAGACTTGGGAGAGGGAGGGAAAAGACTGACAAAAGCTACGGAAGGTAAACAGAAGGTGAAGACTTCCAAAAAGGGAGGAGAGGCAGAATAAGATGGCAGACAAGAAAAAAAAAGGTGAATGAGGAAGAAAAGAGAATTATATGTATGTTTTAAATAGTGTTTGACATGTCATTTTTAATTCTTATGGTTTTGTCGGCAGGTACACAGAACCAGGCCTACATGACCCAGAATAGAAAATGATGTAGTGAATGATTAAAAATGTCAGTATTATTTTTGCTATAGACTTATAAAATTATAAATTTTTATGTATTAAAAAAATAATTGAAGCAAAGTATGTTAGAATTAATTAGAAGGAATTAATATGGAGACTCTCTGCATTTTTTGAGCTTTGTATTTCAAGATGCCAAATCCTTCTCCTAGTGCATGGTTCTCTCCCCAATACTGCTTCCTCACTTTGCTCACCATAGGCTTTTGCTACTGTTTCACTGCCTTCTCAGAGGTTCCTATTTCTTCTTTGCTTTTGACGGTTACTTTCAGTGGCAGATCCCAGGCAAGAAAGTCAACAGGCTTATTAGCTCATGTTCTTTGCCAGGACTCACTTTGGATGTGGGGAACCAGCAGATAGACATGTGGATCAGGGCATGCACTAAGTGAAGCTCTGAAATCTCTACTGTGTAGAAAAGGCTTCAGTGAAAAAGCATGTGTAACCCTGAAGGTGAAGAAAAGTGTTAACTTAATAGAGGGTTTGTCACAAATAGTGGTAGGGAGCCACTGCTGAACTGGCATTCACTAATATTTTCTTTTCCACATCAACTCTCTTTGGAATGTTTTGAATGAAAGAAGTCTTGTATCTGTGTTCTCTGCTTTCATAATTGTGGAAGCTTGTTCTTGATGTGGAGATTTAAGAGCTCTTTGTACCTACTAGTTATTAATTAAACTGATCAGAAAATAAACATACATGTGTACTCTTTTCTGTTACGTTCTGTGGGGGGTTTATCTGGAATATGTTGGTGCAATCTGATTATATCTTTGAGATTACAATTGAAATCCTCTAGCTTGCATTAGTGGTAGTACCAGTTATCAATTATTTAAGCACATAGTTACTTAAATAACTACAGTTAACTGATTTTGTAAGTTTTGTCCTAATTCTATCCTTTTGTAAGGTGTCAAGGAGAGCTTATACCAATGCGTAAGTCCTGGAAATTAATTTTGTGCAATATCTCCTATAGAAAGTATACATTTTTTTGAACAACAGGTTTAGAATCCACCAACATTTTAGGAATTAATTTATTAATAGGTATCCTGTTCAGCATTAAAACTTTTATTCATTGTTGTATGAGATATACATACTAAAAAATAATCACTGTATCTGTGGTTAACATACAAAAGCCTTCCAAAAGACTTATTTGTTCAAGTGAATTAGGGGCTTTGTGCAGAACTGCATAATAATGAATTGTGGTGCCTATTTGTAGACTTACCTGTGTGAGCAATGTTTAGCTAAGATCTAACTAGGTGTTTTTATTAGGTGGTATGTTTCACTATTTCTACTGGGGGGTTGTGGGTATTTTTTACCCATCCTGCAAAGAGATGATCCTGTGAAAATAAGTCAAAGAAATCTTATTTTTCAGAGCTAGAAGAAACAACTAACCAACTTTTGAAATAGTCAGAAGTTCTTGATCATTTGCTAAGGTACTGACTGCGGTGAGAAAACACTTGTTTTGGCCCTACTGGAAAGGTTGACATTTTGTTTTATTTTGGCTAGTTGTTATGGTCATTTAAAAACTCAGATGGAGTCATAGAATAAAAGTAAAGGAGATAGTATCTGTTAAAGAAAAGTTAATCTGGCAAAGCAATTTAGCTGAAATAATATCTAATTCAGTATCAAGACTGAGGTTCAGAGAGGGAAGCAATTGACCTTCATTTGTATATGTAAGACTTGAGACTTTGGGAGATGTAGGGGTTTTTTTCTTAATGGATCCACATTCTGCAAAATGCCAGTTTTATCTATAGTTGTAGGTAATTATATCTTTAGAGCTTCTCAAAGTTTTTTAGGTTAGGTCAGAAATAATTGTGATGAATAGGAACAGGTTAGATTTCTTTGTTTCCTTGACAATGTTGCTTCTTGGGCTCACCTACATATTCCCTGGCTGACTCTTAGCTTGCTTCCAACTGAATAAAAACTTCTTGTAGACTGAGTAGGAGTACATCAGATTTTAACTCTCATTCTGGGTCTATGCTTAATATTCAAGGAAATGAGGGATTGCTTCTGAAATTGGATTTTATTTCTTTGTAGAAATTGTTATTTGAAGCTACTCTAGACTCTTAGAATTTGAGAATACTTTAGTAGGCAGAGTGAGACTGAATTAACCAGTAAATTCAAAGTGCTATGTTATTGACATTAGGCATGCAGACTGAGGTTTTTCAAAGCAATTTAGGCAACATTAGGTATACAGCCCCTGTAAAATGTAATGGAATCTGCACGGTTGCAACTCCAGCATAGTTTTGAAAGTCTCTGCTGTAGAGATTTTGACACAGTATTTTGAAGCAATTTTGCAATCCTTTTGTTTCCTTTTGCTGCAGTTGATCACAGACTTTTCCTGGGAAGTTGTGATTGGCTTTAACGTTATAATAACCTTCTGAAGTCCGAGTCAAATTTCAAATATTAAAATATGTAATTTCTGAAATGCTGTGGCTTTAATAAAAGTAAGGGGCAGGGGGTGGGAGTAGAAAACAAGGTCATGACCTAGGTTACCCATGTTTTTGATAGATTAAGTTTATTTTAGCAGACTGGGCCTCTCTGGAATGGAGACTGGAGAAATTCACTGGGTCTTTTTTGAATGGGTCATATTTTCTCTAACTTGCATTCTAATCTGCTTTCTTCCTGTTGTCATCTCCTTGGTCTCAAGAAAGACTACCTGACTTGTTTATGTAAACCTGATGACAGAATTTGGACAAACAGGAAGGTAAGGAAATCACTATGCTCTTAGTTCTAGAAGCCAGGCAAATATAATCCATATTTCAGGCAACATTTGGCTTTAATAATTGTTCTTCAAAGGGAAGGGACATTGCCCAGACAGAAAACAGCATTCATGGGGAAAGTATCAGAAAAGGGGAGAAGGTATATTCAATCCTCTGAGATTTATTTGTGCAAAAGTTAGCTTAAATGGAAAACAGAAACTACATACTGCTGTATAATTTGTTAATGGTCATAGCTTAGCCAAATCCCTGAGGATAAAATTCTTAAAGAAAACAAGCAACAAAAGAAATAAAATGAAGACAAAATAGTCTCAAGTGCTTTGTAAAACAGTCTTGAAGACTCTCCAGAAAGTACATCTGTTGTTGGATGATGGAAAAGTACATGATAAACAACTAAATAGCAGTGCCACTGGCATGAAAGAATACCTATCTGAAAAGATAGTCAAGGTAAAGTTGTGAAACATTATAATAACTACCTCTTGTGTCTGTAGAGCTTAGTGCTTTACAGGATAAAACAAAGAACAACCAAAATCCCTTTGAAAGTGGGGAAAGCAAATATATAGGCATAATTTATTCAAGGTTGTGTAGTAGAGCCCTAACACAGCTGGAAATTAAACCAAAGTCCCCTATGACTTGTCCCTTATTTGGTAGGTCATATATTTCCTTGGTATAGTGGGGCAAAGCTCTGTAAGTTTTTTTGTGTCTTTTCTTACTGCCATTGTCTTGAAAGATTAGAGGGCTCCTGAAGAGAGAATGCACAAATGTTTTGCTTTCTACCATCATGTAGCTGAGCAAAATGATTAGGCTTCTAATTTAACCTAACTGGTATTATCTGATTAGTAATTTTAAGTATATAGAAACTACCTATTTACTGTTTCAATTCTTTTAGAACAGTGATGGTAGGTTTAGTCCAGTGTGTGAGTGCTGGATATTTAAACCTGGAAATTCAGCTGGTGAAAGGGGATCATAGGAGGCAAAGACTTAGCACGGCTAAATGTGTGTGTCATACTGTTCCAACCTATTGTTTCAGAGGATAAGGGATGAGGAGGATGGATGCATGGGGGTTAGTGTTGACAGGATCCAAACGTGCCACAACTCTCAGGGTGGCTGTACGCTACCCAAGCAGCCAGACTCTTACAGAAGTTCAGTTACTGGAAGCACAGATCAGCACCTGCATGCCTTTGGACTTTCCCTTTGGAACCACTTATGCAAACTTTTTTTTTTTTTTTTTTTTTCTCAGGACTGGGGGAGTATGACATGGATGAACTATGAGCCTCCCACTCAAATGTTAAGCTAGTTTGTACAGATCAGGTAAGGATGCATTAGTGCAACATCTGTAAATATCTGAAAAACAGGCACATAAAAATTAAAAGCTTTGTAACTTTTATTAATGTGTATGTATTTTACTTCTTTCAAAGTACAAGGTGGAGGTACTTTTAACTTGAAATCATTGACTCTTCATGTAGTTAAATTGCTGAATGGTCATAACATCAAGATTTAAAAGGACAAACCACCTGCAGTCCCATGGAACCTGGACTATAAGCATCCTCATATCTCACTCAGCCCAAGTCAGTCTAGGGTCAGGACATTTGGGCTACTGTCATCGAAGCAAACACAATTTAGTTTTTCTCTCATTTAGTACTGTCATAGACCTGTGTGAGAGCTATATGGCAAGCTTAGGCACTAGCCTTATTATTTTTGCCATACGGAGTGTTTGCTATCTTTGCTGAGAATGGGAGGTAAGAGTGAGTTCCATTTCAATAACGTATAACTATTTAATAAGCAGTCAGGAATAGTTAAGAGGCAAAACCAGAATGTTACACGTCAAGGTTTATTTCTTTCTTGTACAATAAAATTTCTAGACAGCTTGCCAAAAATCCCAGAGAAATAGAGTCATAAATCTCCTCTAGTCAACAGTTTAGGCTTGTATTGACAATGTCAGGAGACTGGTAAGTGTTAAGGCTTCCTGTGAGATGCATGTGTTCAGCAACCATTGTCTTAATTTTCTGACCTCAGCCAGACTTTTGTAATTGTCTGTGGAAGGAGAGAAGATATGGGTAGACTTTTCCTGACTTGTAATTTAGATTCAATTTATAGCCTACACAACAGCTAGAGAGGGAGGGATCCAGACTTAAGTACTTTCTTCCCTGGATCCATTTTTATCTCCTGTGCCTGTGAGAGTGCAAAGGTGTCTGCCAGTGCCACTGTTTGATCTCTCATTTTGAAGCCCCTCTTTGGCATGCATTCACTATAATAGGACTAGATTCTGGTCTTCTGGGAAAATGCCTTTGGCAGTGGGCAAGCATAGACTTCTTTTTTGCTTTTACTTCAAATATTTTTATGTTTCAGCAAGAGATGAACAGGAAAGATTAAGAGCATGTGTGAACGTTGTATGTATGAAAGTTGAAAGTACGCACATTGAGCACGAGGAGTTAGGTACCTCTGTGTGCAAATTACAAAGGAAATCTGAATGCACCTGCCCTGCTGATGGAAGCATAATTATGCAGGGACTTTATGTGCCTTTGAATAAGGAAACGTCTGAATCAGATTTTAAAGTTTTAGATTCATAAGGATGCAGATCTCAAATTGAGAATCTTTAGTTGTTTTTTTCCCCTTCACATGTGAATTTGGTGAATAAATATATCTCAAAAAGTTGGATCCTGTTACTTTGACAAATTGCATATGTACTGTAACTATCTGCTCCCCGTGATACTACTAGTCTGTTCTTTTAGTACTGCTTTTAATGATTTGTACATTGGGTAGCACATCTTGCAGATTTAAAAGAGAGAAGATATGCAGCTGGGATTGTATGCAGTTTGTGAGTGTGGAGCCCTATATTTTCAAAGTTGCTTGGAAAGTATTTGCATCTTGCCAGTAATGATGTGCTAATATTCAATAATAATGTGTCATCGCATATTAACTGATTCAATAATATGAAACTCATGCTACAAAAAAACCCCCAAGTTCTTCTGTTCTCTACCATGAAAAAGGAAACTGCCTGTTGGGAATGGAGGAAAGTAATGATTAGGTTCTATTACTATGAGTAATGAAAGCTGAATGACTTAGTTCACTGACAGTCTGCTCATCCTGAATTTTTAGCATGTTGCTAGGAATTAGTGACTTCTAGTATTTATCAAGATTTAAAAGGACAAACATAATAACTCCATATTCAGTGAAATTATTCATTCGGGAGATTATGTCAGAGTAATTTTAAACAACAAGGAAAATAGGTATAGCCATCTTCTGCTGTCTCATTGGAGACCTCAGATATATGAAACAGGTAAATTAAGAAAGTGAGTTAAGATGCTAATGCCAATGTTTAGATGTAAATACATACCCTGAAATGTAATTTTTTGTTGTTGTTTTTAAACATCAAGGTTTAGGCTCATGGCCATCCTCTAGACCTATGACAGATGCTCACTGTTATGTCACTGTTAACACTGATGCTGTGGAGCAAGCACTGGGGAAGTCCCAGACTGGACAGAGTGGCAGACAGGAACAAGATTCAGGAGTTGGATACTGGAACTGGATTCAGGAACACACAGATCAAGGTCGAAGGCAGAATGGACAGTGTCCTCCTTGGACACTGGTTATTGAAGAAGAGAGCTTGGCCTTTGTGATCCCTCAGCTTTATACCAAATATGGCATATATTGGATGGAATACCTCATTGTTCAGTTCAGGGTCACCTCACCTGTCCTGGATGCTGCAAGTGTGGTCTTTTACTTTCTGCACCCCCAATGTGGTACAAAAGATTTAGCAGTGGCCCTGATCTGCATACCAGTCTTTGGTAGTAACTCTAAGCATTGTGTAGTATCGCTGCTAGAAGCAGACACTGTCTGCAAAAATATTCTGCTAACATCAGAAAGTGCAGTTAGTTACAAGAAACTGAGCCGACAAGTAAAATTACTGAAATGAATTAAGCTGTTTTAACCCATATCAGGACATTAAGCTCTCTGTGAATATGTTATTTCCTGTCAATCAGCTGGGTTTTTTGTTTTACAAAAGGAGACCAATCCCTGCTTTAAAGGGATGGGGTAAAGGACAAGAACCCCATCATCTTGTGTATGGTTAAAGCTATGATACAGAAAAATGGCTGTGCACAATTAGAGTTTCACCTAGTGATTGTAAATGTGTGGTTTGAAAAGGGAATTACAAATTATTTGATAGAGAAGATGATCATCAAATAATTGCTCAGCAGCTGGAGACAAAAAAGATATACAAAGCATTTAGAAGAAAGAGCAGAAAATGGAAACAGACGATGATCTTGAGGTTATGACCCCAGTTTCTGGATGTTTGAGTTGAATGTGTGTTCTACCCAAAAAGAGTTAGGACTGAAAAAGAGGAAAGTTAGCTTATCTTCTAATTTTATGAGATCTTTAGGCACCATGATAGGTGCTCTGTTTTGTTACTATGATGACCACTTAACTTTGTTAAGGATTTTGTTGTTACTCGGATGTAAGTGCTAATGGATAGTTGTCAAGCAAAGCAAAAAGGAACTATATTTGGAACATCTTCTCATGGGTTTTAGAGTGCTTGCATATCCCTCCCATTGTCTTATTTCTCCTGTTTCTTGAGCAAATATCTCTTTGGAGTGTCCTATAACTGGGGGGGAAAGCTGAAGAGCTGCTTATTAGCTAGTACAAAAAGAGTGACAGTAGAAATCAACAAGCCAAAATTTCCAGTAGATAAATGAGCTGTTTATAGGTCAAATAGTAGTGAGATTTTTTTTTTCCTCTAATTTTTCCAAATACTGTCAGACACAAAAGGAAAAAAATATTTTCCATTGGGTTATTGTACTCTGCTAATACTCTTATTTGCGAGTTCCATAATTAGCTTACAAGAAGTATTAGATGTAAACATGGAAATTGCTATGATTATGAACTGAGACTACTCCCTGATCTTAGGGAGATGCTGTAGCTATTCCAAAATAAGAGCTTTGGAAAGGGCGCAAGAGGACTGCAGCTATTTCTGGTCTCTCTGGACAACAAGAATGGAAGAATAAAAAGTGAACTGAAAATGCAGCTCGGATAGAATACTTGTATATATGTTTTATTGGCACTGAAGGCTTTTACACCATATGTACAAGTACAAAAAATATGTCAGTGTCTAAAGAAAGAAAATTCCAGTAGATGCATCACTGCAGCTGTGTTTGCAACAAAATAATATTTAATTTTTTTTTTAATTTTTCTATATTTCAGAGTGGGCAAGGGAAATCCTTACCTAGAACTAGAAGTATTAAGTATCAAGTTTGGGAGAAATAACTGCTTGTAAGAAGAGATCTATGTGTTTGGGAGTTGCAAGAAAAACTTAAGAGAAAGTTGGAATGGATTATAAAATGGATTATAAAAAAATATCGAGGTTTGGTTGTTGTGTTGTTGTGTTGAGATCTGCTGAAGCTGAAGAGTGCTCAACAGTGAATATTTACTACTAGATGAAGACCAAACCTGAATTTGAATTCAAGGTGCTAGGAAAACCATAAACCAAATTGAGAGTAATGAGAAGCTTTATTTGTCTGAGACAATATTAGTTAGGGCTCTTAAAAGGAGTTAATCTATGAAAAAAAATTAAAATGTTCAGTACTAAATGAGGCTTGTGGAGCTGAAAATTAATGAGGAAAAAGGTGAAAAAAACCCAACAAATCAAACAGTAAGTGAGATAACATCTCAAAAGAACAGTAAAAAAGATAATAAAGAGTCTGATAGAAGCATGGCTTACAATGTAGTGGGTTTTCCAGCAGCAAAGTGTTAACATGACAGATGCAGCCATGCTCATGTGGTACAGGACAATGCACTGCCTTCTGCTAGAGGAGGAAGCCAACTGTAAACTGGCCTATCAAGCACATAAACTTCTACAAAATCAGATAATCTTTTACAAGAAAGATCCATTTAAAAAGAGAAAAATAAAAGCATTATTTCTAGATGTCTATAACTAGAGATACAAAATATAATGAAAAATATATTTTTAACTGTGTTTCTGGATAATAAACATGAGAATGAGGGTAAATTTTTTAACTGCTTGAACCAGCTCCTTTTCAGGTCAAAGTGTTTATCAAAACAACTGACCCTTTTTGTTTAGAGTTGACTCATTACAGTTGCTTTAAATACCTTTTTCCTGCAAATTATTTTCTTGAAAACCTCAAAGTTCTGTTTAAATCCTGAGAGAACATCAGGATGGTATGTTATGCTTGTTCACTGTTTGTACTTGTCATTATTTTGTGTATTTTAGCTCTAGCAAAAAGAAAATTAAAAAAGAGAGATATTATTTATAGAAGGTACATAGAAATTTGATGATTTCTGTCATTACTAAGACAATGTTAAAACAAGATACTTAAATGTAGATCTCAGCTGTTCAGATTGTGATTCTGTTGCTTCCGTTTTAAGTTCTATGACTAATATTTAAGTAAATTTCTAGAGATTTATTTATGAACAAACTACTAATATGTATGTAATCTCTAACAGGAGAAATACAAATTAGTCAGTCAACCAGAATCTTGGTCACTTCTGGTTTAAATTATTCAAGCATATTACTTTTATTTAGCTAGAGCTGTGGTACAGGTTTAGCTTTTATATGTATGTTAGCTATAGCTTGAGGAGCACATCCACATTATGCATCTTACCTCTACACTCCAGTCCCAGTATTGTTTGTTTGACATGAGTAATCTTACAAGCATATTGTGCTTAATAACTATACTTGCCACAATTAAAAAGTATGATGGATAGCTGTATCAGGGGAGCTCTAATTAATGCAGAACAAGCAGAAATTTTTATTGTCAGTTGGATGTAGATTCTCATGAGGAAAGTAATTGAAATCCTATTTCAAGTTCCCTAAGGAAATCACCCAGATGACATTTTTCAGCCCTTCTCAGTCTTCAGATTTCTGGATTTGTTTGATCTGGGGAATGGTGAAGAATTTGGAGAAAGGTACAAAATGGTCATTGTCTTCCTAACTGAAGAAAACTCAATGGGATTCCCTGAGTGGATTATTCCCTTCTGTGAATATAACTGACAGATGTGAAAACTGGATAAGTAATAGTAAGTTTCTGGTGACATCATCACTGTCAGGTAAAGCATCTCTAGATATAGAGATACCTTTTGGATTTGACCTTGATATAAAATACATAAAGGAAATTTATTTTCATTTTGTTGCTTGTATCTTTATGTAACCTTGTAAAGTCTGCGTGTCTGGCTATGGTCTATTTGCTTTTATGTTATGACATGAGGTACAGGTGATTTCAAATTAAGTGGTCAATGCTAGTGAATTAATACATGGTATTCATATGGAGTATGATGACTTTGAAACACAGCAGCCTGATGTGTTGTCTAAAGTTATCTGAAAAGTAACAAGTTACTTTTAATGTGTGAGTTTCTGGAAGAAGTGGGGAGTTCCTTTGCATTCAGCAATGTGTTACAGAAAACCTGAAGCAGGAGTGTCCCGCTTTGGGAGATGACTCTACAGTCAGTGATCTAGTGGTAAGAGATGAATACAGGCACATTCTCTGAAGTGATCTTTAGGTATAAGGGCAAACATTCCAGGAGACAGATTTCAGAATGCCACAAGCTACAGCTTCAGCCACCATGTCAGCTACTGACATAAAAACTAACCATGTACTTCTGTATTCTAAAGACTGCAGATCATCAAGGCTCCATGCTATGGGAGAATCAGGTGTGTGATTCTTCTTTAAACTCTGCTAGCTAAAAATCTGTCAATTCAAAATATTCTTTCCTTATGGACAGGCTCATGTGACAAAAACACAAAACCACACCAAAAACCAACAACCAAAAAAACCCCACAAACAAATTAATTGGAGCTAACCAAACATTAAAAAAGTATTCACATGAGGTTTACAATCTGGATGAGAGCTCAAAACCATCATAGTGTACTCTTCTTTGTCATGCAGACCTTGAAGTTTTGGGCTCTAGTTTGCTCTGGAATTTGTTAAATTTTTTTTAGATCTTGTGTACTTTTGTGTCTTCCTGAAGAAAATGCCACCTAATTAACACCTTTATTAACTAGACTATATATGGCTGTAGCTTTTAATGGGGCAGATATGAAACAGACATTCACAGCCTAGTCATTTTTGAGGAGTGGTGATAAATATAGAAGGTGGGATAAGAGCAGGATGTTGCAGCAGCAGAATTTCTTGCCTAGAAAGATTATGTATATGTCACTTCTACTTTGTACCAACGGCAGCATCTTCAGGATTGGTGATTTAGGGCTACAAGGCATGTAGTTTCCAAAAAAAATGGGGACATGGTAAAAAGTTGTCCTGATGTATTGAGGTGTTCAGTAAATACCGCTGTACCTGTAACCAAAGCTTGTCCTCTGCCCATGGCCTGGGCCACCATTCCTGAATGGAGCTGCCCTTCATGAGGTACCTTCAGGTTCTCACTCAGCCTTGGCACAGGAGGCTCCCACTGCTAGTTCTGTAGCATGAACCCAGGGCTTCCTTGACATGAGGGAGCTCATAAACAGGTCCAAAACCGTAAACCAGCCCTCTTGCCCTGCCTGCACATTGACAGAGCCAGAGGGAGGAATATTTGTTCTTTTGGTGTTTACAAAACGAAAGCTGCCCTTTCTAGTCAGTAGTGTTGGTAAATATGAACAAGCGTATATTGTTCAACTGGGAAACAGATTACTAGAGTCTGTGGGCCAAATCTGTAGCATGCATGAAGGTAAACGCGTTGAATGCAGGTCTACTCGCATTCATAAACATTAATATGCTAATGTACACAGACCAAAGTGTGTCCACATGATAAGAACAAAGTTGTGATGTAACCAACATCACATTATATTACTTCTTTCTTTTTTTGTAGATGCTAAGGGGCCTAGTTAATTTTAAACATTTTCTCTGTCCACACAGCTGTACAAAATACCAAATTGTGGGTAAAGCAAAAGTAATGAAAGAGGCCTACAATCTTGCCTGTCTCCCCCATTCCAGCCCCTCCATTGAAACTGCAACAGTCCAACTCTGAGAGCAATATACAAACGTGCATGTGAGGAGCAGCATTTAGACTTAACTAAACAAACACTCATTTAAATACCCTCTGTGTCATCCTGGGGACTGACTCTTTTTAAAGAGCCACTCCACTGGAGACGATAGCACGGATTAGGATTACATGATTGTAAAATCAGCGTAAATGGGATCAGAAGCAGATTCATTAACTCTAATTACAGAGTGTAGTGTGATCTTCTTTCACTGCACTGTATACAGGCTGTATGGCTGTTATTCCAAGTGACAGACGCTTGTTTTCTGGCACTTAATTTGCACATAGAATTAATGGTAAATGCATCCAAGAACTGATATTGCTACTATACACCATTAGTATTGGGGACATTGCTCTGTCCCCAGCTTCTGCTCAGAAAAGGATTCCAAAAAGAGACAAAACAGCTCACACTTAGTGGAAAAATTGTATTTTCTGTCTTCTATAGTGAACCATTTCAGCCCAATGTGTCAAAAATAGAGATTATTAATTACTATTCATGGCAGTGGAAACTATTTTTAACAGATCTCATGTTTCTATCAGTTTCTATTCAGCTCCTCTTAGAAGCAGAAAAATTCTGTAGACAGATTTTTGCCTGTCTTTAAACCTTTCACTATCTGACTAACCCCCAAGGTTTAATAGCTGGTAGACATCTGTAGGCAAAAGTAAGAGATACGAGTTCATCAAGGATCTGTATCATGCTTCCAACATGTGGCAACATGAATGCCTCTTCACCATCTGTTATTTTTGTGAGGATTTTATTATGTAAATGGCAGTACACACTGCACTCTCTAAACAAAGGAAAATTATTCCCCTTACAGTATGTTGTGGCTGCCAGGCTTCTGTGTCAGACCTGAAACAAATAATTCAAACAACGGAGAAGAGGCAGACAGAATATCTTGAGTTCTTCTACTTGTTCTTCCTAAAGGGAGCAAATATCTTCATGAAGAATTTGTTTCTTAAATGTATTGTGACTCATAAAGACATGCAGTTAATGAAACAACAAATGGTAGATGGATTAAACTAAATTGAGGTGAGGTTTGAAGGCTTAAAATAGGTTGAAGAGACAATCCTGCAAAACTATGGAGAGTCCTAAAACTATCTGGTCTCACTGAGAGTCAAAAACATGAAACTGGGCCCCTAAATCATCTGCAATAAAGTACTGGTGTGGGGTAGTGTGCCCTACATCCTGGTTTAAAATTTTCCATTAAATTACCAATTTAAATTGAAATGTAATTATCTTAACTGACATATTTTTGGCAGCTGTGATGAGAAAAAAATCCACAATTCCTATGATACACTGGATCAAATAAAAACCCATAGGAGTTCTAACACTAGCCTTTAATCAAAGTCTGCAAAGACACAAAGGCTTTGAGCTAATCTATGCCAAGCCATGTTGGACAGCATGGCACAGCCTAGAGCATCCTTCTGGTGGCATTTAAAGCACCTGGTGCCCTAGGAAAAGAAATTGTATCCAAGGCTGTAAATTCTGTTTTCCTTATACACATCTACCAACCAAAAGTAGCTGTTCTGATAGCAGTTTAATATTTCATGGGAAAGAAAATACACCCTTAATCTTATTAATTTATTTAATGTGTGACACCCAAGTGATTAACTGCATATACACTCTTCCTCATTGTGTATTTCATGTGATTTAATATAATTAGACTATTGTTGTGTTCATTGATTTAACTCAAATCTTAATTTGATAATTGGAAAAGGTATGCATTGGGGATTATTTGTTATTCCAAGTGAACTTAAACAGAAGTAACCAAAACCTGTGCTAGACTTGACCAAATTGATGGTTTAAGAGTTTTTGGTTACTTCCTGTGTTGTCTTTCTGTCTTTCCTTACACCTACATTTGTCAGCTTTTCCTGACTTAATTAGGATTAAGTGTTGAACTTTACAGATAGCCAACTGCAGATATTGCTGTATTGATTAGTTGGTTTTATGAATGTGTTAAATTTTGTGGTTGCAACAGGAACATATTTTGTGATAGAGTCCCTAATAGTTGGAGAGCTCCACCATAAATGTATCAAGCAGCCCAGCTTTAGCAGATATTCCTTTTCTTTCAATTAATTTTGGGGTTTTTTTGTCCCCCCCCCCATTTATTCATTTACATCTGATTTTCTTACAGATACTTCTGAAATGTTTTCATGCTAAAAGACAAACCTGTGTTACTTTTTAAAAGGTGGCAGCATGAGAACAGAGTGCCACTACCACTTACCCCTGTAAGCACAAGTACTACAACTGACTCTTTGGGATTTTGGAGTTTGGTTGTTGTTTTTTTTGGTGGTACTTAAAATCTAAATCTGTCATTTCTGTTAGTGCCTGTTGTCATGTTTTATTCGCAGAATTAAAAATCAATGGTAGCCATACTCCAGTTCCCCAAATTAAACTTTTTTTTTCCAAGTTTGCAAATATGACACAAGCTTGCCTTCATCATTGAAGATGTCAGAAGCAGTTCAAAATAAAATATTGAGGAATATTACTGTGTCACAATCTTGCCCTCTCATACTACATGACAAGAATTCAGGCATTGTCTGAAGCTAAATTTTTATGTAGGTGGTCATCAAAGCAGCTTAACAGATCTTTGTGATGAGAAATGGTACTGAAAGTGAGGAAGAAATATGAAATATATTAATTTCCATTACACTTCTTAAATTGCTGCTCACTTCATACACATTTCTGAATCCATCCTCTTATTCTGTGAACAGTGATATTTTCATAAGTATCATGGATAAAGCTTTTAATTTTGTGTCTAGCTTACTGCCATTTGAAGTTTATTATTCTTTCCACAGTGGCTTATGCAGATGTGGAGTTCTTACTTATAGTTACAGTTTAATTCAGTTTTATGCTATAGAGTTCCTGTCATTTCTCCACCATAGAGTGTTTTAAACATCACATACATGAGTATATGATATTAATAATTATTCTATATTCTGAAACTTAGAATAGATGTCATTCCTACAGGAATGCCATTATTCCTTCTTTTGAGTTCACAGTTTGTTATATGTAACTATAATTAATCATACCAATGTAATACACATTTTTTTTCTACCAGTTTGTATATCTAAACTAATGGAGAACAGTAACATAATAAACATTCTATGGCTGAAATCTTCATAACCTTAGAAGACTGGAAATGACACTATAAATATCCCAAACAGTGTTTTACCTAGTCATCTGTGTTCTATTTTTGAGAATGCTTAGATGTAGGGGTAGAAGACCTGCTTGCACAGGACTCTCTGATCTGAACTGGAGCTGAAAAATGGGAGAAAAACCACCACCCTCTAGACACAGCCACAGTAGTAGCACTTCAGCTCAAGGAGGGTTGTGCATTGCAGCTGTCCCTGAAGGTCAGCAGAGAGAGAAAGAGAGAGTGTGTGTACAGCCACCACACCATGGGAGCCTGGCCAGGGCAGTGGGCTACTGCAGCCCCTCTGCATTACTGGGGTGGCATGAGTGGGATGCCAGAAGACATCTCATGAGCTCTGCAGGATGCTCAACACCAGCTGTCAGAAACGCCTTCCAAGGCCTTTGGTCAAACAATGGGAGGTCTTAGGAAGTGTTAAAAGTATTGGCCAGCCTTCTAACCTAGGGGTACGAAACAGGTTTTTGGACTCCAGAGAAACTAGAAAATGTACTGTGTCTCAGATTTAGTAGTTGGTTATACCATTTGCAGATGCAAAACCCCCAAGAAAAAACCACAAGCAAAATGAAAACAGAAAACTCTAAAGGCAAGGCCTTTCAGTGTAAATTTTGACTTCAGGATGCCAAATGAAGGTAAAACAATACAACAGTTAAACAACTTGAATCCTTTTTCTGCCTTTAGTTTCTGCAAATGTGAGCTGACAGTTATGCCTCACCTAAATTCTGATACATGTCCTCTCGATTCACATGTGCTTGGCTTTGTAAAAGAAAAATCCTGCTTTGTTACTTGACGGTGTTATCTGTTGGTGTTTCTTTTCTTAGTTTCTGATGTCTTCTTTTTGGTTTTGTGTTGCTGCTCAGACTCACCAGTCAAGATTTTCAATCCTTCTGTCCTAACATTTTATCTAATTTATTTTTTTTTTCACGATGCTTTTTTTTTTTTTTTTAATTTCCTTTCTTCCCCTATTAACAGCATACAATCTCCAATGTATCTGGCAACTCTTAGGGTAGCTTGAATAGCTAGAGCACTGTGGACCAGATGCCTGAGAGTTAGTATTCTTTGCAACTGCCAATAGATTTGAGCATGTCATTTTGTTTTTCAATACTTCATTCCCTCCTCCCCCCCCATTTCTAATAATGCATATGGAGTTATCCCCCTTTCTGAGCAAAATGCTATGATGTTCACAAGAACTATATAGATAGAACTATATAGATAGTGTTGGTAGCATAAAAAGAGGAAAGCTTCCATCATCAGAACAAAATGGACCTAAAGGTTTTATAAACTAAAGGACAATTATTCCCTGAGGTACATGGGGGGCCACTTCCACTGTAATCAGTCTTGTGAACGTGACAGCAGAACAGGACCTTGACTGTCTGTATCTGGACTTTGTCAGGCCATTTGTTTGTGACCAGAATTGTATCATTACTCTGGTTTTCAATAAAGGGATGTTCACTGAGGCATCACATTGATATTTTTGAAGAATGTTCCACATTTTCAAAGGAACAAATTTATCAGCAAAGAATTGAAATGCCTAGCTGTTTCAGTATACTATCAAGATTTCACATCACACTACTGAGCAAATGCCTTTATTCTTCACCTGTTGTGTGTAATGGGAATGAGTTCAACAAATGAAAGCATGTTAACAAGGAGGTGATTTGGCCAAACCTTGTTTTGTCCTTCCTCCTGAGAAATAAAATAGTCCTGAAAAACAAAACCCAGAAGAACCATCTTGTTTTCATTACTCCAAGATCAGTTCTGATCCCCAAATGGTATAGTCAAGGACAATGTTGGCAGTAGACCCGTGAGATTTCAGCAAAGTTGAGCTTCCACTCTTCATCTCACCTGTACCTGAAATGACTGCTGCCTGAAGGAGCTTGGTCCTTAGGCATCTCTTACCTTACTGTAGTAAAGCTGTCTTTGTGGAAAATCTTGTCAGGCTTTCATCAATATGTCCTGCACTGGGCAGACCTTTTGCAGGTATTTTAAGGCTTTTGGTGTTTGTGTAAAATGTGGCTGTTAGCAATGACCTTTGGACATTACATTGACTATGTTCACAAAATCTGTGGAGGTCTGCTGTTCTGGTTGACACATGTGTCTCACAACCCTGAGATCTTAAGAGCATCCTGCAGGACCAGACAGCCAACCAGGATGATTCTTTGGGCATTGAATCTCCAATGTTACTTACTAATATGGCACAGGAACCAGTGGCTGAAAGTGCGTAGTTACTCTGCAACATGATTATTCTTCTGAGACCTGTGAAAAATGGGTGGGTGAGCCCAGTTTGGCTCTTTGCTGACAGCACACTTGGAATAATTGGTGGGTTTTTTCAGCATTTCTCATCAGAAAGAGCAAGACTGGAGCTGAAAGGAGGAAAAATCTCTTCATGGAACATTTTTATGTTTAGGATCACAACCTTTTGAAAGTTTTAAGTCCCAAATACAGATGAAACATCTGACCAGCTATAACAGCTATTAGGGGACAGAGGAAGAAAAGAGGAGGGGAAAGGGAAAGAGAACCACATCCAAGGAAGGTAAAGCTGTTTGGAAAAAATGTCTCATAAAGTTTGGCATCTAGCTCTTAACATGCTATTGCCAACCTGCAAGTTCATTTGAGGTTTATAGCAAGTTACAGGAAGAATAAAAAGTTAATCATGTGCAGAATCTTGGTGGTGTATTTTTGTCATCTATTTCAATAGCAGTAATAACATACAGACTGAGAAGTGATTACAGAATGGTACAAGCTGCTTTCTACTTAAGTTTGGAAATTTATTTCCATTTAAAGCTTAATTTTTATGTTTTTCATTCAAATTTAAGAAAACAAGATGCAAGGACCAAGAACACTATACATGGATTGGATATGGATTTTTCTAACAGTTTCAACCCGAGTTAAACATGGGGACTATTCACCTAATACCTAAAAAACAGCAATATTTTATTCTGGCTCAAAACCACAAACATCAATAAGATGAAAAGTAGAGAAACTCAGTGGTGAAGGTCAACAGAAGACTTGGCTGTATCTTCTTAAAAAAATCACAAAAGTTCCTTTTAAAGATTTTGGTGATTTAGAGCCGGGGAGATCTGTTGAAATGCTGTCTGAGCCTGGATCTAGACTAAATATTGATTTAATTCTCTTTTTAAGATCTGAAAAGTTTATTTTCTTCTTGGTTTTTGGGGCTTTTTTAATATTATAACTATGAACTTTACTGTCACCAGCTGAGATCAAAGGTCTTAATGCACCTAAAATTATCATTGCTATTTACAATAAAGAAGTATGCGTCTCAGTAATAAAGCATAGTATAGAAAGTATTGTTAGTGGATGCATCTTTTTTCCTTTCTGTTTCTGAAATAATTTTTGAGTTGTAATTGTCTCCTTGAAAATTTGCTTTTTTCTTGTACCTGGCTGCAAACTTGATAGAAGGTTTTTTCTTTGCTCTCACACTGCACAAATGGAGAGGCATATATTATCCATGGCAAATCTGTGCCTTTAACTACATTTAGCATCTTTATGAGCATATTAGCATGTGTCTGAGTTATCCTGATACATTGTTAACGCACTGGACCTGACGCATATAGCAGCAATATATAAAGACTTTTTTTTCCTTGTTTTTTTAAAGGACTTGAAAATTGGCAAAAGCTTGCTGTGGATGAGCGGTCCCACTTATTAGGGATGACTTTTAACAACTCTAGCCACAAATTAATGCTGCCCTTTGGGGAAAACAAAGACATTGATTTTTGCAAAAATGTTGTCTTTGCATTTATTTACTTCTTGACATTTTTTCTTTTTTGATATATCAGTTTCTTGTGAACTGCTTTTTCTCCTTGTTTATCAAAGTTACTAATTTATGGTCTATTGATGCACAACAGTTCTTTGATCTGCAAGTTGGTACTTGGCTGTCAGTAAGAAAGATGAGAAGCAAAAGTGTGAAGGATTTTCACAGGGTAGGGCAAGAGTTATAGCCATGTCTAAATGAGAAACTTAGGCAGGTGAAGAAATGCTGGACTACAGAGAAGTAGGACAAGACAATCACTTTGTTTTGGGAGGTAATGTAGTTTGAGTTATGTGTTTAAAATAGTTATTAAGATTGGCTTACACTCAGCTATTTTGAATTGTCCAACAGTTTCACTACATGAAGTAGTGAGGTTCTTGGATTTATCTGGTTTTTATCTTGCCAACTGGCCCGCCTCTTTCCCATAGTTTCTTGCCTTCTTTGCAGTGTTATGCTAGATATAGGAGAAAAAGTTTTCCACTTATTCTGATTGGAAAAGTTTTCTCCAAAGGCTGGCTTTTCAACCTTGCATTGTTTGTTCAGTATTGGTTTAATCACCTTTAGCAGGAGAGCATAAAATTTGTTTAACAGTGCAGATATTTGTCTTAGCCTAAGTTTTCTGAGATTTCTGTACACATCTAATAATGTTTGTATTGATCTAACATATTTATCTACATGGAGATTATACTGGCCTTGCTTCTGTACTGATTTGCACTAGAAATAAGATGCCCGTAGGTACCAGCATGCTCAGTTTCTAAAATGAGTTTGTTGATACTTTGAATTTCAACAGAAAAGACAGGGGAAAGAGGACATTAACATTCTGTAGAATAATTTATTTTCTTCAGCATTGTCACTAAAAAATTAAAACCTACATCTTGATGCTTCTCTCCCTTCCTCCCAGGAAATTTTAGATTTTAAAAAGAGCCTGAAGGCTTAGTAAAAATTTAGTAAGAAAGCAAGAATATCACCATATTTCCTAATGAAGTTTCATCTCATAAAGATTTGCTTCACTCTTTAAAATGAAAAAGAAGTTTCTCTGGCATGGTTTGACAGAGTTGAGTCCCATGATGAATATTATATAACCCATACGATCTAGACATATGCTTGATTTTACGTTCATCTTACCTACAATGCTTGTCAGTTGCTGCCTTTATGTTATTGCAACTATACTCCAGTCCTAAAGTGAAGGGACATGGTTATCTTTGTAGCTACAGCAATGCAGGTAGGAATATTAGGGATATGATTTTTCTTATTTGAAGTTATTAAAATGCTGGAAATGAAGATCAATACCAAACTGTTGAGCTGATTAACTACTTTTATTTTTTTCTCTCCTGAATTGGTTCTATCAATAAGAAAATCTGAAAATATGTCTTTAAAAGAAGTAATTTTTAGGGAGCCAAACAATTGTAAAGTACAGTTTTTCTGGTTCTCTGAAAGGTTGGCTGATAGATAAATATGAGATGAGTTGGAGTAACTATGGTAAGAAAGCTTAGTTCCAAAAGTAAGACACACTAGAGTATTGTTTCAGTGGTAGAAGTATAGCTATAATTTTACTGGAACTTTTTGGGGGGAGAGGTGGGGGAATCATCTTATGCATGTCCTCCTCAGTTTGAATTTGTACAGGCTAGCTGCCAATTTAATAATTGCCAAAAATATTGCCATGTTAGGTTGTTGCCATGAAAGTACTGTTCCTGATATATACTTTAATGTAATAGTAATGATGTATTTTTTTCTACATTCACAATTATGTGGAATAATTCAGCTGCTGTAATAAATTTTATTAAAAGATATGCTGATTGTATTATATTCATGGATGTACATATAATTTATAAATATAAGATGCTAAAACTATTTATTTCTGATTTTTAACTTCTGCTACAACTGTAGTGTCTTGACAGTATGTAGACAGTAATATCCTCAGGTCTTCCTGGGGCCTTAACTGGCAGAGTTGTCAAATTAAACTGGGACATTTTGTAAATGTGTCTTTAATAAATACATATGTCTGTCATGCTTTCCTACTCAGTCTTATAAATCAGGCTGTATCTAGCTGTCAGATACTCTCAACCTAGTTGTCCTAATCTGTCAAGTAAAAATTATAGCATCTAGGCTCACATCCTTCTCTGAAAATATATATTTATATCAGTGACCTGTCAAGGACACTCTCCACCCCATCCCAGCAACAAAACCATTAACAGCTGTCTCAAGCCCCAGCCAGGGGGGCAGTGGTTAATACATAGAAAGAATTTACAATGGAGGAACACACCAGCCAAGCAAAATAAATGCTAGATAGCATTTTTTAAAACTCTTGCTAAATGCCAGATATTGAGCATTCAGGCTTGTCTTACTCAGTATACAATAGCAATTTTATGCCATTCATCATCCTCAACTCCATTCATCTACAGATGAGCCTACACTCCTGTTGCAAAGATGTAGAGGTTGCCTCCAGATTTTGTGTCTCTGCAGTATCTAGTAATTAACCATTACAGCTCTAATGACATGTCAGACACAGCGTTAACTATTCCTGCAACTTGACAGATGGAGTTAAGCTGTGGAGAATATGAAGCTATTGCTTATCCTAGTTCCATCAGCTCTCCCTGAACAGAGCATAAGACATCAGAGGTTGAGGGTCAAAGAGGGGGAGGGAAAGAGAATGAAGAAACCATTGGTATTTTTTAAAGAATAAAGCTTTTTATTACATATGCATGAACAGATGTTAAAGAACATAATTTGTTACTTTTTTTTTTATTTTTTTTTTTTAGAAATTTTAGACTGCACTCTGTTTAAAACAACTACTGAAACTCACCTGCAATCATTTTAAAACAGGAAGAAAATAAATTTTAATTCTTTGAAATCTTGTGCCAAAATAATCAAAATCTCACTTTACTTCAAACATGGAACTTATTCTAGCCATCCTAAGAATATTTTTTTTTTTGTTCTCTGAGATGAGTAAATTCTCACATACTTGTTTAGCTGTGATAGGCTTGGCTTTGTTTTGAGCTTTCCATTTGTGTATTCATGGTATCTCCTTTCTGTGGTGATGTGCATTCTTTTGCCTAAAAGGTTTATACTTACAATGTCCTTTAAGATGAAAAAAAGTAATTTCCTCCCTTTTTGCTGTAGTAAAATTGAAAGACTTGACAACTGTCCAAAGTAAAATTATAAAAATCTTTAGATAAAAATGTTGGATTACATTTTGATATATTATGAGAAGATACTTAAGTTTTGGACCTCTTATTCTGAATATAGTGGAGGTAGTATGGACAAGAGGGAAGGACACCCTCTCCAACAATCAGGAGGTCTGTTCTTTCTTGAGCCAAGGACTATCAGGACAGGACACAACATGATCCGAGTATTGGGACATTCTCTAAAAATCTGCCATAGCTTGTCTTAATCACTGTTTAAAAGAAGGCCATAACTCTGCTTTCTACAGGAATAAGTGCTGAAGGAATTGCTTTCAGAAGAAGGGTAATTCTTTCTCAATAATAATGACTTGCCTCTGTGCCAGAAGTCAGTGGAACTGAAAAAGAGTGGGGATAGCCAGGGGAAGAAGCACATTGCCTTGCAATCTTGAAAAGGAGTTAATCACTTTGGAATCCCCCCAGGTGTATGACAGGGAATTGAACTTACCACAAGTGAAAACTTTCATCAATGGCATTTAACTAGTTATCTGTTTCTCTGATAGGCTGTCTAATTAACAGAGAATAGCGCCCTTTTTTTAAACCTTTTTTTTTGTAGTTGTTTTAATAATATTATTTATAATGAGCTTTTTGGAGAATTGAAATATGATAGCTGAAGTGAAAAAATTCATCCTGAAAGTAAAGCATTTTTTAAAAAGAGAACCCTGGTACCATATAATGAAGGTTGGTTTGGCTTCCCTAGCACAAGTAATTTTTATACTGATACAGCTGTTTGTTTGCTTTTCCTAAAAGCCCCAGGCTAATTCAAGCATAACCATCCAATTTAAGGCAGGAGCTGATGAAGAGTAGCCTTCTGGACCTCAATGGTCTGTGATGGATGTTCACTGTGATCCTTTCTGCCCTTGAGATCTGTGTATATCTGAAGTAGCCACAAACAGCTCACAAGAATTTTGAAAGCAGATAATTAAATAACTGCAGTGCTGGTAGGTACCATGTAGCAAAATATGGATGCAAAGCTAGAGGCATGTGGAAGTAAAATAATGCCACAACTTCAAACTCTGAAGCCAAAAGCTTGAGAAATTTAAATAAAAATTGTGAGTGTGAATGTTGAGAGAAAGAAACATTAGATTTCAATCTGATGAAACCTGGATTAGAAAGAGAGACAGTAACAGCAATTAAGTTGGGACAAATTCTATATTTAGAGAGGGACAGACAAGAGTAAAGTGTCTTTCTCTTGAAATCTGGATAGTAGGAAAGCATTTAAGTACCTTAATTTTAAATTGGGTTTGTCAAATGTTATTTGATTTATTCATGTGTGTAATCTTTCTTCACAACTTTACAAGGAAACCCATCAAAAGTGGACTGAAGTAGGGCCCATTGTAGATCCAGCCGCATAAAGAAGCAAAGAGACGATGATCGGTGTGGGGAATTCTAGTGTTTTATTGGGGTAATAGCATTCCTACTCCGATTTTAAGACTCTCGTTCCTTTCTCTTATGCACTCATGAATATGTAGTGATAGTAACACTTTAAAAAGTACTATATGAAGTTTTTTCATAATAATTCATATTTTTGCCCAAAGAAGCTATCAATATTCTTACATTAAATTAACTTGGTGATTAAATTGCAGGTATTAGTTGCCACAAATTCACCTTTAACCTTCTCTAGAGAAGGGTGCAGTTCTTAAACTGCACATAGTGAATTAATCATGATCTTGTTTCTCTGAACAAAAGCTGTATTTGAAAAAATTTATTGTGAAAGAATTTGTATCATACATAATGAAGTGTTATAAAAGTCTCAAATGATTTCAAGTTACTAACTCCACATTAGGCATTGGGAAATCTGTGCCTGGAACAGCTAGAACTATAGAAGGCCTGATGTAAATCACGTTCAAGTCAATGACTTTTTTCCATTGTCTGCAGTGGACATCAATTCACAGGTTCAATTTCATAGGATGGAAAAATTTATTTTATGGAACAAACATGCATGAAGAAACAAAACTCATTCCTTAAATACACATGCTTGTTTCCTGATGGTTTTTAATAGGAAACATGTGTGCACTGTGAGGTGAGCACATTGAATTACCCAGCTTTTTTAAGAGAATTAGTCACTTTTGCAGGGGAATCAATATCCAGTAGCAGGAGCTGATCAACAGTGCTTGAATTCAGTTGAACATGCCAACAACATATTGTGAGATACAAGCCTTCATTGGTTTTCTGATTCTTCAAAATTTAAGGGTTGAAAGAGCTAGACTGCCTTAGGACCAAACATTGAATTTATGTCATATTTTTCTAAATCTGGAAACGGGACAGCAAAAACTGTTCTTGTATAGTTAATGTATATTCCTTCAGCTGCTGATGTAGCAGAAAAAATTGAAATGAATGGTTGCAAGCTGCATAAGGTTTTAGCAATGAGAAAGAGTGCTAACAAACTCATGATTGCATACAATACAATAAAATATTAAGAATTCACTAACTTTTGTGTCCTGAGGAACTACTTAGCTATCCAGACTACGAGCCAAATCATAAAGATCAATCTTAGTAAGAGAAATAATTTTCATTTGATGTTAAGGAAGTCCAACATTTAATATACACTTTCTCGGTATAATGATTGCATTACTGTAGTATATTATCCACACAGGGGGTATCTTTATCAACCACCTAATCCTCCTGTTCTGTTTAATTAATTATTAGAAAGTTGCTGTTTCACCTGTTATCTTGCACAGATTACAGTTGTCCAAGGGTCTGGGTTTTTTGGAAGTGTGTATCTGGAACCATCACTCTTAAATATATATATATGGTAATAATAATTTTGGAAGTATTTCTAGGCAATGAAAAATGTTATTTAATATAGAGAAATTTTTGACCATTCAATTACTGTCCATAAAGGTATTCTTTCTTTGTATGTATTCAAGTCCACAATGGATTCTCCCTTTATTTTTTTTAAGTGTTTTTGCAATTCTGCTAGCAGATTTTGGAGCCCCATTGCCTATTGTACTGGGTTTGGCTGGGATAGAGTTCATTTCTTCACAGTAGCTAGGATGGGGCTATGCTGCAGATTTGTGATGAAAGCAGTGGTGATAACACAGTGACTTTTTAGCTGTTGCTGAGCAGTGCTTACTCAGTATCAAGGCCTTCTCTGCTCCTCACTGCCCCACCAGTGGGTAGGCTGAGGGTGCACAAGAAGCTGTAAGGGGACGCAGCTGGGACAGCTGACCCAACTGGCCAAAGGGATCCCATACTTTGTGATGTCAGGCTCAGCATATAAAGCTGAGGGAAGAAGGACAGGGGGAATGTTTGGCATGATGGTGTTTGTCTTTCCAAGTAACTGTTTTACGTGATGTAGCCTGGCTTTCCTGGAGATGGCTGAACACCTGCCTGCCGATGGGAGGCAGTGAATGAATCCCTTATTTGGCTTTTCCTGTGCACTTGGCTTTTGCATTACCTACTAAGCTGTCCTTAACTCAGCCCATGAGTTTCTGCACTTTTACTCTTCTGATTCTCTTCCCTATCCCATGGTGGGGGAGTGAGCGAGCAGCTGGGTGAGACTTAGTTTCTGGCTGGGGTTAAACCATAACACCTGGTTATGGCACAACCCTTGAGACTCTCTAGTAAGGATGTCTTCTTGCATTATCAACATGATACACTTACTGGTTTTAGGTCTTGACATCTCATTTGAATAGTATCACCTCAGAGGAAGAAATAAACAAACTCCAATAAGTTTTGTGGTGATCTAAGCAGTCAAAGGCTATATCTTATTTTCACAGAAAATTGTTTTGAACAGTGGAAGTAATCATCATCTGATATTTCAGGCCATTTAATGTTATTAGAAAATGAAATGATTAAGTCAAAACCAAGTAAGGGACTACAAGCTTGTTCATCTGTGGAAAAAAAATAAAGGAAGAAAAAATAAGAGAAAATAAGAGAATTTGAAATAAGGGTGAAGAAAATCAGGTAGCCATTCTTTTCTCTCTTGTATTTCTTTTCTTACAGTATTGAAACAGCCATGCAATGTACTTTTCTTTTTCAAGGAATCTCATGAGCTGGGAAGATTTGCTTTTAATTCTTCTAGATGGTATGGGAGAAGACTAGAAATATTTGTACCTCATTTCCTGATCCTATGAACACTTACAGATTTTTCTTGGTTTCAAGTGAGAAGGCCCACTGATATGCGAAGGGACTACTTGGGCTTAAATTGAAACAAGTGTGTAAGCATTTGTGAAACTAGGGCTTTTTTATATTTATTGATTGACAGGTTCATTGCCTTACAGGGAGTACTTCACAAGAGTACTTGCCATGACTTTTTTCTTTTTGGAAACAGCACTTTCAGGTTTAGTCCTGGTTACAGCTCCGCAGATTTGCACTGTGGGAAGACCATCTGGGAGTAGTGTCACCAGTGGGAGACTTTGGGTAGGGGTGTTTTGTCAGCCATGGTCTGAGTGAGGGTTTGTAGGCTGCAGTGGGTGATTCCTTATGCTGTCAAAACGTGTATTGCATGACAGCTGCAGCTCAAAATGTGAAATACACTCCTGTCTCTGGTAGGAGAGGAGCTCTGATACAGCTTTGAAGAGACCACCCAGAAAAGAAGCATGAGAATGGGATATAGGAAATTATGCTTATAATTGAATTGCTTATGGGAGTCATTTTGCAAGTGGAGATTTAGGGCTGCAGCAGCTGCCCTAGATATAGCTTTGCAAAGTAGCTACAGGTTGTCGTTTCTGCAGACTTCTTTCTGGCCTGCATGCCAGGGGATATTTACCACAGCCCCTTGTATAAAGCTATTTTTTCCATCTTTATGCTGATGCAAGGGAGGAGGGAAACACATCACCCTGTTTTTTACAGAGGGTTTGCTTGTCTGATCTGTAGAAAAATCCCAGATTTCTTCACAGAATTCCCTTTATCTTTCAAGGGATGTTTCTGCCTCTTCTGTGGAATTAGAATTTGTCCTCTTTTTAATTAACTCCTAAAAGGACAGTTTGATACCATGCCCTAAGTGTCATGCATAAAGGAAATGTACTGAATTTGCATGTACAGCTCCTCTTATTATTACTGTATTGTTACTCCAATAACTACCTTTGGTGTAATTTATTAATCCATTGAATTCTGTTTATAAATGTATTTCAGATAAATATGATTCTGTAAGATATCAGATATTAAAATGGATGAAGCCTTTAACAATTCTTATACATGGAAGAAGACTTTATTTCTCACTGGTTAAAGTCTATAAAATCAGATTACCTATGAGAAACTATATGCTAAATAGACTGCTCCTGTAACTGCTGTTTAATTTTTTGGCATGAGCATTTGTGTTAAATTGTACATTCACCTTGTAAAGTTCATTCTTTCCTAAATATATTTATACTACTATTGTAAGTGCTCTTCTTAAAGTGACACCTTTTTATTATAGGATGGTCTGCTAATATAGCTACAGTAAAAGCTCATCAACCTTTCCATCATAAATATAAATCTTTATTTTCAGGGACTTTAAGCTCTGCTATAAATACTCGCTCCAGGCTAACATTTGGCATATAAAGCCTCATCCAAACAGCAAAGCTATTTATTACAGAATTATTTTAGCCATTTGAAAATATTTTAAAGCAGAAAAAGTAGAAATAGTTGCATGTTGATTTCAATCTGATGGATTCCTAGAGTTCAAGAAGCTGGGTAAGGAGGAAGGTGCTGGGGAGGGAGGGCTGGTTTGTGCTTCACACTAAAGCCAAGTCACTCTGTACGACCTGGATCTGCTCAGGCCAGTCTGAGTTTAAAGGGCATTTTGTCTTTGGATGTTTTGTTTTTTTTTTTTTCTTTGGGGGACTTTTTCATCCATTGGGTTTCTGGTCCAGTCTTCCCAAGGCACTTTAATGTCATACTTGAAAAATTACTTCTGACACCCTGTCAAACTTTTCCTATGAAATGGAAATTTCTTACGTTGTTTCTGCTCCCGTAAGCTTCTCAAAAAATTGAGTCCTAGAAAGTAAATGTGCAAGGTCCTTACTGGTGTAGTTTAAGACAGGATAATCTTGACAACAGGCTTTTTCTACCTCACCATGTCTTTCGGCTGCATTCAGTGCTGCAACAGTTCTCTCACATTCTCTTCTGTGGACTCTGCTAAGAAACATCTGGCATCATATCTGAAAGAAGAAATTTCAGACATATTTCAGGTTGTTGTTTCATGATCATTTTAAACTGCTCTGGGTAGAAGATCTTGCTGAAATGAATTAGTTGTCCCACTTGTCCTTCTTGTCCTGAGAGTTTCTGCACTTTTTGTGTTTGTGAGATCAGTCAGCCAGAACCAAAACCAGCTTTCACTGGGGAAAAAACAAAATACACATGGGTATGGATTGGTTTTGGGCCAGACAAGCTCTCACCTGCCTTATCAAGTAGCCCACAGGAGCAGTGGTCATGCTCAGCAGGCCATCATGAAGGGTAGACTGTCCCTGTCCCACCAGCAGCCTGTCTTGGCTTGCCATCCTTTGCAGAGTGCCTGAAAGGATTTTCCGAAGTTTTTGTTTCCTTGGGGTGCCACAGTGATGAAGTATCCAGAGGCCCAGGCGTCTGTAGGAAAAAGGGCTTCCAGGTGTCCCCATTGTCAGGCCAACACTGAGCAAACTGAAACTTCTTTAGTCTAGGAGCAATAAAGATTTAATGACAATGAGGCTGCCTGCATTTGACAGCACTGCACACAGCCTTGGTTAGCCAAACTATATGTGCATCTGGAGGAGAGGGAAAGAACAGGTGTTCTTGACCACTCATAGCTTGGAATCGCATGAGCTGAGAGGAGACCAACAGCAGACAAAAGCCTTAGATTGTAAACCAAGTCAAAATTGTGTAGGCTGCTAGATTTTGTTTCTTTTTCATGACAATTTGCTGGGTCTGGCAGTTACAAACAGTTTGTGCAAGTACTTCATAGCACTAGAAAGAGTGGGGGGGGGGGGGGATTTCTGTGGTTGGTAAGAACAATCTGCTCTAGCAGGAAATATCTTATTACTTTCAAAGCTTTATTCTGAAAGCCCTAGGGATTATGAAGTGAAAAAGCAAAACAAAACAAGAAAAGCCCCTCTGCCTTCCCACAATTAGCTGTGAAATTTCTCAGAGGCCTCCCTTTTGCCTGTGTCTGCCAAGACGGTCTCGTGGGGTCTCAGGCATCACCTCAAGGTCTGTCCTTGCCTCCACTCTGCTGGCATGCTTCACTTGTCCGGGAGAGTGGAAGGCAGTGCTTATATTAGGGGGAGAATCTTGCTGACTGGTATAAGTCTTTATACACTTTTCAGTATACTACTTTATTCTCTTCAGCTACTTCTCAATAGCCCAGTATTTCTTTTCCTCCCTGAAATCTGTGAGTGTTCCCACTCCTCTGCCTTCTCCCTGCTTAGTCCCCATGTCTGTGTGCCTCCACTTTTCTTTCTCTCTCGCATTTTCCTAACTTCTCTTTCTGGCATACAACTTTACCAAGACTTCTTCTGTAGAAACTGAAAAGTCCTCTTTGAGGATACTGCCAAGGGAAGAAAAAAGGTGATGGTGGTTAATTCAGAACTGAGTGATGTAAAAGTTGCAGGGCCTTGAGTTACATGGATGTGATGACAACTGGAAAAAAAGTAAAGGTTATGGTAAGTAAATCTGTGACATTTGGGAGATTTAAGGGTTGCTTTATTTCCTACACACCCCCCCACCCCCCCCCCCTTTCAGTTATCATTAAAAGTTGGATATGGATAAATAGAAACAATAAAGATTTGCTTTTATTTTGGAAAAAAAAAACCCAAACCTGATAATTGTAAAGCAACTGTAAAACAATTGTTAACAAAAAAGCTTTCTACAACACCTTCGTAATTTTGTTCAAAATTATGGTTTTTTTGATACTTTAAAAAAAAAAGGCCAAAATACCTTCATGAAGGGTAAGCCAGTTCTGCATTTCAAACTTACTGGTCTATGTACCTTTTGGATCAGTCAAGCCCACATGGAGTTGTGTTACATAAGGGTAAGGCTTATTATGTTATTATTGAGTTTATTGTCAAGTAAGTGAGACAGGGAGTTATTCATGGGACCACCCTGTCTAAGCCATTTCTTGACTTTAAAAAACCAAACCAAAGTATTCCCACAAGTATTGAATGCACTCCGCTGCTTTGACTTCAGAAAAAGACCACCTCTGTTAAGCAGTGATTTATTTTTTTGTTGGTCTCTTGTGTGACCAGTGATGGCAGATTTTCCTGTGGTAGAAGCAGTGTGTTCTGAAATATTTTGATTATATGTATGAAAATATGATACATGATAAAGTGATGTATGGCAAAAAATAATATTGATATGCATATTGGATATATCAAGAGGAAATGTGGAAGATATTTTCATAAGCATATGTTCTACTTTATTTGGGAGGGTAATATTGGAAGGGATGGGAACACTTATGAAAATGTATAGAAGCCTTTTATAGCGTGTTGAAGCAATTTTTCTGATAAGTGTTTGGAAAATATCCAAAAAAATGTTATGGTACATAAAGGAAGCAATATGTAACTTTTTTTTTCCCCCCTTATTTTTCTGAATATAATTAATTTATGTTCATTTACTTTGGAATATATTAGAACCAGATTTTGTACAAATTACACTTATGTTATACTGTCTATGCACACTACTGAAATTCAGTTGATTTTGTAATGATCTTTAGAAAGTGCATAAATATATTTCTCTGAATTTGTAAATATATGTGAAATATGAAATATGTATAGGGAGGAAATGACACATTTCATACATATTTTTGCTAGTCTGTCTTATGTTCAGGACAACACTTACAGGGTAAATCTGGTTTTAAATATGCCCACGGAAGATATGCAGGTCTATGCATATACTTGCATTCCTCTATACAGGTCATAGTTACACAGAGTATTTTCACAAATTATATCTATACTTTGCTGGCTTTATAAGATCCTCAGAGGAAATGTGGTCGTGAGAGAAAAGTTCTCCTACTTAGCAAGGTATTTGACACAAGAAAATAAATTTTGATATCTCTTCAAAACTATTAATTAAAATTTCTGTGGTTTTTTTACAAGCATCTAAAAAATGGATCTTCTCTGTTGACAGGTCAATGCCAAATGTTACCTGCAGTGCTTAGGACAGAAAGCTCTTCTGAGCATGATTTTTTGACATCTCTCATGTTTAAATGATGGCAGTAGATTAGTACTTGTTCTGTTTCCTTACATTTCTAGGAACGTTCTCCATGCTGATGTTTTGCTTTGCACAACAATGAAATTAAATATTAAAATGATATGGAGTTTCCCTCTGTTGAGCTTAAAATTGACTTTTTTTTTTTTTTTTCTTTTTTATAAGAGGCACTCTTCTAGGACCAGTAGAAAATTGCCATGGCAACTTTCCAGAGCCTGAGGGATACATCTCATTTGGTACTCATTTACACAAATGCATTCATGCCTTTCTGTTTGACTCCCTTACATTATGAGATTTAGAAGAATAAAATATACTAGCAAATTAAACAGATAAGTTTAGGTCTACATTCTTTTTTTTTTTTTTTTTTCTCATTTTTTCTATCTTTGTAGCTTTCATGTTTTTCCTTTCAGATTCCTTTTCATATCCAGAAGTTTTGGGCTTTGGCCTTTGCACAATAACCTGATATTAGAATATGAATTCATTATTTGTGGGACTTCAAATTTAGGGAAAAAAACCCAAAATCCTTACTTTGGTTTTCAATATTTCAGAAATTTACATTTTACACTTTCCTGAGTCATTTCCCAGGAAGGTCCCCATGAGTTACTAAACCTGCATCTTTAGGACCCTTGATTTCCTAATCTCATGAAAGTTCTTACTGAAGTTAGTTTCATCCCACAACTGACAACCTTTCCTACAACTCAACAGTGCTTCTGAGAACAGAGAAATACCAGGGATGCTTAGGAGGGGTATATGCAAAGCCTAAATTTTGGCTAGAAAGGCCACTCTTTTCACTTGTCCTCTACTGCTGGTGGAGTGACAGTAAGAGTCTCCTCCAGGGTTGATGCAGAGCTCCTAAAATTAGTACCCCCACTTAGCCTTTGGAGGATCCACCTGTCTATATTGACTAATTACTGCTATCAAAAAAATGTGGTGGTTTTTTTGTTATTGGAAATTATATTTCATACAAGTGTTTGAGCCTAAGAAATAGACAAAGAAAATTTAATCATGATGAATCTTATCCAATTGTAAATTGAGAAGGTTTCTCTAAATTACCAAGGTATAGGTCAATATTATTGACTGCAGGTATGTCAATTGTTGATATTTCTAAAAAAGTGTATTTTGTTTATTATTACAATCAAATTCCCACAATATTAGCAGATATACAATACCCTTACAAATCTAGATAGATTTGAAGGTATATTTTTTCTAACCTTTATTTGAAGATATCTTCCACTGATCTTTCTTTTATAGCTATATTTTTGACATGAAACAATTATTAAGTTGTCTATTTAGCCATCTACATGGTGTTACAGCAGCACAAATAAGAACATTTCGTCCTTCTTATCTAGCTGACAAGTAAGTAGAGTCTCGAACCTTATTTCAGATGTCCCGATAAGAGTGAGTTAAATGTCTAGGCCTAGATCTTTGAGCCTTTTTCCAATGCTTCAGTTCTTGAGGACTGTAAGAATGGGCTGTCTCAAGGTTTTATGACACCATTTTTTCATTCAAAAAAGGTTTTTCAACTACAAAGGCCACTGCAATTTCCAGTTGCACCATAGAATCAGCCTGGCATAAGCAGCTGATGACCTAGTGTATTTATTAAAAATGTCATCTCTTACTGTGAAAGGCTCATCTGGGATCTCAGGCCACAAAGTAATTTCTAAGTCTTCCTTCAGCATGGGGGAACTTACTATCGTAACTGGAGTCCTCTGGGTCATAGGTATGTTTCTGCTCTTCAGGTTCGATAACAAACATCTACATTTTCATATGCTCCCCCAGACTATGAACTATGCTGCCCTTTGCCATAAGCCTGAGGCATTTTCTAGCCCTGCATTCTGTCTTTTCCATAGTGCCTGAGGCTTTATAAAGGTCTTGATAACAACTTTTTTTTTTTTTTTTCCCCCCAAGAAGGGAATTCATATATACTGTTATTTGAATTATAATACTCTAATGGAGAAGTGAACCCAGAGGCAGACAAGCAGGAGAGAGAGAGGAAAAGATCTACAAGTAAGACTAGAAGACAGCAAAGATGCTGTCATATAGATGAATAATGAAGTGAAAGACAGTGCTCTTGACACTACATTTCATATTAAAACAATATTGCCCTTTAGAAACTTTTGAATGTATTTTGGAACACTTGTAACCTTACAGAATAGTCACACTATCAGAAATTTTATAATTTGTTGCTTGCCACCTGAACAAACTACACTTTATTCCAGCAGTATTATTTGATGGACAGATATTGACTGATCTACTTTGTAGTGGATCAGTGAGCCTCTCTTTTTAAGCTGCCTTATGTGTCCAGTATCTTGATTCTTTGTGTTCTTACTAAAAATGACAGCAATACTTCTGTACATTCATTATTTTAAAGAAAATAATGGAAAATTAATATTACATTTTTAATATATTAAGGAATTTGTATGTTTTATTAATTCTTTTGGCACTTATGGCTCTGGAAACCTATGAACAGGTATCTGTTATGCTTTTGAAGAGCCAGACTGAAAGTTGTATTTGTTTTTGTAACAGCAGTAAGGGTACTCAAACTGTGAATATTGAAACAAACTAAGTGTTTAAAAGGTTCTGCTGTATAGGAGGGTCAGCACTTTTAATGGACTTATAAAAGCAGTTGACTTAGTGTAGTGGTTTAACCTCAGTCAACCAAATTTGTTTTTATCTTGAACCCTTTGAGCCCCATGCTGGGCATCAAAAAGGACTGTTGCGGTTTAACCGCAGCCAGCAGCTAAGCCGCACCCAGCTAGTTGCTTGCTCACTCCTCCATGGTTGAATGGAGAAGAGAATCAGAAAGGAGAAAGTGAAAAAATTCATGGGTTGAGATAAAGATAGGTTAATAAGTAAAGCAAAAGCTGTTCACACAAGCAAAGCAAAATAAGGAATTCACTCACTACTTCCCATAGGCAGGCAGGTGTTTATCCATCTCCAGGAAAGCTGGCCTGCATCATGCATAACAGGTACTTGGTAAGAAAAGCACCATCATCACTTCAAACATGTCCTCTATCTTCCCCCAGTTTATATGCTGAGCATGATGTCATATAGTATGGGATATCCCTTTGGCCATTTAGAGTCATCTGTCCCAGCTGTATCCCCTTCAGAACCTCTTGTGCACCCTCAGCCTACTAGATGATGAGGTGGTATGAGAAGCAAAGAAGACCGTGTTGCTGTGCAAGCACTTCTCAGAGACAGCTAAAACATCCCTGTATTAGCAGCACTGCTTTCAGCACAAATTGAAAACAAGCAAGCTACTATGAAGAGAATTAACTCCATCCCATCCAAAAAGAGCATGCATACCATTTTTTAATTTGGGTAATTATGGTATAGAGGTATTTTGAGATGGCTTAGTCTTACCAGAAAGTAGTGAAGTCATGATATGTTTCTGAAGATATTTCCATCATATTAGTAGCTCTGTGCTTTGATATAACTGTAAATTAAAAGTAATACAAATGTAATGTTGACCAATAGAATAAGGCGCACAAAACACAACGTGAAACACAAAGGAGGTGGTTTATAAATGCTTATAGAACAAGAATTGTATGTTAATTAATAGGAGTTGTTTTTCTGTCACAGGAATAATCTTTTTTTTTTCAAAAACCAAAGGAATTATAAATGCAGTAAATTACTAGATTGCTTGTTAGAATGCTTGTGTTAGCAATAGAGGATTGACCTTACATTTTGTAACTTTTTTATACAAGCATGAAACATTTCCTGTAATACAGTAAGTAGTCTTCATATGGAAGTTTAAAAGAGCATGCCAAGTTAAAGAACTGTTATTTAATTGGTTTATTTTTGTTGCTGTTCCTCTCTAACTGTAACCAGAGAATAAATGAAAGTTACAACTTCTTGAACCTAAAAAGATTGTGACACTCTTGTTTTGGGTGGTCTGAAGGCTCACTTTCAACCCTGTTAGGTTTTTAATCCATCTTTCCTTAGCAGTGGAATGAAGTTAATTGTCAGTGTGATGGCATAATGTTATCTTTTTATGGACCTTTTTAAAGACACAGGATTTGCACATGAAACTGTTGTCTGTTGATTGTTTGAATCCCTGTAACTGGTTCTGATGTAACTGGCTCTGGCTTTATTCCTGCTGTAGGAGATACTAACTTCTGCTGACTGCTTTTGTAATCTCTCATCTAATTAAAACCATCAGTCATGTCCTTCATGGTCAATTGAATTTGTAACTTCATCAGATGTGACTATGACAGGGTAACTATGACATACTATTGCAGTTACCTGGAGGCGTAAGGCATGTGAGCTGCAACCATTGATAGAAGTGGTGTTTGTTTATGGGGATGGGAAAGAATATGTTGGAGACTTAGACCTTCAGAAACCTATTTTAAAAGATTTAGGAGTAGCCAAGTCCTGTAGTTTTGCAGAACGCCTCTCTAGGCTGAGAAGCAATGAGAGAGAGAAGAATTAAGAAATGGGAAATGAGGTTGCTTGAACGTTTAATTTAGATGATCTTTAAAGTGACAGAAAAATGATGAGCAAAGAGAAGAATTAGCCAGCTGTCACCTGTAATCTATGCATTTTCATTAGCTGGTGCAAATCAGAGTAGCTCATTTGCAGTTGATAAAATTATAGCAATGGGATTTGCTTCTAGACCTTTTTGCAAAATGGGTTTGATGGGTTTCATTCATCAGGAAGCTTCAGAACCAAGAAGAGACAACTGCAGAACAGCTGACTAATCAGACCACTTCTGAGATTAGGCACAGACCTATCAGTGTGGAGAATTTTTCCAGTCTCAGGTGAGTGTCCTGGTCAGCCACCCTGATGAGTTCTTTCTGTGTTTAGGGGCAGTCTTTCTGCGAAAGTGATTTAATTTTATTTCAATACATAATATGAAAAAGAGAAATAATATTTTGAAATGTTTCATAAACCAGTTACCTTCTGACAGCATCAATACAACCACTTTCTCTTGTTTCTTTGTTGGATGCTGTATGTTATGTCTTTGTCATCTTCCATGTTTCTTTTCACTTTATGCACCATGTCTGATTGTTCTGGCAATCTATTTCACTCTATTTCAGTAACTTATCATGTGTCTTTAGTAAGAGAATGTAAGAACAGACTGATTTGCCATGATCCTCTTTGACATTGCACTATATCTTTTTCAAGTTTGTAAAAAGGACCAGGGAATTCCGTTATGCCTAAATTATTTATATGAACACAAATAGAATACGGTGGCAGCATAATCTTTTATTAATAAACCTCTTAGATACTGTTCCTGTTGCAGATTAATTCTGCTAGACAGGAAATGTCTGTCACAGCCTAGGAATGGCAAGTACCAGAGGTACTGTTCTGCGAGATGAAGCATTCAGCATGACTGATGTTTTGTAACACCATATGCGAGTGAGGACAAGACCTTCAGAAATATCACCTACTATAATTTTTGGTTTAAATTGTTTCCAGGTAAGGCTACTTGAAAAGTGATGTAGAACTTTGTAAATAGTAAAAAACTGTGAAATACAATTTGGTCCTCTCTATCATGTTCCTTAACTTTTACCATTTTGAAATGCTACATACTTTTTCATTCTTCACCTTGTAAAGGAATAGGCAATCTTGTTTGTCTCACTCTCAAACATCCACATTGCAGCAGTGTACATGATCATACAATCATGGAACTGCCAGGGTTGGAAGGGAACTCAAAATATCCTCTGGTCCAACCTTTTGTAGGAAAGGCAGCCTAGATGAGATTATTTACTGTGCTGTCAAATTGAACCTTGAAAACCTCCAGCAATGGGGACTCTACCTGGTCCCTGGGAAGGTTGTTCCCATGAGTGATTGTTCTTACTCTAAAAAAATTCCTTTCTTATGTCAAGATGAAAATTTTCTCCATGCAATTTGTACATGTTGCTTCTTGTCTTCTCTGCATGGAATCTTGTGAAGAGAAAGCCTCCATCTTCTTCATAGTCATTTAAACAAGATCTTTAAACATGATTCCTCTTTTGAATAAAATAAGATTGCTGTAGGTACTAATTATGTCACTTAATCTCCTATTATACTGTCTCCTATCAAGATATTAACTAAAGGTAAGGCTATGATTCAGATATTATAAGATTAATTTCCAAATTTATCTCTTTTTTTCTAGTTACAAATAAATCATCAGTCAAATTATTATTTGAAGTCAGTCTGAGCAAGAAACCTAGCAACCTCTAACTTAAGGGAAAACTACTTCCTTCTTCTGTATCTTCATTATTTATCCCAGATCTGGGATAAATATGTAACTCTACTATGTAATTTTTTTCTTTTGAGATCTTTTAGAGAGTAGACCAAATCTGTTTGTATTTCAGCCACTCCTTTCCCATGGATAATAGGTTCAGTTCAAAATATTTAATATTTCTTCAAATCTGGACACTTCAAGCCCTAGTGCTATACTGTATATAAAGCAATTTATTGCTTTAAACCTTGATTTATGCAAATATCATATTTTCCATTAGAATAATTCTGCCTTCTGCTTTTTAATAGAGGCATTGGAGACTAAAAAAATAGTGTAGAATCCATTTTGATAACATTGCATCTTCCCTCTGAGTTCCAGTCTAAATATTTCCATCTGTCAGACTTTTTATTTAATATTCTGAATAATGGCAGTTGCAGGAAAAAAGGGAACAGTCATTTTTATTTCACTTTCTTCTGCCAGGCTTTAGCAGTCTTACAGTTTCTTCTTGGATTGCAGAAATGTGTGTGTAAAGATTTATAGTCCTTTCCTCTGCCAAGATGTGTCCTAGAAATCCAGGGTGTCATTTTAAATGTTCATGACCAAACATATCTTCTAACATTAAAAAAAATATTAAAATCCTGCTTTCCCCAAACCTGAACTCAGATCTCTGCTAAAATGGAAGGAAACCTTTGTGAATATGAAAGTAAGAAATATAGAAGTTCTCCTTCTCTTTGTGTTAATGTACTAAACAAGACACTTTCATGACATAATCTGTTGTCTTGACATCAGTCCTGAATGCTGCTACCATCTGTGACATTGTCTAAGTGAATATGGAGCACCCAATAGCTCCCAGGTTATCCAGTAAACTGATAAATTCCTGTCACATTTGCTGGGAAAGGGAGGAAAATCATGACCAAGAAATTCTGTGAAATCAAAAGGTCAAAACATCACATGAAAAGAAAGTTTCAATTTATAAAACTCCACTTTCTAGTGAACCTTGCTAAAGCATCTGTTGGTGAGGATCTATCTTTTTGAACTCTTTTATAATTTTACATGATCCAGCTATTAATAATTGCTCTTAGTTAAGATTTGATGTGTAAGTTTATAGTTGAGTAGTTTGGGTTTGTTTTGTTTTTCTTCACAAAGCCCTTACATCAAGAAAAGAACAAAATAAAAATAAGCAATAAAGGAACAGAAATAATTTTAGTATCCTAAAATATTTTCTACATTTTTTTATTATTTGTCTCTCTGCTCTAAGTCGGATGTTCAAAATGCCAAGGAAATACAATATCTAATACACAATGGAATATCAAATGTCCACAAATCAAAGCCTTCCCCCTCATTCAAGGTCTGCTTAGGAGTAAATATTAGGAAAATACAGAGAAAACTCACAGCATGTCCTATATAAAAGTCCAGAACCCATGAACTCTGTAATGAAAAGTAAATAAATGACTCTGTCCTTCACTGCCAAGCTGTTAATCCATAATGTGAAGTTGGCCTCTGTTGTTGTCAACAATGATATATAAATCATATCAGACAAAACAAGAGCCATGCTGACCCTTTACCCCTTCCTTAAACCCAGTGCAAACACTTATAATGCTGAAAACCTTTTTTCCTCCATTTTCTTTTCCCCTTTTCACATCTCTATCACTTGCTCGTTTCAGTTGGCAGAGGAAGAGTAGAAAAGTGTGTGGGAGCCTGTTTGAAGTGTTCTATCAGGAATTTCAGCCCAATTTCCTAAGCCAGAGCGGTTTCAACAAGACCACCCCACCCACTGTTTGGTCCTTCATAAAACCATGGCTCTTGCTTCTCAAGGCTTCTGGGAACAGGAATGTATGAAGAAAGCAGCTTTGCAAACAAGGGGTCACACACGCAGGGATGACACAGAACAAAAGTTGTGCTGAAGAGGGAAAGGCAGAGGGAGAAGTAGCCTTTCCAGAAGACCCAGACTGAAATGAGAAGACTAAGAAAGGAAACACTGGCTGAATAAGGGGAAAGATGACAGAGGGAAATACACTAAAGCTGAGCCTTTAGTGAGACCCGGGGTAAAATGCTTTAAGACAAAGGAAAAAGTGTAGCTGATTTAGGTATCATTAAAAGTGGTTCCTTAACTTCTTACTTAAATTTCATTTCTGTCAATGAGCAAAATATCCAGTGAATTTCATATTATTTGGGCAGAACCCTAAGTGAAAAAGGGCATGAAATTAACTGAATTTTGTCACTTGTAATGCTCCTTCTAGGCTCATTTCATGATCAAAGCCTGCAACTATAATTGCGTTGCTCATTAAAATAATGTAACAAATATTGAGAGAAAAATAACAAAATCCAGGGTGGTAGTGCCAAGAGCGATAAACAGTATGGGTTTATAAAGAACAGATCTTGCCTTGCAAACAGATTGCCTTTTTCTAATAGAATTACAAAGGGTCAAATTCTGCTATGCTTGTGAGGGCTGACATCCACTAAAGAAACCAGCGAAGTCTGTTCCTGGTAGCTTTTACCTATGTGAATAAGAGTCCTCAATGCTGAGCTACAATTAGTAGATGAAGGGAGTAATACTGTGCCCCATGATATTTTAGAGATCAAGTGTAAATTTCCAGATAAGTTTTATGATGTAGGAACTAGGATATCACTTGGAGATTTTCAATTCAATTTGTGCATCGTTCTGTCTTGTGAATTAATATCCTGTGTGAAGCACTATAATGAAAAAAGCAGTAACAAAAAAAGCTGTCTGTAAGGTGCTTTGAGTGCCATGTCAGTGTGACTTTATGCAGTCAGAACTGCAAAATGAAGAAAGCCACTTAAGGGAAATTCTCATACTGAATTATAAGACATTGATTATGTGATAATTACGTTGTGAAAGTGAGAAACCTGAAAAGGTGTTAACAGGTGTATGGGTAAATGATATGTGAATGGGATTTAAGCATGCAAGAACCAAAACTTTTGGCCTGCACTTGCAAGGTGAAAAGATGGGGAAATACTGATGGAAATATTCAAGAGCCACATAAAAATCCTTCATGTCAAAAACCAGGTTGATCAATATACTACCTGACAACGTAAAGCTCCAGTACTCACTCACTCAGAGAAGCATAACTATAAAGAAGGGAGAAGGATAATGTAATCATCTCCAGGGAAAAATATATCACGTTTTGTGTGGTAGATAAAGGGGAGATTACCTACAGTAATTTAGCTCTATCCATACCTATCTACAAATATTTGATGAAGGAACAATGTAATAATTCATCAGGCACATGGCATGGAACTGAGAGTGGATAATATAAGACAGTGTCTAGAAGAACTTTGCAGTAGTTCACTGGGGGAATAAGTTGTCTTTTGCTAACTTGGCCTGGCATAAAGGTAATGCACGTGACAACCCCTCTAAGGGTAGCAGAGGTCCCATGGCAGCATCCAAAATCCAGTAATCCCTGACTCATCCAGGAGTTCCTCATATTGCTTGGTCCTCCTTTATCCCTGTCTCGTGTAGCAAAAGGTTTAAGGATAGAGTTATGCATGGATTATTTCGGTGTTAACCATTGGCTATTGCTAGAAATTATTGGATTTATTTTTTTTTCCTCTGAGATCTTTTTCAGGTTTTTTAAGGATTAATAAATCCTTATTTAAGCAGGCAGTCCCAGTAGGGATTCAACAGAAATATTTGCATAATTTTTCCAGTGTCAGTGCATTATGGCTCCAGGGTTTGTATTTTCTCCTTGCTTTTCAGCTTGTCTAAATTATCATCGTAGTGTTGAAATCTATTGCATTTAAACACCTGACACTTCCAGGTGTACAATGTTTACTAGTTTTTCTTGCTGACAGTGCCAAGAAAGAAAAATTTAATGTTTGCTAGTCCCTTTGATGACATAGGATAGGAAAAATTTAAAAATTCCCTACATACTGTCTTATAAGATCTCTAAGGTCAAGTATGGAAGAGAGGTAAACTGTTTCCAGTGTGAAAAATAAGCTTCCACGTGGAGTTCTTTGATAAGCCAGAATATATACTGGACAGAAAGAGAGAGCATGAGCTTCCATCCCTTCCATACAGATATTGTGTTATGGCCTGCAATACTTGGAATCAAGTGGAAAGTGAAGCTGGAGTGGAAAAAAATATCATCTATTCATATCCTTTAAGTGATGCTTTATCATAAATTATTTTCTGTTTAATCTGGTTTATGCTAACAATGCTGCACTTGGTAGGGGTAATGTGACTCCTGACATTGTCAGCATGAGCAGGATCAACCTATGCATTTTATTGTTGCCATGAAGTGTCTGGAGTGCTAGTCCTTTAAGGCTAGTCCTTATGCATGCATCTAATTGCCTTCACAACCAATGGAGACTTTACCAGGGTAGACTGTAGCTTTGCTTCTGAACAGCTTGCTTGGAACACTAAAACAAAATTAAAAATAATTTTAGTTGAATTTTATTACTGTATCTACAGAAGAAGAAAGTAGTTATTATTGTTATGCTTTCATAAACTCCAGCATTTTTACCATCTTCACTACACTGAATTTTAGAAATATTATGAATCCGTAGGAAGTAAGATTGTATTTAAAAAAAAAAAAAAGTCTTTGTGAATAAAATGTATTGTCTTGTGTTAAGATTTGGTGGCTAGGTTATAACCAAAATGATTGTTCAATTATATCCTAAATTAGACCATTCAGTAGTGAGATAAGCTGCCTGGCAGTATGGGTATTGGTTGTTGAGAAAATAAGTGAATACAAAAAAAAAGATTTAATCTTCAAGCGCGTCTTTTTCCTGAGTCACAATGAAGTATTGATGCTATATTCTGAACTAATCAGTCACAGTGATTTTTGTGGACAAATGTTAATGAACATACAAAAGAACCTGAGTTATTCTCAACATCAAGCAACAAAAACTCATTGTGAATTTAAATATCTGGAAAAAAAAACCATTAATTTGTTTTTATACAATTTGAAACCATAGCTTTGCATCAGCAAGGGTGTCAAATTGCTGGAAATCTTTCTGGAATGTTAAAAACTGCAATACTATATCCAGCAGGTATCAGAGCATTGTCATCTCAGTTCTTCCTCTGTGAATAAAAAATCTCCCCTCAGCAGTAGTTTTGATTTGGTCTTGTATTAGCCTTTCACACCTAGCTGAATTTCATGCAGCAGCTTTACAGAGAGCAAAGTACTGGCCTCTGAAGGCATTGGAAAAGGTCCCAAAAATTTCAGTGAAGTTTGAACTAGACTTGCAAAGAGTAAATGTAAGAAAATCTTCTTTCCCAGAGTTATGACAGCTATGTATAAATAGACCCCACTTCCATCCTCCAACCACCACATAGTTCTGAAAGAACTTCAGGAAGTTTGGAAAGGCAAGGAATGATGAGTTGCAACACCAAGAAGTTATGACTACCTGCCCCTAGATGTTCCAGATGTGCTTTGGCCATGTTCTGACTTTGCTGAGTGTATCAAGCTGGGCTCTGCATGTTCCAGGAGGGCCATACAAAGTAACTGGAATATCAAATATATGCTTATCTTTAAAAATCGTATGTGTTTCTTCTCTGGCACTTACTGGTGATTAGCATACTTATGCATAGGTTTACTAGGAGGACTCATCCTGCACCTTACTGTGCTGTTCCCCTGCTGTGCTAAGCCAGCAGGAATGTTCCTCTGGGAAGTATGATGGTGTATATATCTGGATATTTATACATGTCCAAGGACCAAACTCAAGTTAGTGTAGGAAATCATCCTCTGCTACTACCTCAGACCTATAAAGAAAGTAGAAAGATGTGGCAGAAACAGGCATGTTCTCTGGGCACCAGAGCTGCAACATCTCTCACATTACCCCTCTGCCTTGCCGGATGGCTATACCCCAAATGATGAAGCTAAAACTGTGACCACCACTTTTTGGGGTCATAGCAAGTTGCCTCAGGCATAGACAAATACCTGCTCCCCATTTTCCTAATATTGCTATCTAACACTTTTTAAGCTGTGCAACAAAGAGGTCACCTATTCCATAGACAAAGGCCCATTCGTATTGATTTTCACTGAAAAAGATGCTGATAGGTTATTTCATCTATGTGCAAAGAACTAGTACATGTATCAGCCAAAGTATTACCAAAGTGTTGTAGTAAGGAATTTATAATGCTTGGCTGAGCATTGGCTCAGTTCCAGCCCAAAGCAGTTTGAAATAGCTACATCACTAATACCTGAGAATCCCTTTTTATACTGGAGGTATTACCTTCACTTTAATCAAAGGAAAGACCAAACTCCTCTCTTGTGGTACCAAAGTAATACCTTTAACACCTTTATCTGTGGTATTGGAGATATAATACATTTTTTCTGTAAAAACTTTACTTTTGAGTCTGTGTTTTTGCAGAAAAAGATGGGTACCATTAAAAGCATCTTTTGTGAGAATTCAAGGGAGATTTTCATGAGGAGGGAGATAGTTGCCAAGATACTTAAGCTGAGAATCTTCTATAGCTGAGCACTGATAAATACACAGCAGATACTTCAAGGTAGTAGGAAGTATTCCTCACATTCAGAAATTGAATGATGAACCTTTTTACTTGGAGAGATGGGCAAAGTCCATAGAGACTAGAGGAGGTCCACATATCCCACCAATGGATGTGTCCTACCCACTGAGTGTTCAGATCTTCAGCTTGAAGAAGAAAGAGGAAAAACTCCTGATTATATTGACAGCCTGATCAGTGATTTAAAGTTCTTTATACCCAGTGTAGAGCCTTGAAAGTTAATGCTGATGATGTCTTTAGCATTTAATGGTTTGTGGTTCAGAGTGACAGAGTTTGTGAACTGCTTGCCCATCACATGAGAACTGTGCACCAGACCATGGCCTGTAGCTGCTGAGGCTGTTAAAAGATAAGCTGGTAAAGACTAAATCAGAATCATCTACCATTTTTAAATTTCTGAATTCTAATTTTTTTGAAATTATCAAACAGTATATAAACACAATTTAATATTAAGAGCTCTTGGTTAAGATGTTTATTTTAAACTTTTTTTTCTGTTAACTTTAGGATTTTTTGTTTATTTTATTGCTATATACCTCCATGATAACACAATTGCACTCATATGATTGTATGAAATTATTCTTTGGCTTTTATTATTTTGCAAAAATGTTATTCGTCTGTTGTTAATATCTTCCTGTTAACCTTGAATTAACTTTCTATGAAAAAATATTCAGAGAAATACTCTAGGAATTTTTTTATAGTAGTAGACAATGCTTATTTAAAAGTATGGCTCTCAAAGATTTTGATGTGACAACACACAAAAGGAATTTCAAACACAAAAGTAAAATAAATGCTTAAATGTTTCATGCTGGTAATAGTACCAGCTTTAATGCCACAGAGCACCAGTCAGACAAGAGAAGAATATTCAAAATTCTGCTGCTCCATTGTACAATAAAATAACACATAACATGAAGTCAAAATATGCTGTTATACCACAATAACATGATATTTAAAAAAAACAGAAGTGCATTTTAGACGTGTTTCCTGATCTCATGTCATAAAGAAAAAATACAAAGTAGTAAAGACATCTCTACATTAAAATTACATCCTAAACAAAATTTTAAAATTTGTTAAAGGAAAACTTTGCAAAATGCTTTGGTATTGACAAAACTGTAGAAAACTCTTCCTTTAGCAATTCTTGGATCAGCAGTTGCAATTATAATGACTACACCCAGGAAAGGGCTCTGTAATCCTGCTTAATGCCTATTTGCTGCTTGAATAAAGCTCCTTAAAACACATAGAAGAATAATCTCCAGGTTCAAGGTCATTGTTTTGGTTGGTTCCCATGGCTGGGAGAGGCACTACCCCATTTCATCTGAAGGGAGAAGTAACAGGAAGTTGCAGGCTCAGAGCAGAGGTAGATGTGACTGTGAGAGGTTTCTTTTACAAGGGTTTGGGTGTGTCTGTAGGAATGCACAAAGCTATCAGAAAGCAAAATGGCAACAGGCACAAAGCTTCTGGAATTCAACTCTGGCTGAAAAAGGCTTGAAACTGAGAGCAGACATTGTCTTTCCTGTATTTTCTTGGGCTTAATAAGTGCTTTTTGAGAAGAGTGCACTGAAGCAGAGAAACCCCTGACTCTGCTAGCACCTTTCTACCTAACATGAGGCAGCCCCTTGTTTTTTTGATGACTTTTCAGATTTAAAAGTATCAATGTCTTTTATAGTTCAAATAAAATATTGTTTCCCCATAGGATCTCGCCTAATTGAGCACCTGTATACAAACAAAAGGGACCTGGATTTTGCTTTAGCCTTGTAAATAAGAAGCCTTGGATGTGATCCAGCTGTTCAGTGAGGGAGCCAAATAAGTGACGGTCTGGTCACAGCTGGCAGCCACACCAGTAGGGTTCCAAAATACAAGAACAGGAGGGAGAGGAAGTAAAAAATATACACTTTTTACAGGACAGGGTCTTACAAAACTAATGTATCTAGTTCTTCAGGTATATATCTCAGAACTCTGTGGCTGGAAGAAACAACTCTGTATACTGCTAACTAATTCTTGCCTAATGGTGACCTTCCAGTAAAGCCATTTCAAGCTACATTTTTCTCCGTGGTAAAGGTTGCTGATTTTTACCTTCACACAGATATTTGAAGATGTCAGAGTCTGATCCTTACCTACTTAAATCTTGACTCACAGTAATGGCTATATCAAATACTTTATCAATACACTTTTAAGTCTGCAAAGGAGTTTAAAATTTAGAAAACTACTGACAAATTGAACATTAAAATGTTAATGCTCAACAAGAAGTGCAGAGGACCTTTTAAAAATGTGAATTCTGTTTATCTAACAGGTGTTCTGATGAGCCTCATCTTTCTCTCCTCCCATTTTCTTGAATTTGTGCACATCCTCGAGATACCCACTGTGCTGTCTGGCTAGTCAGAACACTTCCTGAGTTGCATTAATAATATTTTCTTTGGCACTGAATAACCTTGAAAGGGTTATGAGCAGAGTACAAAAGCATTCAGAAGCTTTTATCAGGTGTAGTTGCAGGGTTTATTTTAAAGTAAATGCTTAATATAGTTTCGGTTTCAGCTTCAAAGAGTCTTATCGGGTGCTGGTTTTATTCAGTATGTAATAGTCCTGCAATGCCTAAACCTCTTTCAGATGTTCATAAATGGTCTTACAGAACTTTTTTTGTGCTTTTTAAATGTATCCACTAAAAAGATAAATATACAAGATCTGCTGATGTTCAGTGGAATGCTTCAGTCTGACTTTGTTTTGTACATACAAAAGTTTGTGTGTCTGGCCTTTTTCCCAAATTATTTTTGCTGCATCTGCTTGAGTTTAGATTATAATGTCCTCTGCATGAATACACACCAAAAACCTTTACAGAGGTATGCATCTGCAAGTTTCACTATTACCAAAGGAGTTACTTTGTTGAAAAGTGGGTCCAGGGATAGTAAGCAAGCAAGAAACATAATTTCAAGTTACATTATCTTCCTTTGGATTTCTCCTGCCTTTTTTTTCATAGTGATATGAACAGATGTTGCTTTTTTTAAAAAGTTTACCTTGGTTTTGGTTAAGAGTCTCACTACACTTTGCATGTATGTGAAATGATAAGGCAAATCCATAAGATGGGGTTTGGGGATTGAAATGAGGAGAGGAAAAAGTTTTTTGGTTTCTTGCTAGCCCTATGAAAAGTTATTAACAGTACCCAAGATCCCAAAGCTCTGTCAGATTCACAAGCTAATGCAAGAAGAAAAAAAACCAAAAAACAAAACAACAACAACAAAAAGAACTGTGCTTTCTTTAAAATCTTTCTCAGCTAATTTTATACACCAACTATATGGCAATTGCCACAGGTTTTGATATTTAAATATCCAATCCATTTACACATTAAAGTTTAGAAACTCTGAAAGTGGACAGAAGTTGTTGGAGTTCAGCTTAAATGAAAGATGTACCCTAAAATAAAGTTCCATTCACAATGAAAAAAAAAAAAAATTTAGTCCTTGCAAATGTTGCAGAGACTAGTTAAAGTACCGAAATCATAAAATAGAAAAATTGTGGGTGATGGAAAGGCTAGAATAGGGCTGTCAAATTTTAGATTTTAACATATGGACTGCTCACTCCCTGCTCTGCTTGCTAGTCATTCCCAGATGGTGTCTTTAGTGAGTGATGGTGAGGGGAAAGGAGCAGGTGGCAATGGCAATTTTTTTTTTTTTTAATTTTTTTTTTACATATATATCAAATTAAAATTCTGTGTTCTATATATATATTAAAAAATTAAAAAAGGAAATAGATAAAAGAATAGAGGAAGCATGGGGAAAGGTAACACATAACTTGTAATTTGAGGCTGACACTAAGGAAATCCTATTGTCATGAGCTGATGAGTCAAGATCAGAATTTGGATCCAGATCTGAGATCCATCATAAGTGGTACATAATAGCTTGCATGTAGGACCTTGTTCAGACAGTGGTATGGCATGCCCCAGCAACTGCAGGAAGAAGCTGCTCACCAGAATTGAGTTAGTTTCTCCTTTGGTACACAGTGCAAACATATGCTTAAAGATAGGTTTGCATACATGTTTAAATGTGTTTGTTTAGATGGAAACCTTATGCCAAAAAGACGATGCTTGCAATTTTAGTTCTGAACGTTCGGGTTTATGATGTCAGGGAAGATACTGATCTCTTTAAGCCTGAGGATATTTTTTGCAAGAGGTTTCTTATGAGAAACATCCTTTCATTTCTCTTTGTTAACTCTTTGTTGATGGCTGATGCTGAATTGTGACATATCCTAGTTTAAAGAGTGATTACACCTCCAGGTGCTGATTACAGCCTTTTACTGACACTGATCACAATTGCTCCTTCACATCTGGCAGTAAGAGTTCCTACGCCACTGTACATGTCTCTGTTGTTCTTCATGTTTGTTTCCAGGAGTGTCACTTGTTTCCAGGGATTTTCCCAAAATATATGTAACACCTCTTTATGTGATAAACCTAAAAGTTGAGGATTTTTCCTTGTCATTTTCAGTAATGTCCTAGTTGTTTTTCTCAGTCTGTCTCATCTAGCTCTTTGAGAATCTGATCTTATAATTAGAAAAAAAAGTGAGCAAATTACCTGTTTGTCTCTGTTACAGACAGGTATGTAAGTCCTAGTAAATGTATGAACCTGATCAGTACTTTTTTGTTATTGTCAGAAATCCTGGATTCCATGTATACCTTTAATCTTTCAGGTTTGCAAGTAAAATCTCTCACCTAAATGAGAGCTGAGAAGAACAGTAAGGTGTTAAAAGGCATCTCATACAGGAAAGAGTTAAATTTCTGCCAAACAATCATAGCATTTAAAATGCTCTTTTTTTCCCTATACTGGACAAGGCTCAATGGTACAATTAAAAAACATTGAAATGAACCTCAGAGCTTTGTAAAAACCAGTATTGCATAATATATCTCATGATTATGCTAAATCACTGCCATGCAGTGGGTAAAAGCCCTGTCTTTTTTGAATTCAAGGCAACTTAAAGGAAGTATTGATTTTCCCTTTACTGAGAAATGAAAATCACATATTAGGAACGAAAGCTGCAGACACAATATAATGACCTTTCTCCTTGGCTTCTCTTTTCTAACACAAACAGAATCATTTTCATTGCTAGAGTGGATATTAAACAGTAAATCTTGTAGCAATGTATTTGCAAGTGTCTGTGCTTGTTTTATCCAATTAGCATACTTATCACAAGAGCAAAAAAATGAGTAGATACAGCTTTTAATTTCTGGAGATATCAGTTCCATCCACAAAAACATTGAAAAGTCTCCAGCTGGAGGTCTATTCCATCTGTCTCAGTACTGAAGGGAGGAGGGGTGCTTTCTCCCTGCAATTTTAATGCTGATGCATGATTTAGAATAAGCGGGTAATTTCACTGAGGGCAGAGGACCTTGTCTGACCTCTATTTTATTCTATGCATGTTTTTGTAGCACAGCCCCACATATACTTATCTATTAAATAGTGTTTCAGGTCATAGACATGTCAGTATTCTATTTACTGCTTTAATTATATAGAACTTAAACCAAACTTATCAATACCTGACACATTACCTTAGGGGAAAATATCCTTACCATGAAACAGCATGGGAGCTATACTAAACCTACCTCAAACAAAAGCTTAAGTTTGCAACAAAGCCATTAAGGGCAGATTTTGTTTTCACACCTGCTGTGTTTCTATCTAATCACCTTATGCAAGACTGTCTGAAACAATGGGTTGAAGCTGCACGTGCTTCCAACTTCTTGATGTTTAGTTCATTTCCCCCTGATTTAAACTAACTGCAATTTCCCCCAGGTTATGACTTCTTCAGTTAAAGCTGTTCCTGAGTCAGCAATCTGTTCATGAGTGTCTGTGAAATGACATCCTTGGCCTTCTTTCTCTGCTGCTGGGGAAAATTATGGTGGAATTCTCATGGTGGAATATTTGAAATGCAATTCAATGCATCCATCCACTTAGTCCAGTTGCAAGTCAGAGTTGTGGCATAGCACCAAGAGAAGAAAAAATAGATGCATGAAACCTGGAAACATCACAGCTCCTTGTGCCCCTTGTTTCTGTGGGTTTTATACATTTGTAAGCAAGCTCATGTTTTTGAAAGTCCAGGAGTTGCATGGCAATGCACACTTCTGGTAAAAAAAAACAGTGGCTGGAAATTTGAATTACTTTGAATAAGATGATTTTAAATTCCTCTTTTGTAAGATGGGTAAATACATAGAGAGACGATATCTGGTACCTTTGAACAAGGAACTCCATTAGAATAGAAAAAAGTAATTAATTGTAAACAATTTTGTTATCCTTTGTTACACTTCACTGTGCTGAAGGGTTTTTGATTACAACCTCAGTTTGCTACTACAAACCCATTCATTTGTCAGAATAGAAAAGCAGTCAGTTCTGAGCAACCTGTTCTTTCTGATTATCAAATCTTGACCATGGAGATTCCTGCTTAGGCCAAGAAGAGTTTTTGCCCCTCTGAAGACTCTAATCCTTTACCAGGTACTTCTTCTTAACAATCCAAGTAAGCTGAGGACCATTTGGGATGTATCTTAGCATCAATCAAGTCTTGACACTCTACTGCATCCATTGATGTTTTCTGTTATAATTTTTTGCTGTTGTTGAGTTTTATTAGTTTTGCACATAATGCTTTCAGATGAGGTAAAGTATAAGAAGTCAGAGATGAGAAAACCAAAGAATTCATGAACAGTCAACAGTTTAGTATGTCTTGGTTGCAGGTCATATTGCTCTGGTATACCTATCGATAGAGAAGATGGATTCAGCGACGACTTGCATGTAACACTGACACATCACATGAGCTCCAGTTAATTATCTTTTGGGCTATGCAGATTTCTATTAACCTATGCTACTTTTCTAGCATATTCCATGATATATGTCATAGGCTTGATGTGACATACTCAAACAACATAGCAGATTAGAAATGAAAATGCAGTTGCTACACTTTTTAGATTATTTCATCTGTCTTGTGTAACTGGACTTCCGAACTCTTACTCCAAAATTGCCTTATTCTGTTTTCCTTTCCCAAACAGGTGGGGTTTAGTTGGCTTCATTATCCAGCCCATGGACACCTGAGAATTTTTGAGAATGAGTTCTCAGAAAAGGTGTCCAGTAGCCTACAACAACCACTCAGAAGGTGGAGTCTAAGGTAGCAGTAAAAACAGGTTGTAGAGTCTAAGGTTGATAAAGCCACAGGAAGAATAACCTGAGTATGTCTAATGGCATCCAGAGAAAAGGATGATTATTCTCTCAGCTGGGAAAAGAATTAGGAAGGTTGCCTTTATAAACAAAAGTATTTGGGAAAAGCTTTAGGAAAAGCATCCCATGAAAGGAGCCTAAAAGAAAAAGGAAAAGAAGTGTGGGAAGAGGAAACATAGGTTCAGATACAAAGATTTTAGAAAAATGCTCTCATGGGACAGAAGTAGTATGTCGAATGTAAGAGGTCATGGGAGAACTTGGGAAAGAGTCTCTAGATAGAGTTGGAGTGCGAGCCAAGCTGCAAGAGTTTGGCTGATTGGAGCCAGTAAAGTGGAACCTTGGGGCCAGAACAACAGGGAAGGAACAGAGCTGCTGCTGCTTGATTACCTGGGCCTACGGCTCATACTCTCAAGAGGGAATTTCCCTTTGGCTTCAAGGGGAATATAGCACTACCATGTAATCCTGGAGAAACTGGCATGCCATTTGTATTGGAGAGGCCAACCCGCCTACTTGCAGTGAAAGCTGAGGTCATGAACATAATGTTAAAGTTGGATAAATTCAAATTCATTTTAGTTGCAAGTTCAGCCATGAGGTTTTTTGGGGGTGTGTTAGGATTTTTTGTCATCTGATAATCTGATGATTATCAATTCTGAGCTTTAAGAATCCCATTAGTTACAAAGGTAGTTTGTCTCTAATGACCTATTTGTGTATTTCAGTTCCATTTAATCCTGTTATCAGTAGACTGTGTCAGTTAATACGGAATGGTAAATATAAATGATGATGGAAACTACTGTTATGGTAATCAAGATAAAGTTACAAAGAACATGATCATATTTCACAGCAGAAGTGAAGTGACTGAGGTCAAAAGACTTGCTCTCTGTCCCTATACAATTCATAATTAAAGAGTACGTCATTTGGAGTTTGTATCTACATCCTAAATGTCTTGTGTATACTATTGATAGAAGAGCAAAATTTGGTATTACACTTTGGTCTTCCTCAGCATGGTAGTTTCTATGCTTCTTTGGTGCCTTATTATATGAACATCTAACATTAGAAATAGTCGCTTTCTGTAGCTACTTTACAGGACAAAACCCTGGGCCTTTGTTTGATCTCTGTTGTATTTGTTCCATTAGGATACCCATCACTTGTTAGACCTCTCAGAAGCAAGCTCAACACTGCATACATCAGCTATGTTTTCTGTTTTAGTATTTCTGGTCAATACAACAAAATAATATTGAGGTATATTATAAGCATTTTTACATTGCAGAGAGAACTAATATAATTCAAGATAATGACCTCCCTTTAACTGTTTGGAAAACCAAGCCTGCCTGAAGCACAAGGCATATTAGAATTTCTAAGACATACAGCTTTTGTCTGACAAGGGGCAGGTAGGAGTAAGACATATATTTTTTAGAAAGTGCAGAGCCCTTGGAATAATATAAAAGGCACTTTTCTGCTATTTTTGGATGAGCAATGAAACAGCCCTTAGTCTGCCATTACTGGATGCTTTTGAAGATTGTACTTACATTGCCATTAACAGCATAAGATGTGGGAGTGATGGATAATTTGTTGTGGTTAAGGCCGAGTGTGGCTTTGCTTACAGTAATCAAGTGGATGTCATCCATTTTGAGAAAAAGCATAACACTTAGGGTTTTTTAATTAAGGTATGTGAATGAGTGTTTGTACTTGTCTTACTTCTAAAACCAGAACATGAGATACCAGTGGATAATTTGTTACTGTTGTTAAAACTGACAACATTTACCTTAAAGGAATACTGTACGCAAACCACCTTAACTCATTTTATTGCGAATACTTCCAAAGCTGTGCCACATATTGTATTTGTTTTTCTCTCAATCTGAGCACTTGTGAGGCTACACAGATGGGTGCACACAGGGGATCTAGCAGAAGTCACAACAAGACAAAAATTCTCTGTGAACTTCTAAAGAGAGATCACATCTGCTTCCAGGGGTTGAATTGAGGTTGCACAATTTAGTTTTTCTCCTATTTCTGACTTTAAGTTTCTGGCATAGCAACTTCAATAGTAATCCTTCTATGTATTTTTAAATGTCATTTCCTATAGTTTCAGACCTGAAAAAAGTTTTGGACACAAAAATGCTTACTTTTGAACTGATCTGATCTCCACACCTGTCACCAACAAGGCAGAGACTTTTAGACTCATTGCTCACAGTGCTACTACTTGAACCATCAAACTGCATTCTACACACAAGGTGTTTTGAGACTTAGAAATTCAGTTCCAGGAGAATGTGCTCTGCAGATCCTTCCTGCTCTGCTTGTTTTCGTTTTTGCCACGGTTTTCCCTCTTTTACAGCTCTTGAATCTGTCCTGTCCCTCTTTCCCTTGTCTTCCCTTTGCCCTTCTTCCAGTCCTGTTCCTTCTCTCTTGTTTGCACTTGTTCCCCCATCTCTGATGCCTGTTGCCTCTTCTTGATCCCCTGAGGGACTGAAGCTTGCCTAAGGGGGGTGGAATCTTTGCAGAATATGCAAAAACCACCAAAGGTAATGCACTATCCTCCCTTAAATGTCTCGTTCAGATCTGCCTGATTTGACATGCCTACAAAACATTCAGTGGCAGTTGGGTGCTGTGTCTGCAGTGAGTGTCATTCATCTGTTGTTCAGAAACATCTCACTGTTCCCTGTCACTCCTTCACTTCATTATATCTTATTTTTGCCTCTCATCATTAAGTTAATTATGAACCCTCTTGGGCGCAAAAAGTCTCTTTGTTATGTAGTGCCTGGCAGGAGCAGTACTGCATCAATGTGGAAGATGATAGTATTTTAAAATACATGCCATCATCACAAACATGTAATTTTAAAAGCCCAGAGATGAGAACCTCAGGAATGAAGCTCTGGAGCAGGTTATTACTTGTCATACTACACCTCGTTTCTGAAACTTACCTTCCCTAAATCATCACAATAATTCACCAAAATAATCTTTCAGTCTGGTCCTTCAATAGCTTCAAGGGGACTGAGGGCAGGAAGTCATCCTCAATCACCCTCACAGCTGCTTAAGCATGTAAAAATACATCTATTCCCTGTTATCTTATATGTAGTCCTTAAGCATCCACTGAGCATAAAAACTCAGGTTGCTCGTATGGTTTTGTTTTCTTTGTGACTGCAAAATATAATTGATAAACACTAGCTTTCAGACACAGTGGGAGTATCTGTAGAAAAGTCCCCGTCTTATTTATATTTGTCCTTGCTTTTCAGTGATAACTGCATTAATAATAAATAGATTTGAAATTTCATTTTCTATTTTTATCAAAACAAATTAAGAAGGCCTGGCTTCCAAATTTTTAATTTTTTTTTTTTAATACTATAAAATAATTGCATACTTTAACTTTCTACACTCACTTTCCATTGTTCTATGTATTTTACTCGTTAGTCTGTGTTGTACTCCCTGAGGGCCAATTATATTCTGGCAAAGCTGGATAACCAATATTGTGAATTGTAGCTTTTTTACTTCTGGGATTTAGCACTATTCCTGTATCGAGCATGCACACAGAATCAATCACAGTATTTCATGTTTTATTTTTATTGTATTAAGTACATTCAAAAGCATGCTGCCAATCTGTTACAATTTTTTATGGCTATGGGGATTGGAATTTCTACATGCAGTGACTTAGATGACTTTATCAGATTTGAAACTTGTGATAAAACAGCAAATGCAAAGAATTAGGCTTTTATTTAATGTTGCAATTTATAAAAATTTGGGTTCTTTTAGAACATACAGCATTAACATCTAGAGAAAGATTATATGTATCTGAAGTTCTAGGTATCTGTTGTAGTTAGGTATTGTGCCACTTATAGTTTATGTAAAAAAGCACACTTTTCCCAGATTCTTCATTCCTGTATATGCTATAATTTCTATAGTTGACAAAGGGGGTGGAGCTGGAGGGAAATGTTTGAACCATTTAAAGAGCAGGATTTTCTCAGTGTAATTAAACTATCTTTTGGATTTAAAAAAAACACCTGATTTTTTTCTGGAGTTATGTTCCATCCCAAAATTTGCATACACTTCAGATGTGGCAGGTTTGCAGCATGCTCCATGCTTAAGGCAGTATATCACACATTTCCCCTGTATTTGAAGGGGGGTGGAGGGGGGGGATGAGGAGGTTTCTTCTTCTCTGAAACCAGGTCACTGAAGTCAATAACATTTAGATAGGCCCTCATCTATCCAGATGCAAGGGGGTTGTGAAAATAATGAAGAAATTGTATCCAGAAGTTCTGCAGAAATGTGTAAGCGTTAAGAATTACAGTTTTCCAGATTTTCAGGTCTACTTTATTTATGGAACAGACTACTCTGGGAACAGAAATGACATTTTTTTTAAAATGCGTAACTTCATGTATTCTTTCTTTCCTATCATCAGAACACTGAATCACACAGAAAAGCAAAAAAAGAAAATTGTCTAGTGAAAAAACGTAGGCCCAAATTTCTAGAACTACCCCACTGCCCACACTCATGCTCGGCACTGCACTGTGCAGAGGCACCTCTACCAACAACAATCATGTGATCCACCAGCTTGCCCTCTGAGAACAAATCCTGGCCAGCACAGGCAGTGAACCAGTGACATCTGCCAGTTCCATGCAGTTTCTCTCCCTTTTTTTTAATTGCTGTGACACGTTCAGAAGCACCGTGTGCCAAAGCATGTATTGCATAGAGCAATTTTTCACAGTTCCATATGCCCTGGCACTTCTCCCTCAAGAAATGAACACCTCTTGCACCGCAGCTGGATGGTTTGTACATGGACAAGTTTGAAGCTGGAACTACTCATGGAAAGTTCAATGCTTCCAATCCATGCAGAAAGCACTTTCTCCTTTCTCTGTTGACCTAGATGTCAGTAGTTTGTGCCATATCACAGCACCTTATACCATAGTATTAAGAATACAAATCTGCATTTTTTAAAGTATTATTCAGGTCTAACAGGTTGCTGGTGCGTATGTCAGTAGAAGGTTAGATTAAAACAAATAAAAGAATCATCAGTCTGTCTTCAATACTAATTTTTTTAAGAAATGAAAAATGAGATTTAGATTTGTGGCCATGTATGTGGGTTGTAAGGCTTTAAAAATTTTTATTCCATTCTGTTTGGTGATGAGCAAAACTCAAACTCCTAGTGCATCACTAGTAATCTCTACGCTCCTTGCCACCAGGTGTGCCTGTGAACCTTTAAATCTGGTTGTGCACATACTGAATTTAATAGAAACATAAATATTTTCACACAGACAGCACTTGCTAAAAATGTAGTGTGAATGGGTGAAAAGGAAAAAAAAAAAACTATCTGAATAACTCTCATAAGAATGGAGCAATACTCAGTTATGAACCTGTAAGGACAGACAAGTGGACCTGCTGTAGGCAGCACGTTTGCAAATAGATGCCTCTTTTAGCTACTCTGCTATAATGTCCACTTTGTTTTTATTTGTTGTATACAATCTATTGAAGGTATGAGTCTACTGGCAGGAATATTTGCAAAATTGGCTATTTTTAAGAAAATACTGCAAAAGATTTGCAGGTAGCAGATTTCAGACTTGGAGTTTTGACCACTTGTAAGAAGAGATGGATTCTGATTGTATTCATCCAGACAGGGAACAGCTACTCACTCCTACTACAGAGATGTTTTTCATTACTTTGAGGATGTGGTAGTCAAAGAGCACTCACAGGTTTGATGATCTGAGAATTGTCCTTGCCTAGAAACACCCTGCTAATGCTAAAGGAACTTAAGTGACTTCTATAGCCCTCTTCCGTCTTCAAGAAATGTATAGCCCACAACAAGAGAAATACATCTGGATGTCTAGATCAGTCTCTATTTAATAAAAAATAGCCTTTGCTGCATTTTGGACTCATGTGAAAAGTCTGAATAGCTGGAATTATCTCCAGAAAATTGCATCAAATTTTTAAATAATATTTTAAAAAAATCTGACAAGCTCATGGAATGTGCTAAATTGATCTGATTTTTTTTTTTACATAGCTCTTAAAATTAGTTAACATTTATATTCTTGTACTTAAGAATGAAATAGTTAAATGTCTTTTTAAAGTTTCTTTCCTAAAACCTTACAAGACATGTTTCAGCAGCTTTCCACATTGGGAGTTATATAATCCCCGTGAATAGGGGATTCAAAAGGAAAAAGCTAACAAGAATTTATCTATATGTAGCACCAATAGTTCCCATGGAAAGATAATGATTTTCTATTTCACTTTTTTTTCCCCTGTTGTTATCCCTAATTTCAGTCTGTTTGTTTCCAGACACTAGTTTTGTTAATTCTTTCCATTTGCTGCAGACTCTGTTTTAACATTTTCCATTGCTATGTCTCTGCAGGCATCAGATGGTCCCTCAAAGCTTCAATGGCTCTGGAGATACCACATGTAACATTACACTCAGACATCATTACAACTTTTTCATCATAAGCAACAATAGAATATAGTTAGATGGATTTACACAGAGGAGAGATGAAAAATGCTTGGTGAATGTTCGTAAGAGCACCAGCTTATAGAGAACAATACAGCTGGGTTACAATGGGAGATGAAGCTGCAGGAAACCTGCAGGAACACACTGGGCAGAAGACCTATCCCAAGGAAAAAAATAAAAAAATAAAATAAAAATTCAGCCTTTGAGAATTACTAAACTTGCTGTTGTTAACATCTCCCATAGCTTTTCTATCAGCTCCAAGAAGCAAAGCAGTGTTAAGATATACAGAAGTGACTTAGGATGGGACAGGCAATGTGTATGAATTCCCAGTCCCTAAGCAGTTTCATACAGCCCAACTGCAAGATGGCTGTGGCTCTTTGTCTCACAATCATTTCATTTTCACTAGCACAAGCAGCAGCACAAGGTCAGATAAACCAGCAGGCAGACAGCTCAAGCCTGACCAATATCTTTCAGTTACTAAAGGTAAACTGCTTGTTGCTTGCCAAAAATTGTAACAATATATGACAAGAGCAAAGGTGGATTATAAAAAATAACTGCAGAAATATAAAAAACCTGTTTTCTGGTGAAGCATTTCAGACTGAATAGTACAATGCAATATTGCTTCCATTTTGAATTTATTTTTTCCAGTCCTGAAGTTAGCAAACAACACTTAGAGATATGAACTGAAAACCCTGAGACTTAAGCTAGCACAATGTTAGTCAGGATTTATGCTTTTCAAGCCTGTCCTGAGGTGGCCTGTGTCCAAGTTTTCTATTAACCAAATGGCCAAAGTTCACAGGGTCTTGGTATTCTGAGAATTCATTTTGGTCCATCTTTGGCCCTAATTGCTTTTATTTCTATTTTCAGACAAGCACAATAAGTCTGTACAGCTGATAGAGTCAGGCTACATTTATTATCAGTCTCAGTTATCAGTTCACAGCAGGGACAGCTCAGTGGTTGCTGGCTGAAACATAAGCCTCATGTATGGGTTTTATTTTTCTTTTTTTTTTTTCTCTCTAGCTCAAAGGAAAATCAAACTGTGCCTCCATCTAACTCATTCCTCCCTAGGTCAGTTGCAGATTTTACAGTGCTTCTGCCTGCCAAAGGTGATGATGGAAGTCAAAGGTGGCATCCCTCACAGTTGCTTTTGGTCATACTCCCATACAAAAACTTTGTAGGGTTTCTGCCAGGGTATGGGTAATTAGCCTCTATCTTGATTATGTACTTATTTAGATTTAAAAGTGCTGCCTATGACAATCCTCTTTTCTCAAATCATAGTGTTACAATGAGATATGGTACTCCTTTTATTCCCAGACCCACACTACTCTCAGATACTGAACAGCTGAAATGAGTGTTTTCTTCATTTACAAAATTATGAAAGCCTTTGGACTGCTAGGATGAAATGGGTTGTACAAGTACAGTGTACTGTAAAAATAACAAAGAAGAGAGAGCACCTTTCATGTTCTCTTTAAACCCAAGGCTTCCCTGTGTGCTCTGAACCTCCAAGTGCTATTGATTGGGAGATCAAGGTGCTGAGTCCGCCTGTGATTAAGCACTTTGTATTTACTGGTATCCCACCAGCTAATCAATTCTCCCTACCCTCCACATTCATTCCTATTACCTGTTAGGGCTATTACACTTCACAGGCTCATGTCATCATTTAAATAATAGCCACTCCAGTCTGTGCACTGTCCTAAGTTTGTGGTGACATTGATAACCAGAAAGCACCAGCTTAGCACAGAAGAAAAATCCAATAGCATTTCCTAACAATATAATTACTTAGAATTAGAGAGGCTAAAAGATTAGATCACAATTCCATTTTTGAAGTGTTTTCATAAATTAGTACTGAATACACAAGTATACCCACTAGAGTCACTCTGTGATTTTGTCTCAAAGGCTGATTTCTCTTACAGATGCAGCTACGCTACAACTCCAGTTAAAAACTGGAGATGCTCAAGGAGTTGCAACTTGCAAGGTACCTGTAGGGTTTAATCCACTATGAGACCCTGTGCCTGTGCTGTTCAAAGCAGGGCTTCTTGCTCTTAGAGTATCTGGCTGCTGGCCAACTCAGATAATCAAAAGTATCTGAGAAAAGCTAATCTCTGAGCTTGCTTGTTCTTTGCTCTTTTAGGGCTTGAACAGAATGCTGGGCATGGATTGCTCATTTATGTGTAACTTTCTGGTGGGGCTAAACTGTGCTGTTAACAAAGTCTACAGAGTTCAAAGACATTGCTAAATACACTTTGACACCATCAGTGTTGAAATTACTGAGATGTGGACAAGCAGATGGCCTCAAGAAAATGCTATGCAGATTAAAGGTGAGTGCTTTGTTCATTGGTAAACATGAGCAGGTGTCATAAGAGCCACCATGAACCTGCTTCCCCCTCTACCTCTGCTGAAGCCTTGGAAAAATGAGTATGCTTCTGCTACCATAGGTCGGGACGTGCAGGGCTACTTCAGTTAGAGATGCAGACAGGAACAGCAAATCTCAGCAAGACAGCAAGCCTATCTGTTCTTTTATTTTATTCTCAGCCTCAGGACAACAATTTTTGCTACTCTGGTGAAAAGCCTTAAACTGAGTACAGAGTTTTCATTGTTTCTATACAGCAGTTTCTCACTCTTGAAGACAGAGATGAGGTGTGCAGCTGAGCTCTGATCAGAATTGAGCATTGAAGCTCAAGGAAGCAAAGGTTGTTGTCTCTTGGTGACAGTAAAAAAATGCAGCGATTTGGTGAATTGAATTTTAATAACAATGGATATAAGATTGGATATGTACTTTTCACAGGTTTTCTGTATAGGTCAGACACAGACTGCTTTGAAATTTTACAATGGAGTTCTAGGCTTTGACCTCAATCTTTGTTTCTGATACCACCTAGTAGAAGAATTACAGCATAAGTTCAGAGGAAAATGAGGGAGTGGGGTGCTTCATGGTCTCTGTTTCACCCAGATATTTCATATACCTGTTTTGACCACCAGTCTAGCATATGACTGATCATACGTGGGGTGCTTGTTCAGGTAGAAGCTACTGCACATATCTTTCAGTTTATGCATGCTTTGTTCAAAAAATACTGTTAGTGCCCTCCACAATGGTGTTCAAAACAAGTACTTACCATTTGTTCTATTCTGTCATACATGATTTCTATAACTTGCTCAAAATGAATCTCTTCTTTTTAAGTGCATTCCTGATGTCTGAATGTTTTCAAGTCAAAGTCCAAATATTCTTCAAACTTAAGTCAAACGACATTCATATAAAGAATTGCCTGCTGCCTTTTTGGATATTTAAGTACTAGCCTGAAATAGATACATTTGTCTTTCAGCTTATAGAAATAAAACACGAGTAGCACAGCTTTTCTCTTTATGGAACTAAATTTATTAAGCAGTTGTCCATGAACCACATGTTTGTGTAGGTTGCAGGTGTTTAACCTTGGAAATTCAATTTTGATACAATGCCTAAGAAAACATGGTCAGATAGCTTCCCCCTAGAAAAGGGTGTTGTGAATGAATTATTTCCTCCAAGGACTAAAAAATGCATTCTCCTGAAATGGACCTCAGAACAGACAGTAAAAACTGGATGAGCACTTCTATGTGCAAAAAAAATATCTTTCTTGTAGCCAAGTCATGCTCTTTATTGAACTATAGGTAGCAGATGGCTCTGGTAATAAACATATTGGGCAGAATGCCACAGGGTATTATTAAGATCTTCAGCCTACAAAAGGACTCACATGAATTACTTTTTCCTACTCAGACCATATAAACTGCAGTGTATGGCATGAGACATGAGGAAAGAGATGAAAATTCTGGGGCCAACAGATAAATAGAAAGTATTGTCTTTAGAAAAAACAGGTGGTTGTTATGAGCTTTATGTGATCCAGTTGATTCAGAAGTCATACTTCAAACAAATGTTGAAATAACTCTTTACAATACTTTATTGTATTTAAGTAAATTGTCAAAAAAACCTGATTGATTAAATCCTGATTTTTAAAACTCTTTTTTTTTTTAATCAAGTGCCTTATTGTACAATAGCAAGCACTTATAAAGTATATTGCAACAATAATTTGAGTATGTTAATTTGTTAGTGAACTTCAGCTTACCACCAGAATCAAACCAGAACATCTTAGAATCATCTCTGAGTTCAGGTGCACCAGGTAAGAGTTGATCTGGCCCATTAGCTTGATTCACTGTGTGCTGTATAGATCAATCTGGATAGCCTGACTCAGACCATGTGGCCCTCCATTTGCAGTCCCCTTGTTTAATGACATTTATTTCATTGGGATTTCATTTTACCTTTTAGAAATTCTGTGATTTTCTGTCTGTAAGAAACCTGCTGAAGATCGGACAGAGAAGAACTCTTGTGTCACTTTCTTGTTAGCAGATAGTTGAATAAAATGGTTCTGGTTTCTCCCACATTGTGCAGGGAAAAGATTCCACCTTCATGCCTTTCAGCACCTAAGACATTTAATAATTCCTATTCACATCCACATGTAGTTAAGCTTGTCTGGCAGCATTTCATTTTTTATTTTTCCAATAATTTCTGAGAAATTGCTACAGGTCTTATACCCTGTACTACATCTTAGGCAAGTATCTATTTTGTGACTTATACCCTGTACTACATCTTAGGCAAGTATCTATTTTGTGACTTCACAATTCTATTCTTTTTCAGTCAGAACGAATAATGCTGGCCAGTGAAATGGATAGCAAGAATAAAGATCAGGAAAAAAACCAAACCAAAACAAAACAAAAAACAAACCAACAATAAATACTGTAAGAAGCAAGTCATCAAATTTAGAAAGAAATAACTTGTTCCTATGGTAGTCACTGATTCTCTCAACTCTGATTGTGACTTAGTATAGTGTGGAAAAATCTGCATTTCTACTGAGTAGTATTGTCTCAGAAAAAGTTCTTTCACTTGATCCTATTCCAATAGATTGAAAGTAGTGTCTGAAATAAAATCTTCAAGAAGACATAATCTTTTTCTTTTTTTTTTTATGATGTGCAATACCTGAAAGCTTTTAGCTAAAAACAGGAAGTTCTGCCTAACTTCAAAAAAATCTGTGCAGACCTCTCCAAACTATTTAGTGTTTGTTTAAAGTCTACCTCTTATTTAATGTATTTATGCTCTGGAACATATGGTTGTAGGACTGATGTCTGAAACAGAATGACTAGATAGACAAAAATGATGTGAAAATGCAATTGAAACTCTCGTGTGTTACCTGAAGCCAAGAAGCATAACAGGAATAGGCAGTCATGCTACAGAGTAGAGAACTCCAGCGTCTGCAGCTTAGTATAGAAATACCAAAGGTTTTGCAATTAAAACCAAGCATTTTTGTGAAGTTAGCACGATACCTGAGGTACTCTTGAGGGGAAAAAACAACCTCATCCTAAAGGACCTCCAAATAGTAAGGAAAAACATACAAAGAAAGTTCTGAAATGATGACCATTAATGCAAAATAATCAGACTGAAGTTGAAGAAAAAAGACAGAAAGCTGAGAGAAAATGTAGGGGGTCATAGCTCTGCAAAAGTATTGCAAAAAGAAAAAAAAAAAAAAAAAAAAAAAAGGCAGGGGGGGAAACACACATGACAGTGAAAAATGCATATATATGGCTTTTCTTTTGAGAAGCAGTAGCATTTTCTGTCTTAATACAGTAGCTAAATCAGGAGGATACTTGTAGAAAAAGTTCCTAAAAGTTGACACAGAAATATCACTTGTTGCTGGCCATCAGAGTAACTTGGACTATAAATTTATTTCATCACAAAACAAGACAGTGTGAGGAAGAGCCTTGTCTAGAATTCCACCTGATTAAAAAGCTGTGTCAAAGAAATAAACACTTAGAAATGAATCTGATCCAGCTATTGCAGTCTCCCAAGCACAGAATTACTGATTCTAGTGGAAACTCTGCAAAATGGACTGGCAAGCATGTAGAGAAGAGGCAGAAGATCAGAAGAATCACCAATTGCATAATGTAGTCAAGCTTTATCTGTTGTACTAGATGTAGCTACAAACATCTCAGTAGAATATCTCTCCTGTTATAAATATTTACATATACAAGGGCTGTGCCCTTTCCTTCAAAGCACAAAGTCTCTAACACAGGGGTTATGCAATTTATATACAGTACCCTTTATTCATCACCCTGCCTGGGTGCCGGGGTGTTACAGTAATGTTAATCTTACACAAGGATAAAATTTCTTTCAAATACTTTGCCTGCAATATCTTTTTGCTGGGAATAAACAGAAAGCACTATGCAAGGACAAATTTGACCAAGTCAGATTCAATTGCTGCCTTAAGAACTCTAAATATAGTGCTTGAGCAGCATAAATTGTTTGTTCAACTTTCTCCTGACTAGGTTTTCTCCCACAGTGTTGCTGTCAGTCCTTGCAACCTGTACTGCCTTTTCCATGGTGTAATACTCAGGATTTCTCAAGGTGCTGGTTTTAAGACTTCTAGTGTTTTTAATTCAGATGTTTCAGGATTCGCTACAGAGCTTGTCTGCATGGTAAAGCTGTCTCTCCTTAGAATTAAAGGAGCTTACTAGGATTGAGGGTGCAATTACAGCAGTGAAAAGGTACTTGGGTTAGTTACTAACTGGCTCATGCACAAAAACCTGTTCAGAATCCACAGTCTGACTCCTGTGTAATACAAACTTGTAATTGGGAATATGGGTGTTTCTGTTATGGAATTAGTTCTGTTTGATATGTCAGACAGTATGATAATATGTCAAACGCCATTTCATAAGGATAACTTTGTACTGGGAAAAAGCCTGGATCAATACTTTCTAATGTGGATATTCATTTTTAATGTATTAAATTGAAAACCCTAAACCCTGAAGGCTCCAAAGGCAGCTAGATGTGGAGACTGTTAGGTTTAGAAGTGAAGTCAAACTGAGAAGCTTGTGCATGGAAATGAAATTTGTATCCTCCTCAAAGGAGAGTAGAGACTTGCCACAGCCACTTCAGGTGGCTGAACTGATGGACGTAGCTCTAGGCCTACGGGCAGGAAGTCCCAAAGAAGACCATTGCCAAGAGATCCTGTCTGTCTCTCCTTTCTTATCACCACTAACTGCTGTCTGTCTACACTTGTCCTCTGTCATTGTTTTCTTCCAGAGAGGCCTGAGGTGGTTTGGTTCTTCCATAGCTTCGTTTCTGGTAAATACTCTGAGTGGGAGCCTAATTCAGGTTCTTAGTTTTACCACCTAGAGAGGTCTGCTTTCTCCACACCAACTCTGAGAAATCAAGGGAGCCTGTCCACTGCAACTGAAGATTAGCCAAAGTCCAATTGCACTCCAAAATTACTAGACACAAGTATCTCATACTCTGAAAGCTCCAAAAATATGAAACTAGCTAAAATTTCCTAAGATTCTTGTAAAAGATACTTGTTATGTGCTTCCTGTTTCTGGTGAATCAAGTCAGCAAACAGGTTTGATTCAAAATACAACCATGAATATTCATGCAAAAATAAGAATTTTTCCTTTTGCACTGGAGAAGGCACTTCCTATTTTCTCTCTGAAGGTGTAGAGAGGTGGTCATATAGACTTTTCCATAAAGACTTTGCTACCCATAATCCCTTTCCATGCTCTTTGGCACTCTTTTCTATTTTTGCTCACAGTCCTTTGTTCCAGCTCTTTCCCATATGTCCTTCCAATTCTTGCATATTATTACTGTAGGAGAATAAACAATGCAGAGAAAACATTATCAATATAGGTGTAGATCAATACTATCTTCACCCATGCTTTCCATTTTCCACACTGTAAGAAAATTGTTCTAAAATTGTGTAGGATGTCGCTCTATTACATCTGAAAATTTTGAACTCATGTAAGCAGGAAATTTAACATTAAAACCTGACAAGTTATAGTAACCAGCACTGACTTACTTAATTATAACTTTGGGAAGCAGTCCAACTGAACTCTCAAAATGTGGTAAAAATCCTCGTTGAATATACCATTAGATGGATTTCTGCTCTTCCATTGCTTTCTCAGTTTCCTGATGCCACTATTTTCCTCTTGTCCGTTGTACATTTAATATCCTTTGTGGCTTAAAAGTTGCTTTTACAAATATTTGCAGCCTTTGATGTTTTTTATTTGACAGATTAATAACCTCAAACTGTTTAGTGGCCTCCTATCTCTTTAAAAGATCTCACCAGATAAAATTTAATACACACTATATGTTACAGGTTTGAGAATGTAGAAAAGTAAGTACCATGGGAGAAACTGGTTTGCATTAGTTCTCCTTGAATCCAGGAACAAGGTAGTTAAAATATTTTTTCCATTTTCTTTTTTTTTTTCTCTCTTTTTTTTTTTTTTCCCCCCTTCTCAAAGAAACCAGGTTGCACACACAGAATTCTATGCTTTCACTGGATATTGCAGGACAGATTCTTTGCACAACTCTTTTTCTTTGTGTGGACATCACCATAGGACTCAGTTTAGGATGTAGTTAACCTGCTGAGAATTCCTGAGGAGACACTTGCACTAGTGTGATGTACCCATCCTCACTTGGGATCATGTTTGATGCTAAATTTGAAAGTCCATGAATGCTCTGACATAGTCAGAGATCCTGACAAGTGATTGCCATCAAAAGGAATGCTGACCTCAGTATGCTATTTTAGGCATAAAATACAAGTTCCTAGGCAAGTTCTGGAGGCATCAGAGTGAGGAGGAGATTATGCCAGTTGGAGCATTTTGCACAACACAGGCTTCTGAGTTGGCTCTGAAGTCAGTGTGCTACCTGCACTATTCCCACTCTGAAATATACATTTACACTTTGGAAAGATAAGGAGGAAGTGAGGGGGCAGAAGTCCCCTAGCTAAGGACAGACAGCAGAAGACATTTTGATTCAGGCAGATCTGACTCTGGAGGCTTTTGGGGGTGTTGAGGCTTCAGTATGCATCTGGAAACCTTTATGCTGTTCATTTCCACGTGCTGATATGCACAGATGAGTCCTTTTGCTCACTGGGGATAGAACAAAGAGCAGTCAATGCATCTTAGAGGCACCCTGCTGCAGTAGGGGAAGAATACAGCACCCATTAACCTAGGCAGGACGGCTGTAGCTCTGCTCATTCTTCAGCAATACAATATCAACAAAAGATTTTTGTAGTATAATAGAAAAGCAGAATGCAAATTCTGCAAAGTTAGGCAAATTCTTCTTATTTTTTTGCAAGTAGGAGGCAATCCATGCAGGGAATATACCTCACCTTATGCTGTGGTTTTCAAATGTACAAAACCACACAAACAAGGTATTACTGCAAGGCCCAGCCCAAGCAAAATATGGTGTCAGTCACAGAACTTCAGAGAACTTCATTTTCTGTCATCTACTACCAGTTCACAGACTTCTCCTTTGAAAAGCAAACAATAACTGTTGTTTTGTAAAAATAGGAGCAATGCTGGCAAGTAAAATAATCTTTGACTTCAGTGGGTGCTGATTGAAGCCTCACCTGGTGCTCATTGTCAGTTCTGGGGCCAGGTCAGCCTGGAAGACAAGTTAGTTTAAGAAAGAAGTGAAGATAGTCCTCAAATTTGGAAAAAGGTCACTGCAAACAGGGAAAGACTAAATTGTCCTCTGAAGCTGCTGGGGGAAGGACAAAAAATAATGGGTTTAAGTTGCAATGGAGAGGCTAATAAAGTGATTCTTGAGATGGCTGTAGAATCATCACTGCTGCAGATGCTCACAAGCAACATCAGCAGATGCTCCCCAGCAGTGGTGGAGTAGAACGTCTCCTCAAAGTGGGAGTGGAGGCATCCCAAAGATCCCTTCCTACTCTTTGCCTTGATTTCACTTGATAAGCATGAAGCACAGAGCCTGAATTCAGTTGCAACTTTTTTTGAATTATGTGCACACATAAGAATCTTGTTATTCCTAGATGTTGGTGAAGAGTGAGAAAAAATAATGGAGTTTTACTTAAGATGTCATTTCTAAAACAAGTGTTGAATTTTATAATGGAACTTTATTTAGGACAGCAATTAAGCAATATTTTATTTTAGAATTCTAATGCTATTAAAAAGTTTTATTTTTATTTTAATTCAAAGGAACACTCTGAAAACTCAGAGTCCCTAGACAGTTCCTCTGCTGTGATTGAATATGACATTCAACTTAGTGCATAAAGTCCGTTCACTGTATTATGAGACATTTGAAAATATACCCCAGAATCTCTACCTTTACCCAAAATCTTGCATGCATGTTTTTGACATGTAACTAGGTTTTTACAAAATTAGTATACATTATATAAAATTAACCTGTTGCTCCAAGAATTAACTGTGGTTCTATATATTTCTCTCTCTCATTGTTCTGCTATAATACAACTAAAGCTGTTAAATCTGTCTTGTGGTATTGGTGCTGAGGATGTTGCTAGAGATTTAGTGATTAAGGAAGCAAGGGCAAGGATGCATCTGCATGGTAGGGTTGTGAGAGTCATCTCCAAGATGCGGATGGCTGCATCCCTGCTAGAGCAGGGATAGCCTGAGCAAGAGCGTTGCTCAGCCACTGACTTTCTTGGAGGAGTAGAGCCAGACCGTTTGTTCTGACAAAACCCAGACCGCAAGCCACTGAGAAAACCACATAGCTGGCTGAGGACATTAGCCATATTGTAAGCGTGAATCCTGAGCTAGCAAAACAATACAGATATAGTCCACGCTTTTCACTATTTAGGAAGATTTCTGTGCCTGCTAAACATCTGTCACAATCCATTTTCTGAGTTAGCATTAAATATTGCTGTAAAATAATTCACTTTAGACACTATTCTAAAGACCAAATTTTAGCAAGACACAGAGGAGTTTATATTAAAAGACATAGTAAAGGTCTTTAAAAGGTATAGGTATAGGCTTGGGATAGCAAACACATATTATTTTGTGCCAGAAGGTCAGCTGTGTGATTGCTTATTTGGAGCAAAAGATCAGTACAGCATCCAATTTAGGAAACACAGATTTATAGCACTATGGATTGGCTTTGTGTCCTGAAAATGGTAACTCACAAAAGAAAGATTTTGTTTAGGAAAAGATCTGATTTGGGAGATACAGAAAAAAATCCACTGTTAACATGAGTTTAAACACATGACCCAAGTTAAGCATATACTTAATTCTTTTTCTGAGGCAGGACTTCCAGCCTTTTTATTTCTGCAAAGTCCTATAATGATGTAAAGGAGGAAAAAATAAAAAAAGGAAAAATATATCAAAAAAAGCATCTATTATAATTTATACCAATTAATGATGCACTCCAATTAGTTTCATTAAGCTCTGATATAACCAAAGTCCACTGGGTTGAATTTGGCTTAATTGACCTAGACAGAAAGCTTCTGAATATGTGATTCATCATTAGCATCTAACTTTCCTTTTTTTTAAGACTAATAAGTATTTTGATCCCATTTATGGCCATTTATTTTGCAGACTTTTCTATTACATTAATTCAATAAGGCATAATACTTATTAATTTCATTTTATGGATATGTGTATATTTATATGAGATTTTTTTAATGGATTTATTCCACATTGTGTGGAATCTCCCATATATGTGAAGAGTACAGCAAGAGAATACTGAGACACTAAGATAGAAGAAAATAAAGTGAGAGCGGAAATGGCTACATTTCAGGAGAGTGTGTGAATAGTTAAAAGACTCTAATGCAGAATGTTTTGTAAGAATAAGAGAACTCATTGCTAGAATGTGGAGGTTTTTTAAGATCACAAATTAAAAGATTTTCTTCAATGTAAGCTCAGACTAAGCAGTATTAAGTCATGCCCCTTGTGTTGATGTATTGTATCTTTATTTTTAAATTGCACAGAAATCATGCAATCCAAGTTTTCTGTTCAGGTCTGGTGGATATATTTTTATTATTATTTCGTAGACTGATAATTTCTCATTAGATGTGACTGCTGCAAAACTGGACATTAAGATTCACCAAAACTGGGGATGAATAGCCCACAACTATATAATTCCAGGTTTCCCTATATATGGCCTCCTTGAAGGCTTTGGATCTTTGCCCAGGATTTGTGGGCCTCCCATAGCCTGACTGCTCTGACCAGGCTACAAAGATGTCACAACTTTGGATGAGTCCACAGCACTTGTTCAGACCACCAAAGAAGCACATACACGCAAAGTTCAGGATGTATTCACCTTACAGCACACGTGCTGAAATGGTGGTCTGTGCATGTGCTCAAAATCTCCTGGGCTCTAGAAGCTTTTGACTTAATTGAACATGTGTTATAGGCCTGACTTTTCTCAGAAACAGGTTATCTGTATTTCATGTGTGCTGTTGCTCTGAGGTATCCCAGATGCATCAATTTCCCTCCGTTTGCATTATCTGGACAGAAATCCTGGACAGAAATATGGGAATCCTGCCTTAAGTACAAGCAGCACCAGAGAAAGAGGAAATGAGTATGACACTACATTAGCATGCAGTATATTTACACTAAATTGGCTGTTGTAATCTTTGTTGAAGTCATTATTCTTGTACTGGACAGGCATTGCTTTATGCATTATAATGTGATTTTAATTCTGCAGGTTATATCAGCTTTTCTTTTTTTTTTTTCCCCCTCTGTTTCATGTATTTTTCCCACCTTCCAGTTGTGAGATATGTTGCAGTTTGATTGTCACCCCTCTGAAGCAAGAGATTATTAAATGTATGTCCCCTTTTCACCTTCTAGGTGCTAGACTGTTGATGTTACTCAGGGTGAAAGACAGCATAAATAGGAAATATAATTTGTACTTCCTTATTAATACTGTATCTCTGCTATCATTTGTCACCTCCTTTGTTACTGTAAGTGCTGTGCAGAATCTCATTAGTGGTCATGCTTTCTGGTTTCTGTTCCCTGTTTTAAATCTGTTTCTCATTTCCTGGCTGTTAGTTTTTGCTTGAGGGCTGTTTTAATTTATAGTATTGTCATTCTGACTCTTATTTGTGGCATGAGATGATGGTCTGTGTGCATTTCTAAGGGTTCTTGCAGCTTTCCACATTCATGTAATTCTTTCTTTCAAAGACTCCCCAGTTCATGTTATTTTGCATAATGTCATTGTTGTTTGGATAAAACAATACTGCACTTTTAAACAACAGCAAAGATGATTATCATCTGGTTTAGAATATTTCAGGGTTTGTGCTTTAGATTAAATTTTTTGACACTGGGCTTTTCCATACCAGCAAATGAGCAATTAAAGAGCTGCATGGATGTTATTGAGGATCTTTCAAGAACATTTCATTGAAATCCACAGGCCATGCTTTCACAGTGAGAGATAAGGTTTAGCTCCAGCTTTGACAAAGGAAATCAATGGCTGGTGGGTACTCTTCTGTATGACATCAAGAAATAAATTGTTTGTCATAAAGTAAGAGAAATTATTTTGAGAAACTGGCCCATACCTTCTTTTTGTCTCTTGGAACTATAATTGAGTAGCAGCCATCTTCCATTTAGAAATGAGAACTGTATTCGAGGACAGTCTCTAACAGTAAAGAATTCATAAATTCTTCCTAAACACAGAAGTGTCTTGAAGTCATGAGGTCTTATGAAACATTGTGAAGGGGAAAGAAATATTTTTCATTTGTCTTCCCTGCCTTTCAGACTTACATTCACATGAACATATTTTATTCCATAACCATGAGGGATGAATGTTTGCTCCAGTTTATTCATGTGTATACACAACTCTGGATGTAAGAAAGGACCTAATATTTGTAAGATTTCAGTAATTTGGTGAAGCTGGCACCTCTGGTATTCTTTTTACTTTTCTTCATTGTTTGAAGAAAATTGTGTTTCTGTTCTGGTTTTAGAGAGTGCAGTTGATGAACTTAATGTTTTCTAGCACATACCCACTTATCTTGGTTGTTTTCTTAGACAACAAAAAAAGCTTTCAGGATTTACATCCCAGATCTATTTTCAAAGATCATCTCAAATCAAAGTGATAATTTTGGTGGTAATGCAGATAAAATGCAAAACATGTCTCATGAGTAGCCTGAAGATGTACTAGAAGTACTCTTTTAAGGTCAATGTCTGAAATCATGCAACAATATACATATTTAAGTAATTTTAATACGACACTAACTCTGATGATGTTCATAAGTGTTCAGACAAGATAATGTTAGGTTTGATGAGTGCTTCTGAACACCAGGGTATTTCTGCTTTGGCCTTAACGTTAAGAACACTTGCTGAGTAATATGACTTCATTTGATCAGTCAAGGAAGTAGATAGTCTTTCAGGTGTTCATTTGGCCTGGTAAGCACAAAATAAACCACTCTTGCTTAACTTTTGAAAGTGATAAAATTGTCATTTTAGTTTACATATACTTATTAAACAGTTCATCTCTGTTGTTGTTCTTTGCTACATTTCCTAATTTTATTCTAAGGTCCAGTATCTTCCAAATTAAAGAACTAATCCACTGCTTATACACTTTGTTCTGAACTTCTGTTTCTTTTACTTGAGTCTAAAATCTACTCCTTTTTCCCTGCCTGAAGCCAGCAGAGGGCCAAGGGGAACACAGCAAGTATATACTACTCCTTGTTTCATGGCAGAAACTTGAACCTGTCAGTCAGAACTTATCAATGGTGAAGTGGAAGGGCTATACCTCAGATCTCTTCATAGTATTAGTAGCATATATATGGGGAAATACATGTGTGATTGAGATGTGTTCCCATTTAGTGTTGTCTTCTATACCCCAAACCACCTATTTTGAAGTAACCCTAGTGTAGGTTTAGGCATGAAAAATGCAGATGAATTGTGGAGATTTACTGGACATTTTTCCAGAGGTTGATGGATTGTCCTAAATTTGGTGGAATTTTATGAAGAGAGAAAAGACATACTAGTCCCCAAGTACCTTCTAAGCCCATGCTGCAAAATGTGTGGCTGTCAGAGACGTCAAAGAATAAGCTGCTAGAAATTTTAATATAAGGAAAATGAAGTTGTGTAATCACTAATCTCAGAAAATGGGGAAGGTTGTGTATGGTCTTTGGGGTTTTTTTCCCCTGGAGTTTGCTCCCCTATCTTTTCCACAAAACAAACATATAAATAAAAGTCTTAAGACAGAATGCCAACATGGGAAGTATCATCATGGTTGTTTAAGGTCTGATAGTTACAAACAACTGGAAAACAGCATATGTAATGAGTAATGTCTGACTTCCTTGGAAGAGGAAGTCAGAGAAAGAAACCGTTCAGCATATAACTATACATTTATCTATTTTACTCCATCTGATGAAGATGTTGGGTGAAATTGTGGTCTCCCTGATAACAGTGGAAGTTTGATATCAAAACAGGATTCCATTCTTTATTGCAGTAAGTTGTTGCTTCATATCTAAATGTTGGTTATAGACACTGATGTGACTAATTAAAAACTGTACTCTTTGTCAGAGGTGCATAAGGAGACAGTCACAGCTGAACAGTGAACACTAACAAGAAATGTCAACTCGTTAGAATCAAAAACTTAAATATTTGAGATGAAACCAGCCTAGACTGTGTTCACAGATCATTGTAGCTAGGCAGCTCCTCAAACAAAACCAGACACGTTCAGTTTTGTTAACAAATGATTTTACATCAAATACATTTGCAAAACACTGAAAACTCGTCCTTCTTTTATTTTCAGTGGTTGCTGACTTTGGGTATCTCACGTACTCAGGACAATGCAACCCAGTTAAGTAATTCTTCATTAGCATTAATTGATAGTTTCATAAATAAGGATGAGACAGGCAATATTTCAAATTATAAAACACATGAGAATACAAGGGTAAAGACACGAAATTCTTTAATTAAGAAGGGGGTCAAAAATCGGACTTCATTGCTGACATTCTCTCTTCTGACTTGTACAGCTAAGAAAATTTGCTGCATGAGATGGCAAGCCATAGTGAAAGTTGCTAATCAGGAATCCTGGAAACTCTCAATACTGGAGTCATCTGTGGAGTCACTTGGACAGTCTGACAGCAGGAGCTCAGCCACAGAAAGGGCAGATTTATTTCAGAAGTCACAAAAGGATTCTCAGGGAATAACAGAGTTACTGACCATAGAAAATATTTGTTTCATACACTTTTCAGAGGGTTGATTCTCCTCCTGGCTGGAAATGTTTTATTGCAGGTATCTGGAAATTCTGCTGTAATGACAGTGATAGAGTGCTGAAGCAAAAAAATTATTAAAGGGATGACAGACTAAAAAACTTGAGCAGGATCATGAGTTAAAAAGTGGTTAGAAGGGAAGAAATAATACCAAGAAAGATGATTTTCAAAGTCCATTGAAAATTCTGATATTAAACTTTTGACAAGAGAATTCAGATTAATTTCTGCTATGGGTACTCTCAAAGTACAGAGTCTGACCTTTTTTTTTTGGAAGTACTGAGCATTTGCTTCTCCTGCTGACTTTAAATAGAAGCCTTGGGGACTTCATGCTGCTAAGAATGAGGCCTGTGATCATTAGCTGGAGGACCTGATCATAAAAGGAATTCTTATCAGAGTCCTAGGGCCTCTTTGCATGGGGTTTTTCTTGGAAGAGAAAGAAAATAAATGAGAAAAGACACAGTCCAGATGCTAAATTTTTACTACTTCATCAGTCTCTGACTAGACCTGGTGGTTTCCATGACCATCTTTCTAATCACTTCTTGCCAGCCTTTCTCATCTTCTACACCTGAGATGAATTCTATATCTCACTCTCTTTATTCTTTTCCTCATTTCCCTGTCTTTTCTACCACTGTCTTTACCCATGTATTTCACTTAGCATCTTGCTTATAAGTATTCTACTGTTTCTGTGTCCCTTTCTGACTCTCTGCCAAGAATAAAAAGAGGAGGAAAATGCCTAACTAAACCCCACTTACTCTCTGAACTAAAATTTTGTTGCCATTGCACTGCTAACTGTTCTGTACACTGGCATGGGGAGAATCCAACCTTGTATCTGTCACATTAACATTGGATTGGAGGCTGGCTAGTGAGGCACATCTACTACTAGATGTTTATGTGCTGTCTAGCACAAAGGTAGTCACACACATGGCTAGTTGTTCATTAGGTGTTATCACAACAACCGTTAATTAAATCCATGATTAATCAGTTGACCATAATTTTTTGGCTTCTGAAGCTTGCAAAGATGAGTGCATTCAAAATTCACAAAATGAATTATTAAATTGGACCATGATTACTTTGAATTTGTAATTTCTTTCTAAGACATGAAGATTTAAATAATCCAGTTAGTCACCGTTGTTACATATTAATTCACAGTTTGGTTAGACTCTAGGCAGGATACCATGTTAGGGTCATTTTAACTACTGTTTTCATTAACAATTTTAATATCTGCTCCTGGAGTGTATGCAAATGAAGGTTAGTATGAATTTGTCAGAATTATCTTGAGTTCATTCCATTTGTCAGGCATAGTGGGTTTCTATCTAGTTCATTGTTTTGGAAAAGCTTTTCTGCACTTGTGTCTTTAATTTCATTTTGCATGCAGGGCTGGTTGTTTCTGCACTATAGCCCATGCTTCCCATGGGGGTTTTGTTTGCTCACAAAATTGCCTCTGATGATAACACCGCACTTCAAGGTCTGCATGTGTATGCCTTTGTGTCACTGTGTACTACTCATGCATGTACCCTGCGTTACTATGTCCCTTTAAGAAAACAGTATTCTTTATTATGACAATGCATAGTCTAAAGTTCACCATTTAAGTTGAGGGGAAGAAATGTCCTCTCTCCAGAGAACACCCATCTGCAGAGGAAGCAAAGTTGATATAGAAGTAAGCAAATCTAGGTGGACTTTTTTTCCTTTTTACGTAAATACATGATAAAGAAATGTTAATTAGAGCAACACACTTGCTCCTTGTAGATACATAGAAATATTAGAAATCATTAAATATTGTCTTATGTTTTACTGTACACGTGGAAATTTGTAGCAGGCATACTGCTATAGGAAGGCTGGTGATAGCAGAGTGACAAAAACTGGATGTTAGTTTGTATCCTTCCTCCTCCTCTTCCTCACTATTGGGTTCATGGAATAGACGAAAAACTTTGGATTTTACCCTGGTTATAGTGTTCCAGGTTCTTTTCCCCTTCCTACCCTCTCTCCATCTCCTCACCAAAAAAATGGTAAGTTAACAGTAAGGTGAAAAGATCATTATAGTTGCAGAAATGTCAATATATCTGACTTCTAGATGATAGACCTCAAATGCTATAGCTTTCTTCCAGTCTTTCACAACCAGTAACTTGATGTTGCTCCTAATTTGTTTATAAAGATATAAGTTAAAGTAGAATAATAAATTCTTCCACATGCTTGTCATGTAACATTGGGAAAGAGAAGTGAAAAACAATCCATAAGCTTTTTATAGAATAAGAGAACAGAGAATGAAGTTTGAAGAAAGCCAGCAAAGCAGCAGAGAAAGCAGCAGAGAAAGCAAGCAAGCACATCTCTGCTGTTTGAGGATTTAATATATTTCCTGGTCTGCCTTGTGATGGAAGATTTCTGCTGCCTGAGCAGGCACCGTCCCTGAGTTCTGCAAGGGAAGAGGAGGCCTTTCCTCCAACCATGGTCCCTTAGGGATCCCGACCCTATCAGGACTCTTCTGATATACTCCAGAAACAAACCTGGATTTTTTTTCTCCATAAGATTATTTTAAAATTCAGTTGTATAGTTTGACAAATTTTGATGTAAGTTACATAGAAAATGACTTACAATTGTTATTACTAAAGATAAGTGACCCAAATGACCTTAGTCATTTTGCTTTAAGATAGTCAGGTCTTAAAACAATCAATGTTTTATGAATTCATAATGGACTAGGTCAAAAAATCTTTATGCACTTAACAAAATCAAAGTGCTTCTAATGTAGTCCCCCATTAAGGTTGTGTTTTCTTACTGCTTTCACTTTTGCAGTGTCATACATTAAGAAGTATTTTCTAGGAGTAGAACTATTTCTCTCTGAAGTACAATATGTTTGAAAGCTGCGTCATCCAATCTGAAAATGTTCATACAGGAAACTCCATTTTGAAACAAATTAGAAGTCAAAATTTCTTGCTGTTCATTCTGAAGTCCTGAGAAATCTTATTAGTAATAACATTTCCAAACTTCCTACAGGCTAAAATGAGAAAAAAAAAAAAAAAAAGGGTCTTGGAACACAGACAAATGTTAGCAAATGGAACTGCACCAGTGCAAAACCAGGATTAATTTTACCTAATTTTAGGCAAATAGAAATGCTTCTAACATGTTAGTTTGTGTGTGCTCTCACTATAGTAAATGAAGAAAAGCATCTCCTCAACAATTCACCACACCACCTTGAGCTACATCTGCATGGGCAAGCAGTGCAGGAGCAGTTGTCCTGAGGACCCGGCAGAAACATGTATTCCACATTTAGTATGTGGAAATGGTTTTGGACTAGCTTGCGTCTAGTCAAGAACCCTTTTGCAGTTGAGTGCATTAGATGCACACCTGGAAGGCAGTTTCCAGCTGTGTTTCATTGGGTTGCACTGTTCATGGTTCTTTGACAAAATCAGCCAAAGAGTGCTCAACAGGAGCAGCTTCTCAAGGGCCTTATGAGATTATGCTAATGTTGAGTAAATTCCCCCCCCCCCCACAGGTATTTTTCTGTTTCCATTTTAAACATTCTTAAAGTGGTATCTTAAACTTGACATCTAAGTTTTAGATAGTTAAAATTAGATGTAAAATGAATCTCTGAGTTATGGAAGCCATTCTCAAATGCCATTGATTCTGAAGAAGTTCATCTTCTCTGCAAGCATGTCTCAAATCTAAGGAGCAGACAATGTTTCAGAAATAACTATTTCTCTCACAATTTCAGAACAAAGTGGGGGGAAGAAATTACTCTGTCAGTAAAATAAATATTCATGAAGGAAATCATTTTTGGTTGTATTTATCACTGGGTTCTTCTAGTATATGTAATTTGTGACTCAGATTTTTTACAAGTTATCTTGTAGACTAATGTATTTCACAAAGAACTTTTCACTGCAGGAACTACTAAAAACACTTTTCCCCTTAACTGCTTCCTTCTTACTATGGAAATTCCAGTGGGAATATCTTCCCACTTGTGCAAAATACTTCCCATCAATAGTAGTGCTCTTTCTCTGTACCTGTTAGTGATTGTGTGATTTACAGTTGTCCATATAAGGAAGCCACACATTAAGCACATACTTCAAGTATTTTGTTAATGTAATGTAGAAGGAGAAGATGAGAGCCATCTCCCTTGCAATCACCTTTGCCTCTGCAGAATGCCAGGAAGGGTTTTCTGGGCAAGCACTGCAGTCCATAAGCCAGCTCCAAAAGCATGAGTCAGTAACAGGTTATTACAGATGTATTTATGTGCTATAATGCATAGAATTGTTTAGGCTCTTGCACTATGGATGCTGTTGTACTTACTCTTACATTTTCTGTCTCCATTTCTTTAATTCTCATCATGGTTATCAAGAGAGATAGAAGATTATTACAACTTCAAAAGTCTATTACTTTACATTTCAAAATGAGCACATGAAGGATTACCAAATGAATAGCAAAAGGCCAAATCCGGCAGCAAAATTGTCTGCCCAAATTATTGACTAAGCCTTGCAACTAACTGCAAAATTCGTTTCTGTTCTAGGGCACAAGGACTAGTGGCAGACAAGAGATGCAGAGCATTGGCTTATCACTGAGGACAAAATTCCCAGAAGAAGCCTTGGGGAAGTTTTAATCTATGTGTTTAAATATAAATAAATACAATACAATACTTGGCGAATAAGACTCAATGTTGAAAATTCATCTCTCTCTGTGTACACCTGTAGTTTTCAGAACAGTTGAGGGTTTATTTTTTCTTATTTCATGCAATAAGTAGAAAGGTTGCTTTCATTTAATAATTCTCATTGTGTCTTTTTGATTTTACTGTATTTCCTCATTGAATTTGAGACATAAAAAATATTTTTTCTAAAAATTATCAAGATTTTCAGTCTTACCAACTGGTGAGCTGACATATTTATGCTAAAGGTTTCTCTTTGTTACCTTTCTCCTCTAAGAAATCCTAGTCTGAATGGCAGAATACCTCTGTAACGTGTCAAAACACATGACAGTAGAGAACATAGATTTTACCTCACCCTCCTCATTCCTTTTAATTTTTTCACTTCTCCTTTTCTCTTCTTTCTAGTGCTACAAAAAATGTTAATGCATCTAAACCAGAAAAGCTTCTCAAGACAAGAATTACACAATGCATAAAGCAAAACAAATAGTGAAGGAAAATGTTCTAAAAATGACCCTGCCTAGTACTGCTCAGTAGACAGAAAGTTTAGAGAGTGAAGGTAATATTTTAAGCATTTAGAGTAAATTTAAGATCCTAATTCATGAACTATAAAACCTCTGTATTTGATAAAATACAGAAGATACAGAGAAATGGAGGGGAAAGAAAAAAAAAAGGGGGGGGGTTGTCAAGGTACTATGGGACTGTTTATACAAATACAGTAAATCATTAATGTATTCTGCAGAATTGGGATATAAACCTTTTCTTTCATTTCCTGTCAACACACAGTGTGGGTTCATTGTCCTCTCTTGCTTTCATACTCAGGTGCATTTCATTTAATGTTAAAAGTGATGCATTTGATATTTACAGACTAAATCAAGACTTAATCCTCAGCCTTTTCTCAGTTGCATTTAACTTTCTTAAGCCTTGATGTACACACAGAAATCATGCACGCAAAGTCTTAGAAAAGCTATTTCAACAATTTTCCCTAATAGTCTCTAATCTGAAAATATATTTTTGTCACAAGAAAGAAGCTCTAGAAGAGTAAAACTGGGCTTGATTTGCACCTGTAACTAAAACCTAGTTGATTTACTATTTCAATTGTGAGGATTATAGTTAAGCCTACATCTTCTGACTTCCAATGTCAAGTTGCATTAAAGTCAATTCTGTGCATGTCATACTTTCTAATTATAAATGCTTATAATTTTAAACATAGTGATCATGTTTGCATCACATACAAACCACCCTATATTTTTATCTTAAACTGACTTTCATCCAAAATATTTAAAAATCCATTCTGAGAAACACTGAGGTTTTTCAGATCACATATTAAGCACAACAAGGAACTAGTTGGTCTCCTTCAAAGACAAGTAGGCAGAGAGGTCTGCTTGAAGTAAACTATTCAGATGTAGTCTGTGAGGAAAAAATCCTGCCCAAGTCCCTTCAACTTGATAAAAGAAGAGGAAAGGACAGTATCTGGGGCAGGAGATTGTGGAAGTTAGTGTGGCCTTGTTCTCTTTTAGAAAAAGACAGAGGTAAGAGATTCCTAAAGTAGTTTCCTGCAAGAAATGAAGAAAATCTTTCAAATCTGCTTCCTCTCTCATCCTTCTCCTTGTAAGAATTTGTTTTAGTTTTGTGGGTATGATCCTAATTAAAGGTAAAATCTTCAAGACAAATCAGTTTGTCCTTTTTTACATAAGATGGCAGTTTGAATCAAATCCAAGACTTCAACAAAAACTTATTTACTGTTACAGGTTCAACCCTTTCTCACAGATTTTTTTTTCACATCTTTATAGTAAAACCCTTTTTCTTTTTTGTTCATACACCCATTAGAACATTGTGTTTCTTCAGACAACGAATGTCCACAAATAATCCATAGGTTCTTTTATATTTATTTAGCTATGAAAGCTTGCTTGCAATGCAATCACTGTTCCTTATATTTGGGATATTCCACTATTGCACAAATACAGATTTGCTTCTGGGATACTTTTCTGTCAGTAATGTTTCTGCCAGTGATCAGGCAGATTTATCACAACTGTTTCTCAAAATCTTTGCTTTTTTGCTGCTTGGAATGTCTCTGATGTCAAAATCACATCAGTGGCTGCACGCTATGTGAGCTGCTGAACTCACCTTCCACAATAGTGCATTAAGTCTGACAGATTCGGACCTCTTAAGTATGTTCATGCTACTGGAAAATGGGTAGTAAGATAACAGCTTACTGGTTTTACGTGGGCACAATAATGTTTTTGTAGAACTTCTATACAGAACATTTTTTATGAGGAACAAAATGTTATGACCCCAGTAGTGACAGGAGAGTGCATTTTAAAGCAAAGATGCTCCCAGCTCAATCTCCTTTGACCCACCAGACTCAGTAATGTATCAGAATGTTAATGTTGAACAATATCATTAATTGCCTAGTGACATCCATCCTGGGATTATTTTTAGATTGAGAGATGGTTTGAATTACAAAAACTGGATCTAGAATAGACTTTAACAAGAAAAAATGTCAGTGGGTTTGCTAGCCAGAACTTTGGTTTGGACTGTTACAAACAGAGGGTGAGTCCTATTATTAAATTCCTGTTTTATTTTCCCAGACACTGAAGAAGCTGTATTTGGAGCCAAAATCCACTCAGTGTCCTAGGGCGGCTGCTTTCATGGACCTGGGTCTGCCTTCAGTCATTACTCCAGGGCGTCTCAGGAGAGGTCAGAAGCACTCAGGTGTTCCTAAGCGAACAGCAGTGAGAAACATGTTGCTGCTTCCCTGAGCTAAGAGACTTCACTCTCTCTTACATGGGGAATGGGCTACTCCTCAGAGGAAGAAAGGGCTATGAAAGTCTGCAGTTCTTCATTCCTTGAGTTTCTGTGGTGCAATAAATGTTTTGCACAGTGCACAGCACCAGCTGGTCTGACCAGAGTCAGTGTAATGCCATGATTCAGGTGCAACATGGCTTGACAGATGAGTCAAAGCAATTGTGGCCCAGAGACCATGGGACAAAAATTACCTCTGAAACCTTCAAAACCAGAAGATGCTTCAGTGATAAAAAACACAGCTGGAAAAAAAATGACATAAAACCTGAAACACAAAAGCTGATTTTAAAAAGCTTTTTGTATTTTCCAGCACAATTTGCATTAAAATAGCTCTACAGAAAAAAAAAAAAAAACCCAAAAAAGCCAACAATAACCAAAAAACCAAAATAATACAAAACCAAAACCAACCCGCAGTTATTTTTAACCTGTTTTTTTTTTTTCATTGTTATTTTCAGCCCCTTTTATTCTGGTTATCTCAGCAAATAAGCATTCACTGTGGATGCCTGGATCTTTTTCTTATCACCCCCTCAGATTAACCAACAGAACAGAAAATATAAACACCCCCTGAATATTTCAGTACCTGGTAAATTCAGACTCCCCTATTGGCAGGTTGCACTACCCTGGCTGACAGTGCAGTCAAATGGAGGAGACCTCCCTCCCTTCTGCAAGAGCAGTCATTGGTAACAGAAGACAGAAATTTCTTCTACCATTGCAACTATTTGCCGATCACTGTATGTCTGAGTCATGGGGAAAGAATTAATGAGCATTATGGAGATAGCTTATGGTGAGGAAAAGACCACATGTCTGCTAGTGTGGGACTCTGGGAAGCTTAATTTCCCAACTGCCGGAAGAGTTGTTGCAGAACTGTTCATTTTTTAGCTAATCCCCAATGAAACTGAATTCCCTCTTCATCTGCCACATGGTGTTACAAGCCAACGTGTATGATTCAGGGGTTTTCTCTGGATGAATTGTTAAGAGATTTCTCTCTTATGAATTAGACTTTATTTAGGCTTTTAAAATTGTCAGTGATTTGAATTCACTCCCCTACAGCTTCTTCTGTGAAGAATAATCAATAGAGCGAAATGATTAGTTTTTAGCACATTACTTATTCTTGAGGTTTATTCTTGCATGCTGTGGATGATTACAAGACAGACACAGTAAAATCTTTAAATGTAATGAAATAATGAAGTGACAGCATTTCATTTAAGCTGGTTACATAGTAAAAATATAGGTTTTAAAGGCATAAATATCTCAGTTTGGTTTATAACATTAAAAATAACAATATCACATTCTTCCTTTGGTTCATGATCCTGTCTGTTGCTAAGAAACCCTTCCTCAGGTGGCTTTGAACCTTTTCAGTGTTTTCCTCTGTAGCTATACTATCTTGTCAAGCCATAGCATACTGCTCCTCTGTTGCTGGAATTTATGTTCCTTGCTCAAAGTAATGAAACTAATCTGCAAATAAGTATCTAATTCAATGGTATTTCAGAGCATTATGCTTTCCTCTTCACTATTTCTCATCTCATTATTTTAAGTGTATCATTTAAGGTGCTATATAGTGAAAACCATATGCACAAGACAGAGGCAGACATCTGCTTGATCTGGGGCTTCCCTATTTGTGGCTTGGGCTTGTGCCATAAGCAAATACACCTCTTCATGTGCCTTCCCTCAAGCTATCTGTAGACTTCAACCTGACAGTCCTTGCTGAGAAACAAAATGGTGAGATTTTTTTCTTTCTCTTTTCATACTTCAAATACAGAGTGTTTCAAGATAGTTGCAGGGACAAAAGGAACAACCAGACTGTCAGAGGGAATGGTTTAATTTAAATATTTTTTCACAGAACTTAAGTGTAACACATTCAAACTGGTAGCTGTTGATTGACAGTCTCAGAAATAGGTTATGATGAACACTATATTCTTAACCACATATGGAATACTATATAAATGTAACCCATATACACATAAATACATGTGCATTTGTGTGAAAGTATAGTGTTTATTTATTCAGAAAGCACATCCATAGAGTATATAACACCATCATCACTCAAATCATCTCTTTTTATCAATTTTAACATCTGATAAACATTGCAAAGTTCTGCACATATTGAACTAGAAATACCTCTGAGAGAATATTTATGAATTGTCAAGTTAGAGGTTGTTTTTCAAATTACTGAGTTTCAAATCAGTTCCAAAAAAAAAAAAAAAAAAAAAAAAAAACCCAGTAATGGAGGAAAAGCTCTCCACTAGGAAAAATTAAATCAGTCAGGAACTGGATGAAAATTTGAGAGGAAAAGTAAATCTGACCGTTATACTATGAAGTTGCCTTATTAACTCTCTTTGTGCTCTTGAGTTTTTCATTTTTCTTTCTCCATTGTCCCAATAGATGTCTTTTTCTCTGGTGTTTTATATTTTAATATGGATGCATCTTTATATTGCCATATTTGTGACAAAAGCTCATCTAGCCCGATCTGCATGTGAATATTAACATTTATGTGTTTCATAATTGTTAATATTGGGTATTATTGTCAGCAGGTGGAAAATGGCATGGCTCCATTGGCTTCAGTAGAGCTGTACCAGGTGATGATTTATTCCACTGTTTCCTTTCACCTGGGTTTTGAGTCCAAGAACCACGCCAAACTGTGAAAAGTACAAACAAAAGAATCAATATTGTTCTTAAAATTAAGATTTCTGAATATACAAAAAAAATCTCAAGACTGCAGTCCCTAATGCTCTCTTCTCCTGCAAACTTTAAGTTATACAAGTTTGATGTGCAGCATGATAGTTTTTTGTTTGAAAGGTTAAGGCAGTCTTTAAAATGTGCTTAGCTTGCCATACTGCATTTTTATTTTCAGAGAGCTAATGCCAATAAAGAAAAGAAAGAAAAGTATAGAACAAAGTTAGCTTGGATTTCCTGTGACCTTAGGTTGTTTGGTGAAAAGGCCTATGATTTTAAAATTCAATAACGGACAAATAATTTGGAGTTGCTGTTATAGCTATATATAATACCAGGAAAAGGTCAAAACTTTATGAAATTTAGCCATGAAAGTCTCACTTCCTTCACTTAAAAAAGATTGATGCAATAGGTAACTCAGTATCTACAAACATTCAAATTCAAAGACAGCTGAAGTTTAAAAATTGAGATTTCCTTTTGGGCCAATAGCTAAAAATTATTGTTTAAGCAATGGTGGAAAAGTCACTAATCTGAGCAGTTGGCTGAGGCATTGACTTCAGCCACAAAAACCATATCTGAAAACAAAGTTTGCAAGAGATGTATGGATATTCTGGCTCAGTTGATTATCTAGAGACACTTCCGTCATGAAAGTTAAATCCAGGTGAATGATCTCCCAAAGCTTTTGAAAGCAAGGGAAAGAAAGATGGAAGTGGAACAGAATCTGAGTCAGCATTTTGTATTTTCTCTACCAAGCCAGCATTTTGATCTAGTCAATAGTTCTTCTCTCACAGTCTATAAAGGTTTTCTATTAAACACAAAATGTTTAGTAAATAATTTTCTTCTTTAGTAGGGGTGAAATGTTTTACCATACTTCTCATCTACTGCTTGTTTTTGATGAAGTATGTGTTAATATTATATGTTTGATTATCTATTCAATATTTCTCAATAGGATTTTCTAAGATAGAAACACAGATGAGACAGGAACACACATCAGGAGATGACCTGTTCCAATGTCATACTCCAAGGAGGATTAGGCAGAGCAGGTTGCTCAGGGATGCGACAAGTCAAGTTTTTAGTATCTCCAGGAATGGAGGATCCACAGCCTCTCTGGGCAACCTTTACCAGTGTTTGACCACCCTTGTATTGGGTCTGGCTGAGACAGAGCTGATTTTCCCCACAGCAGCCTTCATAGTGCTGGGCTTTGCATTGGTAGCTAGAAAGGTGTTGATAACACAACAGCGTTTTGGCTGCTGCTGAGCAGGGCTACCACAACATCAAGGCCATCTCTCTGACATTCCCTCCCTCCCTCAGCCCAGAAGGTCAATAGACAGGGGGTGGGAAAGATCTTGGGACGGGACAGCCAAGACAGCAGAGTGCCTCTGCTTGTGAGCTCCTTGATCCCCTGTGTCAGGAAATGATCAACACACTCCAGAAGGCTTCTGTCTTGCTTGTGCTCTACTGCACTGCTCTTCCACTGTTTTGAAATTACTTTAAATGATGTGCTTCAGTTAACTATACTTATTTGAATAACTGACAAGCTTAAAATATAAAAAAATAATTTAATAGGAAATCAATAATAAGAAATCACTACCCTTTGATCTCTTAAGAGAGAAAGCAGGACAGAAATCTGACCCATTCATGTGCCAGAATATGTTTAAGGTTTTTTTTTAAATAACTGTAATGGGATATTTTGGCTTTTAAAACCATGACAATGAATCCTTCTGGGCCAACATTATAGTGTTTCTGGAATTTATTTTTTATAAATTATTTCAGGGCAGGAGCTGAGCACGCATGGGGAGGAAATGGTTTCAGAGAAGTAGTAGGGGGAAAATCAGAAGTCTGGGTGTCCAAAGGCCAAACCACAGAGCCAGGTCATAGGAGGGCCAGCTTTCTGCTCTCCATGATCTTCTCAGGGAGAAAATGATTCCCATTTCAGATCGTTCCCACCCATTCTCTCACTAAATCTACAAAACCCAGATTTTCAAGGAGTGTAACAGCAGATCTCAGGATTAGGACAAGACAAGTAGGGAAACAGTGGCCTCTGCAGTCTTGCCTTTTCCCAGACTGAGAGAGGACAAGTACGATGCAGCCACTGACGGGTCTGTATTAAACTTTCTGTGATTTTATTTCACTTTTTTAGTGGCTTTGAAACAGAACCATCTGAGGCAGTCCTGAACTAATTTTAATGGAGATTGGGTTTGGGTTTGATTGAATATTTCAGAAAAGCAAGACTGCTTTTCTGAAAAGATGAACAGAGGCCTGCAGGGAAGGGTACCTTGCTTTCTATTCACATGCAATTGCAAAACTCTTTGTTTCAATTGCTACAATACTTCATTTGCAGTCTTAAGTATTTACAAGAAAATTCTTCCTTGGTTTTGGCTTACATCACGGGTTTCTTTGTAACACAAGTAATTTCTGACTTCTGAGTTGTATTTCAAATGAAGAAGATAGGGTTGAGAAAAGAAAGGAAGATTTTAAGTGGCACATATGAAAATGATGGTGAAACTAACAGTTTCAATGCAGAACAAAAGAAAAAAAAAAGTGCTAGGGATTTTACAAGGACATAGGTCTGTGAATAACATTTTTGTTTGGTTTTGATAGAGCTGCTGACAAAAACAACCAAAAAAAATTTGCTGGAAAAGGCTTCTCAAATCATTTAGCCCATTCCTTAATCCCCTGCCAGTGCCGGATTATTCCTCAGAGTGCATTCTCCACTGTCATGTCCAAGTTCAGTTGCATATGACTCAAGCAATGGGTTTCCACCACTTCCCTTGGGAGACATTTCTACAGTTTAATAGAACTCATTATTAGGCGATTTTGCTAATATGTTCTTTCAGTCAGTTTTAACCCATTATTTTACCAACATGCTACTGGGTCATTATAACCAGCACATCCTTCTTGTTAATTTTCCAGTCTTCAGTTACTTGTAGGTGACCAGAGCACATTCTCTTTCCTTCCATCTTCACTGAGTTTAGATAGCATACCAGTGTTAAGATCCTTTCTTTTTTCACTACTGTTTACAGGACAGTTTCTGCAGTGATTTTCATAGTTTTGCTATGAATGATGGCCAGTTTGTTGAGATTCCTTGATATTCTAGTTATTTTCCTTTCTATTTCTATGCTTGTCCCATTTTACCTGAAAGGGACGAGTATCAGATTTCAATTACAGTAATAAGTATTTCTAATTGTTTCAGTTAACATTTCTCCTTCCTGATGAAGAGGGCTGTTAAGACATCTATAAATATGTCCTGAAAGATGGAGACAGGTTGGCATCTTGCTTGCAAAGTGTTCTATGCTGCTAGCAGAAATAAGGGTTATTATTAAAAATAAAATGTCATTTAATAGTTTACATTTCACAATTTCACATTTCAAGTGTTTTAAATTATTTTATGTTTCAGGAAATATTAAAATTATGAGTAAAATCTTTTTTCTACCTGGATATAAAATGTTCCCTCCTCATTTAATTATCTGCTAATGGTGTGCAGACAGTCTCACCAGGGGATTCTTCCATGGCCTTTGTCAGGCTTGTATGGGTAGGAAGGGTCCCTGTTACTTTGGCAATAATTTGTTTCTTCTCTGTTTTGTAGTATGCTGCAATATAACACTTTCAGGTGATGTGTCTAGAAATGTGGTGCAGTTTTCTCAGACAGCTGTCTGTCTAAAGGCCTTTTAGATGCACCAAAAAATAATGCCACTGGATTCAGGATTCAACACCCAATTTAACCACTGTAGAGAATCTGTATGACTTACACTTTCAAAGACCTTTCTCATTCAACCCTTAGAAATTATATTTATGTGGCATCTCTTAATGAACTGTTGTCCTCTCATTCTTTTTTTTCAGACATCATTGTGGCATCCACTGACTGGATGGCACCTCAACACCTCTTCTGTGAAAGGCATTTGGTTTCTTTGTAAGAATCTGTGACAAGATACCTTAAATTTAAAATTAATTTTTTTTTGGTTTTGTAGTTCTTATGTGTAAAAAGCAATAACAAATTGAATTTCTGCAACTTTCAGATATAGTGCACAATGGAACACATAATTCCATGTGTAAATTCATTACTGATTTTTTTTAAAATGTGGGAGTTATGAAGAGAAACATAGAAAGATAAAGCCTTTTTTTCTGCATATGCTAGGCTGTGTTAATCAGGCAGACACATTCTAATGCTTACAGAGTTTCTTTCTTTCTTTTAGTGTAAAGGGCTATACTGAAAACAGAGGAGCCAAGCAAATGGGAAACAATGGCATATCATGTCTTCACAGAAATGCAAAGAAACTACACTTGAATGATGGAATTTGGGTGGAGAATGCAATCAATATTGTTTTACCTTATATTTTAAAACATTGCCATGTGGTGATTACCAACAAAACCCAAGAGTCATTAAGAAGAGAAACCTGCTCAGTTAGTGAATTTATGAACTATGCTTTGTAATCCATAGAGAAAATGCTTCCCATATACTGTGCCTTCCTTTTGTTTCTGTCTGCTACCCATCCTTTCCTTAGTGTTAAAACCCTCTTAACTTTATGCATATTTCTTCCTTATGAGCTCCTGCAAAGAGGAACAGCACAATCATGAATAGGAGATGACCTGCTAATAGGGTATGTGAAGTTGTCTTGCTATTGGAATATGAGACTTAGTCTGAACAACACTGAGAGGTTATTTTATAGTCCTTTCTCTTATAACAAGTATTTTTCATGTTCAATAAGTTTCTGTGCGTATGCTTATTTCTAAACGTTTCAACCAAGGGAGAAAGTTCCCTCTGATGTCCTCATTAATTTCCTCTTCTCCTTAGTGTTTCTGTTATTATTTAAACGTATTGTTGCTGGTTTTAAATTCTTGTGCTACCTTGTTTTTGTTTCCTAACTCTGGGTTGATCCATGATATACAGGAGCAAAAAACTAACTGTTTCAGTCTTGCTTCATTATGAAGCGTAAACAGGAGGTAGAATAGCCAAATACTTGTCACACCTACACCTAGACTGTGCTCTTTCTAGATCAAAGCACAGATCTTACTTTTCATGCTTATAAGTTTACAGTGTCCTGATACATTTCAGTACAAATTCTGATCCTGCATCTGGATGATTTTACCTGTGAAGGACCCTGTGGAACTCAGAAGTGGTTTCTGGAGGAATGAGTAGCATTCCCTAAGGATACAGCTGCAGACTCAGAACTCTGACTGTAAGGATTTTGTCCCTGTCTTTTGTTTAACTATAGTATTAAGTACACATACAGTATTTTATAAGCAGGAATAATCCTGCTTATAATCAGAACTGCTAATCACAGCCTTTAAATGTGTTTATACAGAAATGTTAGTCCACTTTCCACAGTAATTTAAAACTCTTACAGCCTCAGTAGTTTTAACAGAAATAGGCAAGAGTAGGGTAAGAATAAAACAGGTTGGGATTTGTCTCCAGAGAAAAAAATCCAGCTCCAGCACTTGAGGCTACATTCTAAAACACTTGTTCAGTTAAAACTGACAAACTTATGAAAGACTTACATTGTAAAGATTAGGAACAGGAAGAGATGCTAGAAGCATAAGCAGTTTTTCACAGATGTCAGTCTCAAAAGCTGTATCACAGCCACTGAAAGATGTGTCAAAATGAAGAAGAGGTGAAAAAAGAGCATTCATGGTTTGACAAAGCACTTGACTACTCAAGTTAAAGATGGAAGCCATTTCAATTGCTGCTTATTATTATGATACAGATGATTTCCATGGATGCTCAAGACCCAGAGCAGATCCTATTTTTATTAGGCACTATACAAACTTTTAGAAAGATGTTGAAAGGATAAGCCTTGCCAATTGTGTATAATTTCCAGAAAGGAAGAAAAAATGACCCTGGACTATTTGTAATCATGTCATATGATTACCTGGGCTGAAGTACATTCTCTTTGATGATTTGAAGTCAGTGAATCTTAAGTCTACTGTTTACTGGAGTAGTAATTCCATAGGTTTCCTTAGTGTTTGCTGCTTTCATTAACCTCAGCAACAGCAGGGACACTGACTCTTTTCTTATGGATTTACATGGATTGGTATTGCTCTTTTCAACTCCTGTTGGTAAGTAAAGATGGAGAATTACTATCTCCAAAGTCATAACACTGTGTTACCAAATGATCTTCATTTTAGTCTCCTTATCAGTTGTTCTGAATTATCCTGCCGCCTTCTCTCCCCAGATTTTGAAAAGAGCTCCCATAAAAGCAGCAAGCTACTGGAATATTTAGCTCTCGGAAACTTTAAAACATGTGATTAGTGTTATTAACTTGTGAAGATATGTGGGTGATGTGGAAGGAAATTATCCTGGAATCTAAATCCTGGTGAACATGTTATTTTAAGGGTGTTATGAATGACAAGGAGTCACAGTATTTGCTCTGTTCAAGGCAAAACAGGAGTGGTTTGGCTTCAGTCTCATTATCTCTAGTTCTTATGCACAGAAGCATAGTTTTATCTAATGTTTTCAGGCTTTTAAAATTATTTTTCTTGTGGAATTGAGCACCTTTCTTTTTTGTCCCATACTATGTTTGGATTACTGTATCTGACACAATTCCTTATGGGCCAGCTCACCCTTCAGATACACAGGCACAGATTCCAGTGAAGTCAATGAGACCCACACCTGGATATTTGAGAGTGGGTTTGGAGCCTTTTAGCCTTAACACAAATAAATATGTTATAAATGATTTTTAAATTATATTAGCAAAGAATTAGCATTTCTCCAGTGCAGTTTATTCTATTTAATCTGTATCAATCATTATTTGTTTCAGGAAATGTTTACAAGTGAAGTCACATATTGTATTTGATTAGCTTAATTATAAATACTAAAGATAACTGGCTGGGAATTAGGTAGCAGAGACCAAAAGTGCCTTTAGGAATTCGATCAAATGTATGCTTTTCTATGTGGAGATCAATTTAGCTTTCATATTTGTAGTATATGTAATAATTCAAATTAAATTTTCAAAGACCCCTTTGTTTTTCATGGGATTTTTTAAATATAGCATAAGCTGTTTCTTCCTTTACCTATAAAAACACTAAATTATTCATGTTACCTGTATTCAGTGACCTGTAGATGAACCTTCCCAAACCACAGATGACCTGCTACAGAGTAAATAACAGTCCATTACTAGGCTGTCTGCAGATATGTCTAAATTAATCTTTCAAAGCTGTATTTACAGGTAATGTTACATTTAATTTGTCCGCATCAGATGATTTGTTGGTAAATATGACATTTTGATCAGTCTGAGAAAAATCCTTGAACTGGAGCTTTCTGATACTAGAGAATCAAAAGTATTGTAAGTGTTCTTCTTTCTGTGCTTTGGGCCTGATTCTCAGAGCAATTCCATGGCCCTCATCTCTGGTATGTAGCATCTATTTTAAGTTACTGTCATTAGATTTTTCTGTTTTTCATTACATACAATGCTAATTTGTTCCCAGAGGCTCAAATTAATTTTCCCCTACATGCCACTTAACTCCTGAAAAGATATTTCTCTTTTAGCACTTAAATTCTTCAATTTTCTCAATTAGTTCCTGAGAAAGGAAAGTAAATCCCTCCTGTGTTTATTTTATCTGTGAGGTGAAAGAAATTTTGATTGTTTTCATTTCATTGTCTTTAATGTACATGAATAAAACTACACAGAGATATAAAGTTGGCAATGCTATGGACCTTTGTGGACTGACTGGAGGCCTCTAGATGAGGCAAAATACTACAAAACTTAGATCTGATTTATTGTGTTGCAGCTGCATTAAGAGAAATTATAAATTATTTAGATTTACCAATAAAAACCTAAATTAGGTCATATAAAATTAGAAATCAGCTACTGTAACAATGATCTTACTTTTGCAATAATTTCTCTTATTCATATTTCAACCATTTAACATGCTGTAGACCCCCTTCACACTGCCTTGGGGGGCAGCTCTGTTCCAGGCTATAAGATGTGAGTAGAGCTGTGTTTGTGTCCTTGCCTCCTCAGTTTCCAGTACAGTTGCATCAAAATTTGTTAGCATATATTTCCCATGCAACAGGAGAACCTGCCACAGCAGGAGAGTTGGACTAGATGATCCCCAAAGGTTCCTTCCAGCCCCTATCATTCTGTGATTCTGTGATATGAATGTCTCTTCCTCTCATACGCCTCTTCATTTAAAGCTTTAATCTCAATTTTAAAAAGTTTGTCCTTTGACTTTCCAGTACAGAGCCTGTAGGCTAAACACATGTAATTATGCCATATTATTTTGGGGTTGTCTTTATAATATATTTATGGAATGAATGTAATGATTCTTACACAAGTTTTAAACATATTGACAATTTACTTTTCTTACTTTTTGAGAGCTCTGGAGGAAACAATCACAGATTTTTGAATCGCCTGTGATATTTTGAGATATGACTGCTAACAGGAGGCATCCTCATTTCCAGCTGATAAAGTACTTACAAGACAACTTTTCCAAGTTGCTGCGGTTTCATTTTAAGCATACAGTGAATCACATTTGGAAAAAGTCACAATTTGGAGAGGAACTGACCTGAAAGGTATACCTTCTGGTAAGTACAGAATATAATAAAGCTTGCATTATACATGTTAAATGCTAAGCCTTATTATTCTGTAGCCCACTTTGCTTCTGCTACAGCAGTGAACCATCTCTATAGTCTGCAACACCAACTTCAAATAGTAGTGAGAAAACTGACTGCTTTTTAGTTCAACACTAGAAAGCAACTCTGTTTATCTCCATTACCTTCTCAGTTACACCATTTTTCCTAGCATGCTTGATTGAGCAAGTCTGTAATTTGTTATTTACCAGCTTACTCTGAGTAAAGTTCCCAGACTGCCACCCAGGCTGGCAGTTATGTGTCTAATTCTAATTTTAACATATCTAGTTAAAGAATAAACATTTTTGAAACATTAAAACATAAAAGCATTATATGCACTTAGTAAACCGCTGACCTCTATCTTGTCATGCAATTGTTAGAGAATAATAGCCATGGGAGAGTTCACCTAGAAATCTACCTACCTACTTGCACTCATGGTATCAACCTCCTGTGGACATCCAGTGAAGTCCTATGTAGTATTGATAGGTTTTTTTTCATCTGAATAGGAGATATGTGTAGTTTCACTTACCTTCCTCTTCCTGTCAGCTAAAGTTTTTGTAGACTGCGGGCTGCCAAAGTTGACACAGACCACATGGGAAAAGTACATAGTGTTATATTCCTTAAACAGTAGAGACTGACAGGCACAACTGAAAGGAATAAAATGGATCCATCAGAAGTTATTAAGAGACAATTCTTCTGTCTTGTCTTCCCTCCTCCTCTAAATATTAATATGGGGTTTTTTTAAATGTCAGGAAAAGCAATGCAGAAAGCATAAGAATCAATCCATGTGTCAAAACAAAACAGACAGGGTATCTACAGGTTTTGGGGAGCTGGCAAAAGATCCAAGAGATTCTACATGCTTCTGGGGTCTGAATGAATGCTTGGAGGTTTTTGTACTAATATATTTGGAAAAGACTCAAGTCACATAGGTGGCCCATAGGTGTGATCCATATTGAGTGAATTATAAATCCTTGTGCTTGGTCTCAGTTGTTGGTTTATTTTATCCTGTATGCTTTTGGGGATCTCATAAATGCTACAGAATGACTACTGCTTGAGAATTCAGTATAGATGTCTCAGTTTGCCATTAAAACTATCCAGTTGAATGAAGTCTGGGTATTTTTGAAAAAGGCATACTTGTTAACTTTTTAGTTTAGGCGGTTAATTGGAATCAAAGCACAGTGAATTCAGTAGAATTGTCAGTAGCAGGATGACTGTCCTCATCCTAAGGTATATGCATAGCCCATATATCATAAGAGACAAAAGAGTGGCTTGTAGATGTTATTCTAACTGATGAGATACTAAGGTATGTTAAAAAAAAAAAATGGTAGCTCTCTGGATCTATATGTTAGAATTCAAAACCACAGGCAATTCAAAGAGGCCTCTGAGAACAGGGGTTTTATTTTTCTTTCCTTAGGATATCTATTACATTTTGGGTTTGTGTAGTTGTATAGCTACCCAAGGAACTATAAAATGTAGCCAAAGGACCTACTAAGTCAAAATCATCATGCGAATGCTGTCACAATTCACTTTCATTTGTTCTATAAAGAGACACTTATACCACCATTGGAAACTCTTTCTTAAGATCTCAAAATTTAGAGCTATGTCTTTCCAAAGCCATGAGCATTTGAGCCAAGTCTGTTACCTTCCTTGGATATCCTTAGTTGTGGCCCTAAGGTCTGTTTAGACATCCAGGTGGCTCCAATTGCAAAAGTGCCCAGTGCCAAGCAGCTTTTTGTGATGAGCTTTGGACCAGGGGCAGGTACACTGTTTTGACTTAGAAATTATCAACTGAGCAGAAATCAACACTGGCCACTGAAGGTGCTTCTGTCCAGTCCAGTGCTCTGGAAAGGCTGTGGGGTCATGCAGCTGCCTGGCCAAAACTGCAGATGCTGAAACACTGTAGATGCTTGATCTTGGACCAATGGAGCTTCTCTGGCATTCCTTGAGGAGCTGAGCTTGCCTGGGAGATGAAACTCGGTAATACAAAAGGAAATGGTAGTTACAAAAAAAAAGGAGATTACTACCAGAACACCTATTGATGAAAGACTGCTAGAAGGACACTGGCAGCTTTTGGGAACTGTTCCCAGTTGTGTTTTTAATAACATTGGTCTCCAGAATAAGAATGTGTACTCTGCTGAGTTGTAATAACATTTAGGAATGTACTAGCCCACAAACTGAGCATCGTAAAACTGTTGTTTTCACATTTTCCTAATAAAATGCCATGGCATTGTAAATCTGTTTTTATTTTATTTGTAATGGCAGAAATGTGTTTATCATAAAAATCAAATTCTCTTTCAAAATGTAGGCCACATCATAGTGATACAATTCATCCTGTTCAGGATCATGGTTTGCATCACTCTAGTCAAAACAAAAAATTGCAATGTACTACTTAAAATCTTTTACTTTCAAAATGCATCATAAAATTCAATGCACGTTCAGGTCCATGCTGACACTGCAGTTTGTGGCAATGTGAATCAGAAACATATAAAGTAGTTAAATGACAACATGTGGAGTAAAGCATGACTATCTGGAATACTTGTGATAGGGGCCAGGTGTGGAATGGCAAACAGAACTGATAGAGCATGGTATAAATAAACTTGTTCAAGTTTCAGCTTATGGTAGTTTCCTTGCATCCAAAGTGCCAAACACCCCAGTTCCTATTAATTAAGTTTAAAATTATGCTTCAGTCTACAAATCAGAAGGATGCAATAATTCAGTTCCTTAAAAAAAGGCCATTCTTTTGCACTCTTTTCTGATACATGTGTTTATGAGCAGCATATACTTATAGCAATATAAACATGTGTGAATTTGCAAGGAAGAAATTCATGTAATTAGATGTGTAAGAATAGTCTTCAATGGTTCAGTTGTAATGAAATCTCACACACAGATAGATTCAGCAATAAATCACATGAATCACGAAAGTACTACAAACTTATTGTGAATTGCAATGTAAATGTTCTTTTATAAATGATGACAAGGAAAGCTTTTTAGAAAATAATGGGACTCACTGTCATATCCAAATAGATAGCACCATACAATAAACCATTATTTTGCCATTCTCTTGTTCTCCCGCTATGGTGCCTGAAGTACAAAATGTAGGGGCTTGTGGATTTAATGTAAATTGTGAGTGGAGAATACTGCAACTGTAAGAAAATAGAGCCATAAATATCTGTATTAATAGATCATTCTGATCTGTATACTTGATTTTTCACTGGAGAGGGCAATAGTTTCATCTTATTCCACTTGAGAGTGCTGATCCCTTCATAAGTACCCTCTACACTATAAGACATTGAATACCAGTATCAAATAAATACTCTTCATGGCTCTGCTGTTCCCTTCTGGCAACAACCTAAACCAATTTGAATGGAGAGCTGGAAGTGGGAGAATCATCCCAAAGACAAGAGAAAAAGACTAAATACACTTGAAGAGATTAGAACAGGGGCAAGCTTAACTAGCCTCTGAGCTGAGGCAGCCTCTCATGTTTTCATTATCTTGTATTCGTCTCATAGCTCTGACAGAAAGATCACACTGTGGGCTTTTTTTGAGAATAAGAGGTGCTCTGATGACATTGCCTCAACCCTTTTAAGAAGCCAAGCATACAAAATATGATTTAGAATACAAACTGAAACATGTTATTGAAACAAAATTTACGATAAAATTATATTGCAGCAGCTCAATCTGAAAGACTCTATGCTTCTCCTTTGTATAAAGCATATTGTACCAGACTCTTAGTGGGGATATGTTTTCGTAGCTCATTCATTTTCACAGAGCTACACAAATCTACACCAGGTGAGGGTCTTACCTAATATAGATTTTCTTCATAACATTCCAGCAAAAGATTTAATACAGGATTAAATGTGCATTTCCTCCCTCACTACTTATATTGTATTCTCTGTGTGTTCTTAAGATATGTATAGACAATTGAAACAGAAGTTATGCATTGATCAATACTAGAAAGGAAAAAAAAAAGGAAAAAAAATTAGTCAGAAAAGCTCAATTGAGGTAGTAGATGTAGCTTTGAGAAAAAAAGATGTATTTCAAGGGAGCTCAAAATGGTAAGAAAGGCTTGTGAACATCCATGACCTCTAAGATTCTAGGATTCCTTACTCCAAACAATCTTTAAAATGGGGTATATCACTGTTGAAATTCTCTAAGGAGAGGATTCAGTCAAACAGGAAGATAGCCCTTGGGTTGTAGAAGATTACTAAAGAATAAATTCAGAATTTCTCATAGAAGTGTCTGAAAATATATACTTCACAGTCTGATTAATCATTTTTAAAATTTTCTAGTCCTCGTGTTACGAAATTAACCCAAGGACACTTCAGAAGTGCATAAAAATACCTCTCTAACCCAAGCATTCTGGTATGTATATATAAGTTACTCATTATTGAGTGGAAATTATTGGAGGTCTGCCATGGGTAAATTCAGGCAACTCCTTGGGAAGACAGTACTCATGTGGATGTTTAAAATGAACAGTTTTGCAAAAAAAATCTATGTCAAATATCTCACAAAAATCTGTAATGACTTGCAAAATCAGCAAGGCTGCTTAAATTTTTAATAAACTTCCAGTATCTCCCTGGATATGCTGCAGATTTGGACCTCTCATCACACACTTGAGTAGTTTAGCAAGTGTTTAAAAGCATGATGTATCATAGGGGATACAATTCACATAGGGAATTTAGCCCATTAAAGAGAGTCGTGAGATCTCAGAGCTGGAGTTCCCAGGAGGTATATTGAGACACTTTCAAGCCAAACCAGGACACTCACAGAAAAGACTTTCCCACCTTGTCATCTGTTGAATTGAATGAAATAGCCCTTTCTTCTGGTAAGTCCATGACAAGTTCCTCAGCAAAATTGATTCAGACTATTTACAAACATCTCAACAGCCCTTATGCTTTCTATCCATTGTAAGATTCCCTTTTGGTGACAGCAGCTGTGGACTCTGTTGTGGAGAACTCTAATTATAGAAAGCCACACAGGACACCTCTCCACAGTCTTTCAGTCTCTTCTTCAGCAGAATATATGCCATTATTTTGAAAATGTTGTCTTGGCTTTTCCTCATGGGTCTATCATTAGATTGAGTGCTTTGGCCATGTTCATTCTTTCTTGTCCTTTGGGAAAGCAAGTAATCGTATGTCTGCTAGTACTTACAGTTCTGGAGGACAAGGTTCATTGGTCTGATGTTGCATGGGACAACTATCCCATTGTCCTGTCCTGCTGGATGCAACCAGTTCCCCATACATTACTGAATCTCCAAGGACTACTGTAGCATAAATAATATATAAATTCTGTGAAGAAATGCATTAAAACACTTTTCTCTTCTGAGAAGGAAGGATAATGCATCTGACAATAGAATGTTTCATTGTCTAACTAGGTAAATTTACTGGAATTTAACTTAGCTAAAACTGATACTGCACAGAAGACTACTGGCCTCAAAGTTTCTACATATTTTAAACTTATCTCTATTTATGGTTTAGGGAACAACCTCTTCTAAACCTGATGTGGTGTGATGTAAGGAAATATAGGGGGAGGGGAGGAAGAAAGAGAAAGACAGAGAAAGGGAGAAAAAGAAAAAGAGAGAGTAGAGAGAAAGAGAGAAAGGAGAAAGAAGGGAGGAGGGAGGGAGGGAAAATGAGAAAGAGAGAGAAAGAGAGAAAGAGATAAAGAGAGAAAGAGAGAAAGAGAGAGAGAGAGAAAGAAAGAGAGAGAAAGAGAGAGAGAAAGAGAGAGAGAGAAAGAGAGAAAGAGAGAAAGAGAGAAAGAGAGAAAGAGAGAAAGAAAGAGAGAAAGAAAAGAAAGAAAGAAAGAAAGAAAGAAAGAAAGAAAGAAAGAAAGAAA
>JANVCC010000017.1:17106006-17184158 GCA_025345505.1 Todiramphus chloris collaris | reverse complement strand
GAAAGAAAGAAAGAAAGAAAGAAAGAAAGAAAGAAAGAAAGAAAGAAGAAAAAGCTAGTTAGAGAGAAATAAAGGCTTTCTGCAAGATGGAATCATAAACAAAGAAGCTGTTAATGAAAAAGATTTATACCTTGGAAAAATGCTTGATAATTTTAAAACATGATTGAACACTAACTAAACAGGGATTTAAAAATTAAGTGTTCCATTATGGAAACGAAGGTTATACTAATAAATTTTTAGTTGACAAAAAATTAAATAGATTACCTTATAGATAAGGAAATCTGGCTTTTTACTTACTTCCTAGGGCTAGTTTGGCATTTTGAAAGCATTCAGTGAAGAAATCTAAATTGTAACAAAAAACAACAACAACAAAAAAACAAACTGGAAGTTGTAAATAAAGAGATTTTGAAAAGGCAGGAAAATCCATACTGAAGATTGATACATATCATAGATATTTTCTCGAATCTCAAGGGTCTGAATTTCTTCATTCAAATATATGCACAGAAGAGTAGTTTTCAGATTTTAGAAATGTAGACTATACTGTAGAAGGTTAATTACTCCTTGCTTTGTGTTTTAATACTATAGTGTATTTTCATCATCCCTGTAAATTATGGACTCCTCCCATTGGCTAATTTCCTGTCCTCTGTTTTAGACTTGATTCAAAGTGCACTTTGATACCTGTAGGCAAATATTCATGAAGATCTTGGGGAAAGTTCAATTGAACTAATGTAAGGGATTAACTATTTATTTTGAAATGGAAAGGACTGTGCCTAAAAGCACAGCTCTGTAAAAAGCAACAACTTCCATATTCCAGAGAGAAATACAAGTGCAAAAGCTCCCGAACTCAGAGTTCAGTCCAAGTTTTGAGATGGTGCCCCCTTCTCCGTTGGGTTCAAGAGTAAATCCAATTGGATCTTACATCTTCTTCAACTGTTTCTGAAGTGGAAGGCTCAAATAATGGTTCTGGTTTTTTGTGCTTTTGATCTAGCTTCTCTATATACTTTTTAATTTCTTTAGGTTACAGTCTGTTTAAAGGAGAAAAAATCTGGATTTTACTTCAAATTTCATTGTCTGATGCTTTATTGCTGTAATCGAACATGACTCATAGTATCTTTCAGCCAACAGTTTTAACTCTATGTATGAAAGACTTCTTTAAACACATACTGTGTCCACTATGTCTTTCAGGGTCTTATCTTTTCTGATGTCATTACTCTTCTTCATAGTTTAAAAATAGAAGAGGTAAAAGAAGATAATGACATTGCAATTATCTTGTGCAAGATATTATATAGGCTTCTGCTCACTGCCACCCAATGACAACCTTTTCCTGTGTGCAAACTGCTTTAAACTCAAATCTTGATGAAACATACAAAGTGAATACAAGGGAAAAGTCTGGAGAAATAAACCTATTATTAGAGCTTGCCTTCAAATTGCAAACAAGTACTGAAGAGAACAAGTTTACCTACTTCAGTGATACAACTTAAATTGTAGTCCAGCTGTTTAAAAGCTGAAGAACCTGAGCCTTTTCCAACAATGTTTATTATTTTTAACATAATGAAGCTATATAATTTGACACTTCACAGAAATGCAGAAACTTTTTAAGAAGAACATAAGAATTAGGCTCTGGGATCTTAGGATTCCTCCAATTCTTCACAAATTATGTCATATAAGCTGTTGCTAGTGATTTACCTATTTGAGTTTGGTTTTTTCTCTGTCCTGACTGATTTCTTACAATTTTCCCTTAATACTTTCATTGCTTGAGTAGGTAACTACAAAATGTGTTTTGGAGAATTCTTTGCTTGTTTTTTTTTTCTTCATTCTTGGTTTGATTGTGGTAGCTTACAGAATTTCATAAGCACTTTTGATTTAAAATGAGTGACATGAGATGAATCTTCATACTGTTTAGATATGAATAACTCATAAAAATTCATTTTAATGAGATCATAGAATATTTTAGGCTGGAAGAAACCTCTGTAGGTCACATGGTCCCAACTCTTTACTCAAAGCTTTTTATGCAGAAACAATCCTCATAACAAATTCAATGCAGTTTTCATGTCTATACATTCAAAACTATTTCATAAACATAGCTTCATAGAATGTATTGGGTTGGAAGGGGCCTCTACAGGTCATCTAGTCCAACCCCTTTGCAATAAGCAGGGACATCTCTAACTAGGTCAGGCTGCTCAGAGCCTCATACTTCTGGTCATAACATATGTGCTGATGCACATATTGTCAGTATCAAAGTTCAAACAATATAATTTAAATAATAAGATAAATGTTTGTGGAAAATATCTTTTTTATATCTGCTTAGTTCTAGTTACAGAGGTTTTTTTTTTTTTTTTCTAGAATGTGTAACCTTTTCATTTAAAAAAAAACTCTCCTTCAGGATGGTGAGATTTGTGTCAGAAGAGTACAATTACTTTTTTCTTGAAAAGTGTGATTACAGATGTATCAAAATATGGAAGGGTTATGCTGACCTGAGCAGTAATAAGTACAGAATAACTGATTAGTTCATTTCTGGTTATGCTCCATTTAACTGTTTTCTGCTTGAGCCAGCTTCGAAGAACTGCACGAACATGAAAATTCCTAAGACAAGATGGTCATTGACTCAGCTTAGTGTGTCTTCTCCATTTTGTGTGTACACTTGTGCCCCTCTGCTTTCATTTAGTCCATCACTTCCTGACTTTTGCTTTTCATGCTGTTTTGCATGCACTCCTAGGAATACAAGAGGGAATGAGATATAAAAATTATTGTCTTTAATAGAATTCCCTGTTCAGTGTTCCTTTTTGACTTCAGTTTTGTTCAGTGAATTTATTTATAGTGGAAGAAGTTGATTGGCAGGTTGTTTGAAGAAACCTAAATTTGCAATGCACAGTAGATAATCAAATGCCATTTCAAACCCACCAAGAACTTCAACTTTCAGGAGAGCACATTTGTATAAAGTTAATATTACCTATTGGTATAAAAAAAAAGTAATTTCTATAAAAAGGTCTAAAAAGGCCTGTTTTACTGTAGAAAGGTTCAAAGCCCATTTTTTTTTTACTTTTTCATCTTTGACATCTTTTGGACTTTTTTTTTAATCTGAAACAGTCTCAAGCAATTGACAAATCTATTCACTCACCCAATAACTATTTTAGTTCCGACATTTTAAAACCATTACTTAAACCAATATCAGTGTTTTTTTCAAGAATGCAAAGCTTGACACTATGGGCAATATGGGAAAATCCCTCTACTTCAAAAGAAGACAATATTTTTTTATAATTATTTCAAGTTTCAATTGATTAAATTATTTCAAGTTCCAATAGCTTATATTCAGCATCAGTTTTTTAGGTTTTGTGTCTAGAAGTTACCTAGGCTTGAGATTTTTCAAAATAAGCTAGATTTCTGAGCTGAAAGCTCTTCTTGGACTGAATGAATTACATTTACTTGCTTTAGTTTTGATAATTTCATCCGAGTTGACTGAGCCCTTGTGGAGGATGATTGCCTGTCATGATGTTTTTTCCCAACAAATAATCACAAAACTCATGAAACTCCCAGTACTTTCAAGAAAAAATTCCCAAATCATTAATTGTATCTTATTTTACTGATATAATTTTTCTGTCAGCTCTACTGTATATGATATAATTCCCTGAGCATGTGATACATCAGACTGTTCTCTGATTACTTCTCTTAATTTGTTGTACAAAAGGGCCCAAAGGACTTGAGATCAGAAACACTGCCTCATAAGACGTGCGTGTCCCCATAAAAGACACAATCTCCACCAAAAGGGCTTTCACTGTAAGTGATAAAGCCAGCTTAAGGAAATATTTTTTATCCCCATTTTACTTATGAAGAATGGAGTAGAGGGAGATTAAGTGATTTGGCCAAAGCTCCCCAGGAAATCTGAGTCCAGAAGTCCTCAGCTTTAATCCACAAGACTATCTTTCCTCTGCTAGGAAACAGATGTTAAACTGGATGTTAATTTTGGCATGGAACTTTTTTTAAGAACTCTGAAAGGTGAATAGTCACCAACAACGATTACTTAGCAAGCTACCATCTCTGTAGTCTTGCATCTCAGAAGTAATTCATTCCATCTTTGCTGGCAGGCTTTACAAGGTCTTTTGTTTTCGTTCACTGATTAGTATAACAATCTACTTTGAAAGCTATGTGGACTGATAGGGAGTATCATTTATCTGTTCCAATGGTAGCTTTTTGCAACAAAATGTATGAAGCTTTTAAGTGTTGCAGATTGAAGTCTCTGATGTCAAAGATAAACGTTAGGACTATAAATACAGATCCTCTAAAGTAGTGTAAGTACTGTAATCAGTAACAGAAATTCACATTATTCTGTTGCCTCTCTTAAAGCACTGAATTTTTTTCCTTTTAAAAACCACAGACATATTATTATCAGTCAATATTAACAACTGAGCCAAACATGTAACATGAGTTAATAATGTGTGTTGCATTACATAAAATTCCCGTTTTATGGTAGACTGCAGCACATTATAGGTTAACTTAGAATACCACTTGGCCTTCCTCTCCTCCTCTTCTGCAATTCAAATCAGTCTTCTGGAAAATTGGCTTCAGTAACAGTGATGTGCTGCTGAACTTACAAGATCTCAAGAATATCCTACCAGATTTTGTTCTTTTATTGTTAGAATTGTTCCCATCTGGGGCCTAGATATAAACTTGGAAAACGTAAAGACTCTTCCCTCTCACCCTGCCTGACTTCAAAACATTGGCAAATAACCTTCCTTGTCAATGCAGTACAGATTGGATTAAAACATTGGAGTAAATTATATTTCTGTGGGTGTAGGAATTAGTGACATTTATTGAAAGTTTAATGTACTGTCTAACAAACCAAGAAGTAAATATGTACTTTAAAATCAAGTGAAAATTAACATTAAACATAACAGAATACAAGAGAATAGTAGATTCTGGAAAGAAATATTAGTCACAGGGGGACAGATCTGCTAAGGCGCACAGTTGCACACATTTGCAAGTGCTTCATATGTGTGCAAAGTCTCAGTGTGTGAACGCAACTCCCTGGCTCGAGTCCATGTAGATGTTTTACTAAACTGGAGTATCTCAGCTGGGAACATAATCACTATTAGCTCCTCTGTACTCCACGAAGTCAATGGTCACTATATATCTAAATCTGTACTTCATGCAAAATTAAATTTACGTTCATTTATTTGCAGCCTATTGCTCTGTGCCACTATGTCAAATGAAAATGGTTCTGGTAATGTTGATATTTATAATAATACTGACACTAAGCTTATACTGGGTAGTTAAGCAAAAGAGCATATGAGACATAGTTTACTGGAGGTACAGCACAAGAGGGAAACAAGTTACTCCAGTGTTTTCAATGTCGATGTTTGGCTTGTACTTTCCTGTGTAGACAGCAAGCTTTAAGAGCTCATCATTTGATAACACTGTCAAATGTCTTCAGCCTTTGTGCTAGACATTTGTACATAAACTTGTGTGCGTGTGTTTCTGTGCCTTCACTATTGTCAGCGCACCAAGAAACATTCCTATGACTTTTAAAATAACAAACTATTTAATATTGAGAGGACTTTCACAATGATAACCAGAATTTAAAATATGCTGTCCTAGGCACTCTGAGCTAATAGGTTTTCTTATTTTCTCGACATATCAGCAGCAGTAACTCTGGAAGTTATGATCTGTATTTGGGCAAAAACTAGTTTTCCTGCTTTCACATATATATATATATTAAAAAATAATATAACCTATCTGTGTAGTCTCCCCAGTATTCACACCATCTCTAGATGAAAAGCTAATCTCTGCATTCATGACTGGCAGATAATTATTTGCTCCTTCTGTCAGTAGCACTGATAGTACATGGCAAAAAAAAAGTCTGCTGAAAATGAACACAAAGACTCCTGTATGCTAGCATACTAACATCTAGTTTCATTGTCAATACAGGCTGGGGGATGGTGTGGTAGCAGCCCTGTGGAAAAGGACTTGAGGGTTCTGGTGGAAGAGAAGCTGGACATGAGCCAACAATGTGCACTTGCAACCCAAAAGACCAATCACATCCTGGGCTGCATAAAAAAAAAAAAAGCGTGGCCAGGACATCGAGAGAGATGATTCTGCCACTCTGCTCTGCTGAGACCTCACCTGGAGTACTGCATCCAGCTCTGGAGCTCTCAACAGAATAAGCACATACACCTGATGAAGCAGGTCCAGAGGAGGGTCACAAAAATGATCAGAGAGCTGGAGCACCTCTCCTATGAGGCCAGGCTGAGAGAGTTGAGGTTGTTCAGCCTGGAGAAGAGAAGGCTCCGGGCAGAACTTATAGCTGCCTTCCAGTACCTGAAGGCGGCCTACAGGAAAGCTGGAGAGGGACTGTTTACAAGGGCATGTAGTGATAGAGTGAGGGGCAATGGATTTAAACTAGAGAAGGGTAGATTTAGATTGGGCATTAGAAAGAAGTTCTTTACTATGAGGGTAGTGGAACACTGGAAGAGGTTGCCCACAGAGGTAGTGGAGGTAGTGGAGGCATTCAGGGTCAGGCTTGATGAGACTCTGAGAAACCTGATCTAGTTGAGGATGATCCTGCTTACTGCAGGGGGGTAGGACTAGATGACCTTTAGAGGATTATTCCGAACATTCATTACTATGAATTTTCAAAGAAACATTTCTCCCCAAGATTGAACTTAATAAAGAGATGCACACTTTGACTATCAAAATCTTTGGGTCTGCTGCAAAAGAGAGAAAGAGCTCCAGGTATTATTGAAAAAACTACCTCTGTTTATCTTGACCATAGCAGTGGAACAAACTCAGAGTGAAGGAGTCTGTAAGGATGCCATCAAGTCTTGTGGAGAAAGACTTGGGAGTCCTGGTGGACAACAAGTTCTCCATGGAGCAGCAATGTGCCCTTGTGGCCAAGAGGGCCAATGGTATCCTGGGGTGTATCAAGAGGAAAGTGTCCAGCAGATCGAAGGAGGTTCTCCTCCCCCTCTACTCTGCCCTGGTGAGACCTCACCTGGAGTATTGTGTCCAGTTCTGGGCTCCCCAGTTCAAGAGAGACAGGGATCCGCTTGAGAGAGTCCAACAGAGGGCTACAAGGATGATTAAGGGACTGGAGCACGTGCCTTATGAGGAGAGGCTGAGACACCTGGGGCTCTTTAGTCTGGAAAAGAGAAGACTGAGAGGAGATCTGATAAATGTTTATAAATATATGAGGGCTAAGTGTCAAGAGGAAAGGGATAGCCTCTTCTCACTCGTGCCTTGTGATAGGACTAGGGAGAATGGATATAAGCTGGAGCACAAGAGGTTCCACCTTAACATGAGGAGGAACTTCTTTACAGTAAGGGTCACAGAGCACTGGAACAGGCTGCCCAGAGAGGTTGTGGAGTCTCCTTCTCTGGAGATTTTCAAAACTCACCTGGATGCATTCCTGAGTGACCTGTGTTAGGGTAGATTAGGTTGTAGGGTAGCTTATATGATCCTGCCCTGGCAGGGGGGTTGAACTTGAAGATCTCCAAGGTCCCTTTCAACCCCTAACACTCTGTGATTTTGTGTGATTCTGTGATTCTGTGAAGCATTTGCCATTCCTGTTCAGCCTTTTCTGTTAATATGAGATTTTAAATGCATGTTATTGTAACTGCTTGGAATGCTGTAACTTTACAGTCTCAGTTGTGCTATGTATTAAAATTATTAAAATAAGAATCACAGGTAGTGATTTATCCCCCTATGTAATACTTTAAAAAAGTTTACAATATTACCTACATAAGCACCTGTAGAGTTATTTGGGATTTTTTTTCACATTAAAGCATTATCTGAAAAACATATTTCTTTCAATGTGAAACACAATCTAAGAGAAATTATATTTGGTCCACAAGTCTCTGTCAAATTTACATAACTTTTTTCACTGTCTTTCCAGGATTAAGCTGTTAATGAAACATACAGTGCTGTCATGCAGGATATACATAGGCAAAGCCAGAGACCAATCACAGTAATTTTCAAAACCATCTTAGCATGGAATGTAGGAATTGATGCTTTAGAGCCCATCAGACTTCTGCAAATTGAAACTATTTCCCTGAGTTAATTATTAAAACTTCTGAAAAAGTTCTCAGAGCTAAATTGTAAGAATCAGTTAAGTATTTCCCTAACTATTGAATTAGTAATTTCTTCTACAGCATCCATACTATGGAACCAGTGTGCTACACAAGTCAATACATCAAAGCTGCTGACCATGCTTATAGACAGCAGTGTATTTTACATGATGAATCATTGACTTGTTGGAAAGATTTTCTTCTAGTGAAAGGAAGACATATTTTTTTCCCATTCAGGATTCAGAGGGTTTTGGAAACTGCAGCTGAGATTTTTTTTTTTTCTTTTTCTTTTTTTGAAAATGCACTTGTCGATATTTTTTAAATTAGGATTAAAATAAGAAGTAATTGAAATATAGGTCTGTAAATCTTACCCAGAGTAAACCTGGAGATAAATAGGAATATGTTCCAGAAATTCATGCTATTTCTAATTAGATGTTGCAAATTCCCTGAGTCTGGCTCAAATCAAAACTGCAACAATACAGCATTAATCTGATCTGAAATGGAAACACTAAATATTTTGCAAGATGCGGAAACACTAATTATTTTGCAAGATGCATTCTCAGAAAACTATCAGACTAATTTTCTGACACCAGCTTCTGAAGATACAAATAGACAACCATTAGCATGATCATTCCCTGAAGCCAAGCCCTGAATACATCAAAAGTTGTCTACTCTGCACTGTTATTTAGAGGACACTTGCACCATTAAGTGTTTCAAACTTCAAGGAGGAAGGATTCATCCATGTTCTCTTCAGCAGAATATGAAGAGATTTCCCATTACTTGTGGTATAGATTTTACATAATCTCTTGTTGCTTTGTCAAAGTAATTATTAGAAGCACATGCCTGGGAGGATGTGTGTTATTCAATGCAGTTCTATAATCATACACACTGAGTCTTTATAATTTCCTTCAGAAACTACTTGTTAGAAGTAAATCGTTCTTATTACTATTCTGTTTGAAAGAGGATCTCAAAGCCTTCTACTTTGTGGGTTAGGAGTCTCCTAATTTCCAGATTAACTTGTTTTGAGAAGACTTCTTTATTCTGATGTTCTCCTTTGGATTGAATAGCTCTGTCTTTTTCTGTTCATCCTGACATGAAATATACTTTGATTTACCCACATATAGACAGTATTCCTTAACCTTCCTAGCCTTGCTAGGAAGTGAGCCAAGCACATACAGGGTTACCTATGCAGCCTTTTGCAGGCAGACCCAAGGTTGCACGGCTTGTTTTCTGAGATGACTGAGAGTGAGGTGGCTTTGAAGTCAAAGTAGTAAAGCTGCATGAAGCTGCTCTATGCCACAGTTCACAAGCCCTGTCAAGAAGTTGGCTGTGTAAGTTCTGAGACAGCGCTGCACTCCTGTGGCTTTTGGGTAGAATTTGGTGTGCATCCAATCAGCTTGATGGGGGCAGATGGAGCTTGGGACTATCTATGTAAGACAGGTAAATTTGTGGTACACACACACATATGTTAAGACATATTTCTATCTCAGAAACATACTTCTTCTAAGGAAAGATTTCCATTTCTCCATACTACTTTCTAGTAGTCCTTCACTCTACCTGTTCCATTTTGCATTATTCTCTTGCAAATGTATGCCATACATAGCATTAATGCTTTTGATAATTATATTTCAGTATTACTGGATCATTACTTTCAGCCGTGATACCACACTGCAACACCATTGCATCATAATGAAATCATATCATTACTTTGGGAACAGGGATGTGATTGTATCAGTGGAGCTCCACATATTACTGTTAAATAAGAAAAAAGGTTTGTTAGTGGATTCAGGATGAAGTAGTCTCTAAAAGCAATTTCTTTTCTAATCTCTAGGACAGATGGGAAATACACACACACCCCACACACCCCACCCTGGGCAGCTCCTAGACAAAATCTAGGAAAGTTCTGCACATTTGTTCAGAATATCATTGGAAATCTTAAATACGGATTGGAAAGCTCCAAATGTTATGGAATACTATGTTAATAAGTATTATGCTACTAAAAGAAACCTACCAATCTGCAGTTTATACAGCATCTTTCATTTTACTACTTTAATGCTAACTCTAAGAATAGACCAGTTTGATTTAGTACAGCTTTCACCTGGTGCTGTGTGCTGGAAATGGGAAGGGGAGAGAATCATTTTATTAGTAAGAAATAGTCCTTATAGATAAAATACTGCCAGCTCTTAGACACCCATAACTCCTTTCTATTGGATACTATTCCACTTTCTTTTAAGTTGATGGGAATTTTGCCATGTTGTTCAGTAGACACAGAATTGAGCCCATGGTCAAGTGGTCAGACATGCTCAGAAAGCATAAATATTCTCTGGGGAATCTCAAGTGCTATGACTCTCTGTTAAATCCTTATATGAGTACAAAAGAATTCTAGCAAAATATCCCAAAATATTGTACTCATTAAACCTGACTTATCTATGACTAATGACTCCTCATGTTTGCCTTTAATATGCTATGCTTTGAAACGTAATTTACTGTATATGTTTTATACTTTCTCTGGTTTATGTCTAAACCTTTAGAATAAAATAGAATAACAAACCTTAAAATAGTTGATCATGCTTAAGTTACATTTCAGTTTATGATATGGAAAGCTGTAAATAGTGTTGTTCTGTTTAAGATTTAAAAGCTAATTATGTACGGTGATTTGAAAACTGACCTTTGCTACTGAAATGTATAAGAAACTCTTCATATTTTAGAACACATACAAAAGCTATTAAAAGCAATGAAAATCAGACAAGACAATTTTTCTTATTCCCTGAAGAAGTGGCAAATTACTGGAATCAAGAACATATAATAGTCTACAGAATTATTTATTTTAAAATTTAGGACACACCGGGAAAAATATTTACGCAGGTGGCTAACATCTCAGTTTTGTTGGCAAGATTTCTTTGGAAGTGAAAATCAGCACACGAGTCAGGAGAAATAGATTGGCTCTTTATTTTGATTCATGAGGTTGAAAAGCAAGTTTTGTTTGGGTAAGCACACTCTATTAAGTTTAATTAAGATATACGTTCTTAAATCTTCATTGTCATCACTATCCTAGGTAACAGGAACTAACATGTTTCCAATCAAACCAGTCATGGAAAGAAGCCAAATCATGGTCCATACTTAGCTAGATCAAGACCTACAAAAAGTGGAAGACAGGTATCTAAACTTCAGGCCACAAATTTATTAACTAAATTCCTTGAGGAAGCATCCATTCACCCTGCCTCACATATCAGACATTTATCTGGGTCCACTGTGTGTTTACTGGGTTCCCATTCTTAATCTACTAGCTTAAGGTAGATTGCCTTCATATTCATCTCCAGGACTCAACTGTCTGACTGATGAAGACCCATGCAGCTGTACCTGAAGGGAAGAACACTGGGCCCAGGGGAATATCTGCTCTGTGAAAGATTCAGGTTTCCCTTTTCTCAAGCATTAGATCTCACTTGACATTTGGGCTGCCCCTTTCAGTCTTTGTCTCTTCTGAACAGTCACAAACTGTGAAAAATAATTTCAGTTATTTTCTGTTGTTTCTTTGAACTCTGACTTTTCACTGACCTGTATCTTCATAAGCGTGAAAAAACTCTGCCACTTCGACTCACTTGGACTCACATTATACCTAATCTTATAGCAGGAAACTGATCAGGAAAAAAGGAGTGTGGAGCACAACACTTCCTGGAAGCCAGATCAGATATTAGATTCTGAGTTATATAAATATCTCTAACCCATGTGAAGTAGAGTAAACAATTTTCTACATTTATAAAGATGTTTCTCTAACCATTACATTATAAAATAAACCTATTTCAATTTCCTGGCTTCCCACTATCCAAAGGCTTATTCCACTTTTCTGTAATTCACTCTAGGAAGACATGAGAGGCATATGTTAAATTATTCTTAGTTTTACAATAACAGGAGAAAGATTGTAACTTTCTTTGCATCCACGGTTGCAGGACAATATGATGGGATAAACCCAGTATTATAGTCTGCTGTACCCTTCATACATGTTTTGCCTGTGTCTAAAGTTGAATGATTCAGAACTAGTTTTTAAGCAATGCAATTTATGGGGGAATTCAGCAGTAATTGTACTTCACTAACAAGTCATCTGAGTCTCTGTGGCTGGAAACTTATCCACAGCTCTGGATATTTTGCATAAATTTACATATATTTATCTTTTCTCTTAATTATTGTAATACATCTGAGGCAAGTTTACAATTTGTCAGGTAAAGCTATAGCAGCTGTATATTTACAGTCCCTCACAATAGATCATTTAGCATTTGATTTGGCATCCATTTATTATATCATGTTCTCTTATCCTTCATCTATTTCAGACCATAAATTAGTCATATTACAGCACATAAGCTTTTTCAGTTCAGAATAGATTTTCTTCTGAACCTGAAAGGTGCATATAAGTACGTCCGATTTCTGCACCCCAAACTGTATGCAGAGTCAGTTGTTTAATGCTGTGTCTGACAGACAATTTCCTCATAATCCGCTGTCCCCTACAGCAGGAAATATGAATATGGGTGGTATAGATACACACGGAGCCACTGAGCATTGCTTAAAATTCAGACTGCAGCATTTCAGTTTCTGTAGCAAGGATCGCTACAAGTGGGGACAAACTGTTGCCTACAATGGACTTTACCTGTTGTTTTTTGAAAGAGTCTGGACACTAGGATTGGGGCCATCTGGAAAAAAAATATTAAGTATATTAATTTTTTTATGTGTTAATTAATGTGGCCTTGTTTATGTGATGAAACATGATTGCAGAGCTTGAGTAAAAAATCTTGTTTCATGGTTCCCCACAAGGAAAAAATTACTCCTTGAGAGTATATTTGTTCTTATGCATACATCTAGATTGTCAGGTATGCTGGCATGAAAATGTTATCTTTTTAAATATGTAGGTAGATTTAAGGTCAAGAAAAATAAAACAACTCTGGGTAAAGAGAGGATCATCAAAACTTCTATATCTGATTATCAATTATGAAGTTGTGATTATGAAAAATATCACTATGGCACATCTTGCTGCTCCAGCAAGGTATGTATTTATCAGATGCCCAGTTCTGCTTTTGGTGATGTCTTGATGTCCCCTTTACGCACTGCTCTAACCACAATGCTGACCCTGACATTTTCAGGTCATAAGAATATGTAGTCTGTGTAATAAGGATTTAGAATCATAATGCTGCTGGATTGCCCATATTGGATATTGATTAACATTATGAACAGGGACAATGCGAAGTGAATTTCTATACTTTTCTTTCCTGGGTTGGATGAAGAAACATGTGTAGCACCCCTTTTTGTCATATTGACCATAGATAGCACCTAAGGTGTTGCTCAAAAAGACGGTGCCACTGAGCATGCAAATGCCACACTTGTAACAGGGCTGATACCCTGATATTTAGTGAGACTCGTATTTGATGAATTTCCATAATTTAAATTTATTTGCCATATATTTTGGGAATGACCCTTCCCCCTTGAGGTCAAATTAACGCAGTCCTTGTCTGGATGTGTGGGAGGGCAGGAGGGAGGGCAGGAAGGAGGGAAAAAATTATAATAGGAATAAAAAGTGGCTAAAGGATTGCTTGTAGAAGAGTATTCCTTTCCAGATGCATTATGTTTTCAAATTAGCATATCTCATTTCAACTGGGCTGAATTCTCCAAATGTGTAAAGCTTTATAGTTTTTTATTAGAGATATTTTTCAGTCAAGGCTTTTCTGATTATTACTATAATTTGTGCAAAAAATATTTAACTGGGTTACTTTGCCACTCCTAAAGCACTAGTAATCTAAATAACATTTTGCAACAACCTGTTCATCTTTTTAGATTAAATATATATTGACTGTAATAGAAGCTGAGACCTGAGTTTAGCACATTGGGAACTGAGTCTTTACTACTGTGATGAGAAATAAAAATACCAAACTGTGACATTCTGATTTTATATTGGTCTTTGGAAACAAAACATTTTGTCACATCCAAGCCAGATATAAATTTGAAGCAAAGCTGTGTGAAAAGGGATTTTATTCCCATTGTTTACATAGAAGTCTTGGGGGAAAAAGAAGGGGGTAATACAATGTTAATCAATTGTGTTCCAATCCTGTCTATATATATGCGTGTGTATATATATGTATATATAGTATATATGTGTGGATGCTGAAAAGCTGCTAGCACAGGGATTTTCTCAGGTTCTCACAATATTCAGTGAGAATCCTGCCTTTCTCATGCATGTTATGAAAAACAGTAGGATGGTTTTTGTAAGCTAGACCAACACCTGGTGTTTTGCTAAGTTCTGTTTATGGTACATTGTAAAAATATTTTGAAATGGGTATTGTAGGACTTTAGCCAATCACCCTAGGAGATGGATGATCACTGACCAATAATCCTATGGGGATAGGGTATATAAAACAGGGTTATAAATTAATAAAGTTGCTTCTTTTGCCTGCTCTTGCTGAATTTGTGTGTTGCTGCATCTCTCTGCTTCCGGTATAAACAGCGACATATATACACCTATATTGGTATGCATGTAAAAGTTGATCAGTAGCATTTGGGGGCAGAAATAATCTTTTCATCATAGCTCTTTCTAAAATCTAGTAATTGAATGAAGCCTCAATATCCCAATTCAATAAAAATGAAGACACATTAGTATTTAATTATCAGGATGATAGTAGCTATGTGAACTTCAGGATTATGCGCAGTCTTTCTCCTTTAGAATTCTCTTGCCTTGGTCCACTTAAGAAGTCCATGGAAGTACCACTAAATAGGCTTTTGTCATCTTAGTCAGTAACTTATATCATCTGAAACCACTGTATCTTCTTCTTCCAATAAGATTAAGTTACTATAATCTGGTAGCAAAGGGTATCAAAGAATTTCCTCCCTCCATACCTGTTGCAGTAGAAAAAAAATACTTTCCCTTTTAGTGTGTTTAACACTTTGTCATTGTTTAGTTTGTAATCAAAATAATTATACTGGCAGAATTTTCTTTTGGTGTTTAGATCAAACAGGCCAAATTTTTAGTCAGATTCCTAGGCAGTGATTCTTATTTTTAGGTGACCTATATGACTAGATAAACCAAATGTAGCAAGATAAACTAACAAGCAAGTTTTCAGCAACCTGGGTCACAATCTGTTAAATGATAAATGATATGGATATATTAAGGAACAGTTACATCAGAACATCTTTCCCTTTATCTTTTCCTTTTCCTTTCCTTTTCTTTCTGGTATATAATAGCAGTTTTTCAGTTTGATGTCTATCTAAAAGAACTGTCCCAGTTCATCAGGGTCTGTTGCTAACCACAGGGATAACCACAGGGATTATATAGCTGCCTATAAACAAAGGAGGGCACATCAGGAGAGAATGTCTTGGGTTTAAGTGACTCAGAAGAATATGGTGTTCTTAGTATTGCATCTGACATTATGGTAGCCAATAGCAGAGAGCAGCATTTTGCTTCTCAACTCTGAGGTTGTTTTGAACTTTTTTGACAGCCAAAGCACACAAGACCCTAGATCTCATCAGATCTACATCAAAACCCTCACTGGAGATCAGAGAAAGAGAGAAGAGGAGCTTTTCTCTGCTTTTGAGGCCTTCGAATGGTGCAAATAATATTCCTTAAAAACCTCCGAAAGCCTCTCCCCTCACTATTTACCTGGCAGGGAAGGATGTGTTTATAGGAGGTTCTTGCACAGCAGAGAAGTATGCTAGCAATTCCCCCATCAGCCTAACCCTTCGTGGTGAGGAAAAAGAGTCTGCCTGGGTGTTGGCTGAGTGTGCCTGGCTGACTTAATAGTCTTCTGGTGCCATATGCCACGTGCAGAAATTGGGACAGCACTAACTGTTGTCAGAGAACCAAACAGGCAGCCAAGGTGCAGCAGAGGGAAGGGGGGTTTCTCTAAGTCTTACTTGTCTAAAACTCAGGCTTGAACTCTGCATCTGTAAAAGCTAATAAGTTGAAATCTGAAAACAGATGACACCCAGCCTTCAGAGTGCTACAAAACACATGATTTTCAAAAGAAGATTTTCCAATATGTTTATGTCAGAAGGGTACTCAGTGTGATTAGGATCTCAGAATGCTGTGTGCTAATTGTACCTATAATGAAATATTATTGCCTCCTCAAGCAGTTAGCTGCTAGATAGACAAGGCATGCAAAGGCAGTTTTATCCTTGTTTAATAGATTGGGAAATGAGGTGATCAAATAGTTTCCACTAGAGTCTTTAGGAGCTTTCAGGGAAAAGAAAGAAGTAACCCAACTCAGCTCAAACATCTGAATTCAGTTCCTCGACTGTAAGGTCATCTTTCCTCTCCCCTCACAGACTGTTATTGCAAAGAGTGCAATCACAAAATATATCAGTCTTTACCTTTGGTGTAAATATTCCTACAAATGTAACCAGAGCAGTTGCTTGATACAGTGTGGTCCATTTTTGCAAGCCCACTCCAAACGTGGTCTCCTCTGAAGGCAGTTTTGTAGTGGTGTATGAAGCTGCAGCATTCGTACGATTACACTGGCAGGAAGGAGATGGAGGGAGCAAGCCTCCCTGCTGGAGCTGAAACTGAAATAATTTATTCATGGTAACATTTTTAGAGCTGATAAAGCTCATTGTCATGCATGCATTGGAAAGGAGAGGGTTTAAAAAAAACTCAGGAAATACTCAGAAAGTGTGTTTGTTAAAGGCTGTATAATGCTTTTGAAGCAGATTATCAGCTCTGGGGATTGACAATAAACAGGCACAGTGTCTTTCACCCAGTTGAATCCCAAAATTCTAGCACTTTTTTTTTTTTTTTAAAGGTACAGCTGGTTGATATATTAACTTTATAACAGATTGCATAATGTCTCTTTTTTTCAATACAGTACTTTAAAATCCCTTAATTACTGAACTGCTTGTATTTATGCACATTACAGGATTGAGGGATCCATTTTTAAGTTAGATGGTCCCAAGGTAACTCCAGATAAACGTACAGTTAACTTTGCTTAACAAGGTATAGCCACCAAATTTTGAACAAATCCAGACAGAATACTTCTTAACTTGAAACAATATGGGTTCTCTTTATAAAGCTGTTACAGTGTTTATTTGTATGAAATTTATTTTGTTTTGCACATAGTATAAACCAATTTCATTCTAAGTGCAGAAAAATTATTTTACCAGATTCTAAAGACAGCAAAAATGTGTGAACATTTGAGTGAGCATTACCTCTTCCTAACAAAACGGCTTCTTTTGCCCATATGTTACAAATGATATCCATTCTGTATATGCACTTTAAATGCATCCAAATGTACAGCAGAAGTTTTATGTGTGTGAATGAGCCAGGGAATACATGATTAGCAAGCCATTGTGAGGTGCTGTGAGAATGCATACTTTGTGAAATGTATGCCTCAGCATAGTTGCCAGAAAGTCCCAGATGACCATTTTTTAAGTATTTTCAGATATTTATGGGTCTTTGGGGGACCTATAAAGACCATTCACTTTCTAGAAAACAGACCAATGTAATATGAAGAAAAAATTATTTTTCTGGCCACCCAGCTGCACCACCAAACTAGGTGAGATATATTGGTATTACTTGCATGCAGATAAGGCAAAGAATGGTTTTCTTGGTATGTGAGGCTTGCAGTTTTGTAGTGGAATGTATCACAATCCAAATTCAGTACTGGAAAGCTGCATTTCTTTTGCAGCCCTGCAGTCTCTGAGGTGATACAAACTTCTTTACAGTCTTCCTTAAAGTAGAGATAAACAACTTCAATTTCTAAATCTCTTGAGGCCCTTTAGCTTTCTCCAAATGAAGAAGTCAAGCATCTATATATCTCAAAGACAAGCAAAACCTACTATGAATCAACAGTGTCTATTTCACAGAGAATACTTGCATCTGAAAATAGTAAATTACAAGCTGTACATAATGCTCCTCAGAATTGTTAGCTTGGGAATACACTTTTGTACCAATTATGAAAATAACTACATGACCCAATTTCTTTGGTTTCAACAGCTGCAAGTAAACACTACATTTCTGAGGCAGTCTAAAGGAGAATAGCAGCTATTTTATTGTTTGAAACAAAATTTAAGGAAGTTCTAAAGTGCTCAGAACTACAAATCTGTTAGAGTTTTCTTGTCCATCACATACATTAAAAAGTATATTCACTTTTAGATACGAATGGAGTAACTTAAACAACATGAAAGTACTAAAGTAGCAATCTGCCATTCTTTTTACTGAGTACCATGATATTGAATTATATCACTGCAGTTTACTGTCCCATATTGATTTTCTTCATGGACCACCAAAGGTATTAAATTCCCACTTCCAAGTCTTTTTTTATCTCCTTCTTTCCCATAAGTTGTTTCAGTAACTTACACACAGATGTAAATCTTCAGTGGCATAGGAGCAACTGAATTGGATTTAGTTTTGTAAACAAAGAAAAAAAAAAAAAATTCTTCCTGTTTCCTAGGAAAATAAGGGAGAGAAGTACTGTTCTGTTACCTGGTTCCAGTGGACCACATCAAGGTAATATATCCTGTGTCCTGATTATGTTCGTGCACTAGTCTATCTGTAAACACTCAGTCATTAATTTCTTAGTACTGAATTTAAGCGCAAGGCACATTTCAGTATGACTATTTTGAAAGTTTGGACTCCTTTTGTTCCATTCTTTATTCAGAGAACATTTTTGACAGTAAATTTGGAATTATTAGTGCACATCATTCCTTCTACAGTGCTTTATAACTGTCTGGTGACTTAGTCTTGATTCACAAATGGGGAACTGAGACAAACTAAGGACCAGGGACTGTGAGAAGGCATTGTCTGAGATAGCGCTGATCTAAGCTGGTTGATCCTCCTACTTTAGTGCTCTGTGGCAAAACTTGTCTGGCCCCAAACACAGTCTGTGGCACTACATATGTGTTGGTGTGTGCTGGTGAGTTATCAGGTCCCAGAGCTGGCGCCAGCACTGCTAACACACACAGCTCAGCCACCCTCTGGGACACAGTGCTGACAAGTCCTTCGCAATTTGCCATAAATCCTGCTAGAAGTTTATAGGAAAGTCAGCAATTGAGTTCAGACCTCCTCAGTTCCTCTGACCATGCACTAACAAGACTCTTTTCCTTCCTTTTACGTTGGGTTTAAACATTTATTTTTCTTAGTAATTTTTATTTCCATACGGAAATAAATACATTCTGTCTGATTCACAGAAAGTTCATGACATCGATTTTGCTGTCTGATCTCATTTCTGTTGACCTCTACACATCAAAGGTCTACCCACATTCATTTCTCTGAAAGCTCTTTTTGTTGTTTTAGGAAATTTATTACTTTTTCCACTTACACTTTGAGAAAAATTGGAGTGTCATGAATGCCTATATGAAAAGTATTCCTTTGCTAGTATAAAGAATAAGCATTAATATGAGCCCTGGTACATAAGGGACTCACCCTGCACTTAAGGCAATATTACAGATAAAGTAACAGTGTCAAAGAAAAATTTCTAACACATAGGAGCCTGTGTATGGTCTGTCTCATTTTCAGCCTGATGTCAGATTCATAGTAAGCAATTCACCAATCGGTAAATAAGGCAACTATATTTTTAATTTGCTAAGGTTTGAATTGCACTCCCAACACCTCCCCATCATGAACACTGACAGGTCTAAAAGTAAATACTTGGGACAAGTAATTCTGTGGGCCTTGTTTTGAGCTGCTCTTTGCTATACTGATAGTCCAGAGCTTGTTCACTAAAGTAAAAGTTTTTACGGAATTAGACTTATCACTACTAAATAATCTCCTTTCTTTCAAGAGAATAACAAAACTACACATAGAAATTAAGTGAAGGGATTAAGTTGCTTGCCTTGAGATGTGTGAAAAGTACAAAACCAGACACGATTTGAAAGCAAGGGGTGGGGCAGGAGGAAGCATGAGCAGCACTGCCCATGCTCATGCTCACTCTACATACAGGATATATTTCTTCCTTTTCACTCAATCAGCTGTCTGTCTATTTCCAGCAAGATAATGAAAAAACCCACAAATGCAGAAAGATAGCTTCTTTCTATGGAAGGCAACTTTTATAATCACTATAGCAGCAGAAATTATCAAATTATAGATTTCTACATAATTATATAGGTTTTGAGGGGGGAAAAAAAAGCATTTGGACAAAACTTAGAATCATCTGAAAACATGAGGTAACTGTTAAAAGTTCTAGAGGTACAGTCTGAACATTTTCAAACAAATTGGTATTAAATTTTGCAATATTTTTACTCAGACATCACTGAAGCACTCATTTTTCTTTTAGGAAAAAAAATCACAGGGGAATAAAAAAAGATAAAAATATTTTTTACATCCCAGTTCAAGAAATATGGGAATCTATTGTTGTTTATGCATTGCCCATTTTTGTGCCTCTTTTCTATCATTTTCATGACAATAAGATGTAATTTTTATCCATTATTATTTAGGTTATGTTCTGAAAAATGTAACATGGAATTTGAACTGTAAAGAAAGGACATAGATTTTTTTAAGAGAGACAAGTATATTAAAAGAATAACTATGTCCTGCAGGTTTTTTCAACCTAGAAATTTTACATAAAGTTTTGAGTCTTCTTATTTTGGAGAGATGGGGAAGGAGAAACTGAAGTACATCAGCTCCTAGGAGTTGTCTCAGTGTCAGTCTTTCAAAAGAAAGCAACAACATGGGGTCAATTTCTTTCATTACCTTACTAGTGTTTGCTTAGCAAAAATGCCAGGTTTTAAGCAAGCTTTGGAGACATACAAAGGGAAATATTGCAAAGTCTCATTTGGACTCCTACATGAATCCTCAAACAGTTACTCCTCTTGTTTCCTCCCCCAAAATCCCTTGTATGTGAACTGTGCTTTCCTCCAAGCCATGCAGTAAGATAGTCGCGGTGGAAACCACACACGGAAGCAAATTGCATCTCACCTGTGTGATGCAGCTAAAAAAAGTGGAGACTTGTAACCCTCAGTCTTTATCATAACAGAAACTTCCCTTTGTATTTGTGAACCAGACAGTTAACACCTGAAGAAGTTGCTAACCCTGAATGTGTTCCAGAACTAAGGTCACAGTCTCCACTAGTGCGTGGAAAGCCTGTCTGCACAGATGTGAGTGATGTTTAGCAGCAACATTAATGTATTCCCATAAGTAGGAGTAAGAAATTTGCCACTGGGGAAGATGGGTGCCAAGGGGATTGTATGATAACGGTTGCCAGTGATAGCAGGGGACAGAATTCGATGACCAAGGATGTCTCTTTCAACCTTGTACTCTAATGTAAATGTCAAAAGCAAATGGATTTTAACAAGTGTTAGAGACTATTATATTTGATCTTACCTTGCCTGACAGGACTATCAGGAGTTAAGTTGCTCCTATTCTATATATTGCATGGTGCTTCATAGGTCACATATCACAACAGACTGCTTAGCCTAATGATTTATATAGATGCTCAAGAAAAAAAACAACCCAGATTTTACTCTATTTCTCTCAAGAAGCTCACACTAGGTTTGATCATAGTCAATACTGGAAGCTGTTCTGCAAAAAAGAAATAACTTACTAACAGCAAACAGAAACACATATCTAACTCTACTTAAAATTCCAGGAACATATTGTAGCTGCATTCAAGACTGATTAAAAAGGGAAGCAACTTTGAAATTTTGCCAGATATTTTCCAGCATGAATGACTCCCTTTCTGTCACACAAGAACACACTGAGACACTGTGGTGCATACTGCAGCAATCTCCTATTTCAGTATGAAGAAAATGTCAGAGATAAGGCAAGAGATATGTAATATTATAACCATTATTTATTCTAGATTAATGAAAGGGGAAAATAGCCCTTTTAGTTGCAGCTTGCATGCAAAAAAACATTCATCTTACAGAGCCCAGACTGTCTATTGTATTCACAATATATTAGCAGTTAGCTGATCTATCAGCTGAGATAAATTATTACATTGGCTTACAGTGATATCAGTTTTCATTATAGGGCAGTCATCCAAGTCCTTTCCTACTCTTTTTGCACATCCTTATTTCTTTGCTTTTTCCTTTACCCTTCAGATCCTCTCTGTCCAGGAGGCTGGTAGGCTGAATATGTGTTGTTCAATGTCTGACATGCATGAAGTAGAAGCAGTAGATATTCAAGTAAAGGTTCTCCAGGGAATTTTTAAATTTTGTACTGTACTTTGTTGCAAGAAGCACGTCTTTTTCTCATAAACCAAACTTCCTTGTCCTCTGACTAAAACATGTTACAACTTGGGTAGACAGAGGCAGAAAGGATAGTTGGTGTGGTGCTGGTGTTTGCTTGGTTGTTTGTTCTTTGTTTGTTGTTGTTGCTGTTTGAGGTTTGTTTTGTTGGGTTTTTTTGTTGTTGTTCAGTTGGTTTTTTTACTTCCTGGTACACAACAGTGAATCTACTGTTTAAATAAAGGAAGAAGTTCCAGAGAGAAATTTGCAGTCCTGAGTTGGTATAGTGTGGGACTTCAGGACAAAAGAAAAAAAAGGTGGATGAAGGAGGGAATGGCAGGATATAGGTTTACTGTATAATAGAGATGGCTACAAAAAATGCCCTTAAGGACAGTTTTTCTAGCCTTTGGTCTTGGAAGCCTGAAAGCACAGCTATGGACACAGTCTGAGCAAATGCATTGCATCCTACAGGACCTTCATGCTCGGGTTTACTCCAAGATATTATCGGCTGTACTTCAGGATGCCCTGGGGATTCTCTTTCTACCTCCAGTTCTTCAGACATTGGGACAAGAAGGGAGGGAGGGGTGTGTGTGTATGTGTGTCATATATTTACTTAACAATATTTTCATGTTAAATTGGCAACACTATTTGCCTAGCAGTAGCAGTCCCTCCCTGTTGTAGTATAGTGCCAATGCATGGGCAACGTCTGTACTCATGTTCAGTAATGCTGCTCTCTTAATATGACTTTTGTAGGTACATTTCTATGTGGTTACCATGTACAACGGTGGAATCCACTGTATGATAAAGATGCTCTTCATGTACAGTATGACAGAGAGATACCGAGTCTTTAAAAGGTAAATACGCATATATTTATACATACATATACGTGTATGTGCATGTGTATTTTGCAAGAGGAACCTTGGCAGGTTTTTTCCTTACTTCAGGGATTTGTTCCCCTCCTCCACCCTTCTTCCACTCCCCTTAGAAATCACTGTCACTCACTGGTGGCTTGTATGCTTCAAGCTGTATTGTATGATTTTTGGGACTGGGTTTCTTGTACCTTGCCTATGTTTGAAGAGGAAGCAGCAGGCACCACTTCAAGTCTAAATAATTATAATAATAATTTCCAGCAGACAGACAATTTCTTCCTGGCTGGCTATAGTCTGACTCTTCAGCCAATGTAACTGGCAGCCCTGATATTTCCTCTGAGACTGGCACAGTGTTAGGATGCTTGGTAGTGTTCTAGATGCCAATTTATCAATTTATTACTTAAAGCAGTCTGATTTTGTTGCATGTGAAAATATATACTTATCTATTAAGGAAAATACAAGAAGAGTAAAACCAGAAATATTAAAACACAGCATGATACAGTCAGATATGGTGTTTCTTAAACAGTAGCAGAAATCTTAATAAAATGCAGATGCAATCATGTTGAGGGAGCAGTGTGGTAATAAAAAGTGAAGAAAGGAGCAAGGTGCATAAAAAGAAGGGGGAGCCCTTGGGTGGAAGAATGTCTTTGAATTCAGCAAAAACATAATGTGGCGCCTGCTACAATTGCACAGCTTTTCTTTCAAAATGTAAAGTCAGTGGGTGGGCTGCTTTCATGCCTGGTGTAACTCTGCTGCAGTCAGTGGAATTATACCCATTCTAAGTGTAGCTCTGCACAAGCAATACAATAAACTATAGATGTCAATAAAGTTGGATGGACTTTATAAAAGAAAAAAAAAAAAATCATGAGCATTTCCTTAAATGTATTTATAATTCATGTTATTTTTTGTTCATTTCCAAGAATATTCACTGTGATCATATTTTGCTCATGAGAAAAACAAATATCTAACAAATGCTTATTCTTACAAGTTCTGTAGCTCTCCTGGAAATTATTTGGTTTCTGTCTTATGGCCTAGAAAAATGTCAGTCTTCCTATTGGAGAGATGAAACAATACTGTGTGACACAAGAAAACATTCCTATACACCTCCAGACTTTTATTCTCTCTTTGTACAGTATCTAGCACAATGAGAAATCTGTTACATGACATAGCGGTTGTGTCTGTTATAGATAATGATAATGAGAGCAAAATAGGAAGATATATTTAGGGAGCCAGGAGACCTGCATGGTGAAGTAAGGAACTGCTGAGCAAACTTAAGTGGAAAAATAGAGTCTACAGGTCATGGAAGGAGGGGCTGGCCACCTGGGAGGAGTATAGAACTGTTGTCAGAGGATGTAGGGCGGTAACTAGGAAGGCTAAGGCCTCGTTGTAACTCAACCTTGCAAGGGAGGTCAAGGATAACAAAAAGAGCTTCTTCAAATATACTGCAGAAAAAGCTAAGGTTAGAGGCAATATAGGCCCTCTGCTGAATGAGGCAGGTGCCCTGGTGACAGAAGACACAAAGAAGGCAGAGTTACTAAATGCCTTCTTTGTCTCTGTCTATACTGCTGGAGACTGTCCTCAGGAGCCCCTGACACCTGAAACACCAGAGGATAGCATGACAAAGGAGTCTTCCCTGGTTGATGAGGACTGGGTTAAAGAACAGTTGAGTAATTGGGACATCCATAAATCCATGGGTTCTGATGTCATGCACCCATGGGTGCTGAGGGAGCTGGCTCAGGTCACTGCCAGACCACTCTCCACCATCTTCAGTAAGTCATGGCAGGCAGGAGAGGTGACTGGGGACTGGAGGAGGGCAAACATCACTCCAGTCTTCGAAAGGGGTAAGAAGGAGGACCCGGGCAACTATAGACCGGTCAGCCTCACCTCCATCCCCGGAAGTGTAATGGAACAACTTATCCTCAGCACTATCCTTAGGCATATCAAGGACAAGGAGGTCACTAAGAGCAGTCAGCATGGTTTTACCAAGGGAAGGTCATGTTTGACCAAACTGATAGCCTTTTATGAGGACATAACCAGGTGGATAGATGATGGTGGAGCAGTGGATGTGGTTTATCTTGATTTCAGTAAGGCATTTGACACTGTCTCTCACAGCATCCTTCTGGCTAAACTGAGGAAGTGTGGTCTGGATGATCAGGTAGTGAGGTGGATTGGGAACTGGTTGAAGGAAAGAAGCCAGAAAGCTGTGGTCAATGGGATGGAGTCTAGCTGGAGGCCTGTGACTAGTGGAGTCCCACAGCGTTCGGTGCTGGAACCAGTTCTGTTCAACATATTCATCAATGACCTGGATGAGGGCACAGAATGCACTGTGAGCAAGTTTGCTGATGACACCAAACTGGGTGGAGTGGCTGCCACACCAGAAGGCTCTGCTGCCATTCAGCGAGACTTGGACAGGTTGGAGGGTTGGGCAGGAAGAAATTTAATGAAATTCAACAAGAGCAAGTGTAGAGTCTTGCATCTGGGAAAGAACAACCCCAGGCATCAGTATAGGTTGGGGACTGACCTGTTGGAAGGCAGTGAAGGGGAAAAGGATCTGGGGGTCCTAGATGATGGGACGCTGACCATGAGCCAGCAATGTGCTCTTGCGGCCAAGAGGGCCAATGCCATTCTGGGGTGTATTAAAAGGGGTGTGGCTAGCAGGTCAAGAGAGGTTCTCCTGCCCCTCTACTCTGCCCTGGTAAGGCTGCATCTGGAGTACTCTGTCCAGTTCTGGGCCCCCCAGTTCAAGAGGGACATAGAATTGCTTGAGAGAGTCCAGTGCAGAGACACAAAGATGATTAAAGTAGTGAAGCATCTCTCTTATGAGGAAAAACTGAAGGAGCTGGGGCCCTTTAGCTTGGAGAAAAGGAGACTGAGGGGTGACCTCATCAATGTTTATAAATATATAAAGGGTGAGTACCAGGAGGATGGAGGCAGGCTCTTCTCGGTGATTCCTGATGATAGGACAAGGGGCAATGGGTGGAAGCTGAGGCACAGGAAGTTTCATGCAAACATGAGGAGGAATTTTTTCACTATGAGGGTGACAGAGCACTGGAACAGGCTGCCCAGGGGGTTGTGGAGTCTCCCTCTCCAGAGATATTCAAAACCTACCTGGACACGTTCCTGGGTGATCTGGTATAGGTGATCCTGCTCTGGCAGGGGGGTTGGACTAGATGATCTTTCGAGATCCCTTCGAGACCCTGACATTCTGTGATTCTGTGATATTCTTTAAATGTAAAGCATTTTAGAATTTTATTTAAAGAATAATACAATCATCAGGCACAGTCAACATGGGCTCATAAAGGGAAAGTGCTGTTTAACTAATTAGATATCCTTCTATGATAAGATCACCCACCTATTGGATGAAGGGAAGGTGGTGGATGTAGCTTATCTCGATTTTAATAGGGCTTTTGATAGTGTCCCTCACAGCATCCTTCTGGACAAGTTGTCCAGCTGTGGGATGAGGAGGTTCATGGTATATTGGGTGAAGAACTGGCTGAAGGGCAGGTTTCAAAGGATTGTAGTGAATACATCTGGCTGGCAATCAGTCACCAGCAGTGTTCCTCAGCGTCAATTCTAGGGACAATGTTTTTCAATACATTCATCAGTCATCTGGATGCAGGAGTTGAATGCACCATTAACAAGTTTGCTGATAATACCAAACTGCTCAAAATGAGTCAGTATGCCCTGGCAGCCCAGAAGACAAACTGCATCCTGGGGTGCATAAAACAGTATAACCAGCTAGTCAAAAGAAGCAATTATCCCACTGTATTCAGTACTGGTGTCACCTCATGTTGAGTGCTGTATGCAGTGGCTGGACCCAACAATTTAAGACAGATGATGAGGTCCTTTCCTGCCATATGAGGAAAGGCTGAGAGAACTGGGTTTGCTCAGCCTTGGAAAAAAGACTAAGTGAAGACCTTATCACCATGTTCCAGTATTTAAAGGGTGTCTACAAAGAAGACGGAGACTCTTTTTATAATGAGTCACATGGAAAAGATGAGGGGTAATGGGTAGAAGTTACTCCCAGGTAGATTCTGACTGGAAAGAGGAAAACCTCTCATAATGAGAACAACCAACCATTGGAATAATCTCCCTGGGGAAGTGGTGGGTTCCCCAACATTGGACACTTTTAAGCTTTGGCTATACAGGGTGCTGGGCCATCTTGTCTAGACTATGTTTTTGCCAAGAAAGGTTGGACCACGAGGTGTTCCTTCAGGTCCCTTCCAACATGCTATGCTATGATTCTATGAATGTGTCCAGAGGAGGGCAACAAAGTCACTGACAGTTCTGGAAGGCATGTCCTGTGAAAAGGAGGCTGAGGGGCAACCTCATTGCCCTCTACAGCTTCCTGAGGAGGGATAGTGGAGAGGGAGTTGTTGCTTCCTTCTCTCTGGGATCTAGCGATCAGACACATGGGAATGGTTCAAAGCTGAACCAAAGGAGGTTTAGACTGGACATTAGGAAGCATTTGTTTATCAAGAGGGTGGTCAGACACTGGAACAGCCTTCCTAGACAGTTGGTCAGTCTCCTAAGCCTGTCAGTGTTTAAGAGGCATCTGGACAATGCCCTTAATAATGTGCTTTAACTTCTGATCAGAACCTAATTGGTCAGGCAGTTGGACTTGATGATAGTTTTGTGTCCCAACTGAAATAGTCTATACATGATCACTATAAACATTTCCCAATTGTACTCAAACACAGTGCTTATCAATAACCGGAACAAAGAAGCAATGTAAAATAATCCCAAAAATTTGTATTAATCATTTGATAGCAGCGAGAAACGGAGGGAAAATATTTTGCATAGCATTTTACAGATGAAAACATGTCATTATTGCAAGAAGATGAAAAAGATTTACGTGTATCTTGTAGCATTAATTACTATTAGAAGAAAAAAAATGGGGAATACCACTCTTGAATCTTGACCTCATATTCAGTTAAGACATTCTCCAAACATATATGTACTTTCCTTTTTCTTAAGTTGATTTTCTACTCTGACTTTATGTGTATTTTCATGGTCCTCCTTTTTTTAAATACTCTTCTGGTCTAATGAAGTTTTAGTAGCCCATTCACTACCTAGACTTTATGCAGTTAGGCTTCAGGGTTTTCCAAAATCAGATCTTCGTTGTGCTACTAAGGTCCTTGGCAATCAATTTTTGGTTTCCAAACTTTTCTAAAGTTACTTGGCTGAGCATCTTCTTCATCTGTTGCGGAGATAATGATCAGGGATTTGTGAGGTAGTTATGGTATTACAGGAATACATACATAATAAATAAATAGATACATACATAGCAGAGCTTCCATCCCAAGACACTCTCTGACACCTGTGAGTTTGTCAAGGAGGACCTCCTGAAGTTCATGAAGGAGAAGAACAAAGTTCAGCAGTGGGGAAAAGTAAACCCATCCATCAGCAAAGGCTATGAAACAGTTGGGTGAGTGACAACTGACAGAAAGGAGTTGGGGTAATGGCTGACAGCAGCTGAATACAAGCCAGCAGAGTATTCTGACTGTGGGCAAGGCAAACAGTGTCCTGAACAACATCAGGAGGGTCAGGGCCATCAGATCAGGGGAGAGCAGCACTTGCCTCCGCTCACACTTCTCACAGTTCTCACACTTGCCTGGCTGCACCTGGAGTAGTGCCCAGTGTTAGATGCCTGAGTTCAAAAGAGACACTGAGAAACCTGCCGTGTCTAGCAAAGAGCTTTCAAGACAGTCAAGGGCTAGAGCACCTGACATTCAAGTACAGGTTGTCAGAGCCATGCTTCTTTACTGTGGCAAAAAGAAGGCTGAGGGTGGTTAACAGCAGTCTGTGAATTCTTTAAAGGAAATTACAAAGATGACAGAGACAAGCTCTTTTTGATTCTGGAAAAAAATATAGCAAGAAGCAAAACCCACAAATTCTGGCTTGGGAGATTCAAAATGGACATTGTGAAAATCCTCTTCACTAGGAGGATAGTGCCACCATGGAACAGCTTACCCTGGGACCCTTTGAAATCTCTGTCCTCAGAGGCTTACACAACTCAACTAGATAAAGCCATGGATGGCCTGGTCAAACTGGCAGTGGTCCTACTTGAAGCCAGGATTGGGACTAAATGACCTCCAGAGTTCCCTTCCAGAAAACACTATGATTCTATCATTCTTGTATCTTTTCGGTTTGGTTTGGGGTTTTCTGTTTGTTTTTTCTTCTCTGGGCACCTTTGGCTGACTTTAGGCCCTAATGAGTCCTCTTCCACACCCTGCTCTTAAAATGCTATGGCTTCACATTTTTGTAGTACTTCTGAAATCTCTGGAAAACTGACCACAGAATGAAACAAAATGTTTCCCTGCTCATTGACTCATCCTGTGTCTGTAAGAATTTCTCACAGCTACCAACTGGACACAAATACAAACCAGAAGACCTACATGTTGAGCCTGCGTAGACACCATCTTCATCTGTGCAGGGTTTTACATATTCTGTATAAGCAACCAAAATTTTCAAGTAATGTTTTTTATTTTATCCTGGAAGAAGGACAGAATGGAGAAAGAAAGGGTGATAATGCAAACCAAATTCTCAAATGTTTTCCAAATCTATTAAATTTAACACTGATATATAATAAATAAACAGTCAGATGGTTTACATATATATGGACCCTTTTTTAATAAGAGATCTGAACCAGATTCTGGATGGGGTGTATGTGCTTTCTAGGGGCAGAAGAAATAGGTATTTTGTTGGAATCCTGTAGTTGTCCCTTTTTACATATGCAGGTCATGAGGTATAGTTTTAGAAGAAACTCAAGCACATGTACTTGTCTTTATTTTGCTTGTGTAAATAATACAAGATTAAGTCTTCCTCAAACACATCCATATGTGCAATTTGTGTTTTACAGGATGTGTATCACTGTTATTCTCTTTAAATATTCCTAGGAGGAAAATCAGCAATCTGAATAACTCTGCTTTTTTAATTTATTACAAAGGAAGAGGCTTTTCTTGAAAAGAAGCTTCCTTTTAAATATAGATCCCTAATTGTCTGAGATAGTCCTAATGAAAGTCACTTTTAATTACCCTCCAGCCCCCTTAGTTTTGAGGACAGCAATACCATTACCTAGATCAAATTTATGAAAAGATGAACAACCCAAGACATGAGGATTCTCTTCAGGAAACCAAGAGGTGGTCTCACTTTATGTTCCTCCTTAGACAGCTGTATCTTGTTTTACTGAGGCTCTGTTGAATCTTCTTTGTTGCTCTTCTGATATTAACTGTTTTCATTTTGGTTTTGCTTCCTTTTTAAACATATAATATGTCCAGATATCTTTTTCATGGGCTTATAATTATTTTTTTTTTTCACAGAGAATGGTTCAGCTTTTGCATTTTCTCTGTCCGGTGAGCAACCTTTTACAACTGCTTAATCCAGTGTAGATCAGCCAAGCTTCAGCTTCTCTCATACTTTTCAGATTGCATGTTACTGTCACATTTCTATAGACTGGAAGATAGATAAATAGGCTTCTCTATGGCTTCAGGTTTCAATCCCATAAAGGTGATGTCTTTTCCCCCACTCTTACCAAAACCAATATGGTGTAACAGAATTCAGCATCATGCAGGATTAGACATTTATATAAATAGTCAAATCCTTTAAAAAATACCATTAACACTCAGATTTAAGAGGAAGGTAAGGTTCTACAAGTAGAGGAAAGGATGCTTATATTCAATACATTCATCTTAGTTTCCAATCCTAAACTCCCTACCTCATTCAGTACAGACTGAAACACAGAACAGGCTATCAGGGTCATATTTTAATCCTCTGATTTTCTCTGTAGCCTCAGATAAGTGGCTATATCCACCTATGTCAGCTAGTAGTCTAGCCATTCTTCTGATTTATAACTTCTCACCACTCAAACGCTTGCTTTTATAAAAGCTAGGAATATGAACACTGACAATTATCATTAGGGATAGCCATGACTCCTTCTTTGCTTTGGACATGAGTTCATCACTGTTGAAAATTAAGAACTTCCTTTTTTTTCCATTTGTATATCTGGTTTTACTTGGTTTTCTCATAACAATGGCATTTCCAATTGTTCTCACATCTAAATTTTAATACTGTAGTATATTGTCTTAAAATATAGACACTAGACCCAGGAAAATCGAGTCTGTGACTATTTAGCCTGCTGAGATTATTAGTGATGTGAAGCAACAATCTCAAATCCCCTTGCCTTTTTGTACACTACTGAGCATAACTGTAGGAAGTGACATTGGTCTACAAAATAAGAATCTGGATAGTCCAAAAGAATAAGAATTTTGGTGATGTAAAAGATCTCTTTTATGTTAGAATGGGATTGGATTTGTAACTGGACTGGCAACAGAAAATCAAATTTACCTGTTAACATGAAGAACATATACCTATATCTCTGGAGATCACTTCTCCATCTGATTTTATTGTGCAATGGCCAGGCAAACAAACTGCCTGCGACGCTATTCTTGGAGTTCTTAAGGAACTGTGAAGGTAAGTGAAAGATGAAGGGGAATTAATAGTTCATTGCCAAAATTAACCCTTTGCCTATAAATCCACTGAAAACAGGTGAATGGGGTTTTTTTCTAATGCACTTTATACTGCACTCACACCGTTAAATAGATAGAAGTGCACAGTTTTGTCATCTGAAAAAGAATAGGAAGGTTTGGTAATACTCAGCAATGACTGAGATGCAATGAAATGCATGCAGGATATGACAAATGTTATTATCTTTGTGTTTTCAATCACTCACAAAAATATAATAAAAACCCTACATGCACCAAAATCAAACATTGACCCTACATATGGATCTGAATCAAAATCATCAATCTGAATGCTCTAGATCTCTGGGAAAGTTCAATGTGGATTTAAAGTTTGTGGTTTCCTGCTGTCTCTATAAAGAGATTCAGCCAAAATTTTGGTTCCAGGCACTCTTGAACACTGTTTTAAATTAAATAGGCTTGTAGACATTTATTATATGGCATAAAGAAACAAACAATAAGAAAGACATATTTTAGATTTAATTTTTAACTCCGCTGGCTGTTCTGAAAGACTCCAAGCGGATATAGGTAGACTTAGTGGAGACTCTTTTACATGTGTAGAAGTGATATTTTGGTGCTTAAATTTGTTTCATAGGGAATCCTTTTAGCAGTGCCAAACTATCCAAAGAGGACAGAAAAAATGATTCAAATATTTAGTTATTCAAGGTGTCTGACTTTGAGGCATCAGGTGAAAGGCCAGACACCTAAATGCCCCTCTTATAATATCAGTATTTTTCCCCCTTTTAAATATATTTATATTTCTATCCTGTCTTCCTTCTACTATGTCACAGTTTAGGGTCAGGACAGCCCCTTAGACCTATAACAGACACTTTCTGTTAACCCCCCTCCCTCCCCAGAGGGGAAAGAGAAAGGGAATAAGGGAGAGAAACTTAGCAATTAGAAAAGGAAACTAGAACAGCTTTAATGAAAATGAAATTAATAATTATAAAAATGGAATATATACAAATATATACAAAACTAGTATTGAACCCAACCCCCCTGATGGTAATTCCATCACCGTCACCACTGATACTGTGGAGCAGGCACCGGGGAAGTCCCAGACTGGGGCCCACAGCAGACAGGAGCTGTGTTCAGGAGCTGGATTCTGGTACTGGGTTCAGGAACACACAGACCGGATCGAAGGCAGAAATGGACAGAGTCCTCCTTGGGTGCTCCGAGGAAGGAAGTGAAAGAGGACCCAAGCTAAGCCAAGCAAAAGCTGGCAAAGCAGTCCAAAAGGGGAGAGAAGAGCCCAGAGACCCTTCAGGTCCCTCAGCTCTAGACCAAATATGGTGTATATGGGATGGAATACCTCGTTGGTCAGTTTAGAGTCACCCATCCTGTCCACTCCTTCCCTGCAGGTGCAGCCTTTCACCTTCTGCACCCCCCAATGTGGTACACAAGACCCAGCAGTGGCCTTGGTCTGCATACCAATCCTTGGTAGTAACTCTAAACATGGGGTGTTATCACTGCTAGAAGCAGGCACTGTCTGTGAGAACAGGCTGCTAACTTCAGAAAATGCAGTTAATTAAAAGAACCGAGCTGAAAAGTAAAATTACTGAACAGAATTAGTTCTGTTTTCATGCAAACCAGGACATACTATTAGTCCAAAGGCAAGTCAATAAGATTCTCTGACTTCTTTTTTAGAGGGTAAGTCTGATTTCCTCAGAGTACAGTAAAAGCTGATAAAAGTTTTGTTGCCCCAAAATGGTAGCTTTTAACACAGGAAAAGTAGTGAAGGAAAAGGGTAGTGGTGTAACAGCATGATGAGGACAGCCCTGGAGAGCCAGATTTGCTGCCCATTTAGCACTTAGTGAGATGAGAGGGTTAGTGAAATCACTACTGTTCATAGGAGGGACTACTGCCATCCCACACCGTAACTGCTGATACTTCTGTGTAGCAGGATGTCTCTGTCAATAAAGGCTGGCTTTTCTACCACTCCTTGAGGCCTACTGCCCTAGAAATCACTTGGTTTTCTCTGCCTAAAGCCTGCCAATAATGGATTTGCTTAAAGAGTGCTCTAAAGGCACAGGCAAATGTGTGCCCATATGACCAGTGGAGTTCCCAACGCATGCATTTCTCCACTTCTCTGGGTGAAGCTAGGTAAATCCAGCAACTTGACGATTTCCAACACCAGTAGCTTTACTTTATTGGTAGTAAAAGCACTTTGAACAAATCATTGTGCTCCTACACTGAAAGACATTGACCCAACATTCCAGCTTTTCAGAGCTGTAGCTGGCAGTTGTGAGTGATTTCCTGCAAGCCCCCTGTTGCACTGAAACACTGACTAGCTGCATAATAGTCTATGCAAATTATGAACTCAGAAGTGACCATTTTCCCTCTAAAACTACTTCAAGATCCCATAATTTCTCCTCTTTAGGCTTTTCTCATATTTACTGTAACATTATAATTTAATCTAATAACTATGTAACCCTTTGGCAAACCGCACCCTTCTGCTCATCCTCTGGATTGACATGCCCTGTTTGACTCACTTGTCCAACTCGTAAATGCATGTTTCAGAGCCTTTACCAGGTTTCATTTGAAGATGGTGCTGCTTAAAAGACAGATCCAAGATCCAAGTCCTCTTAGGTCTCTTAAGCTACAATAGGAAATCTATCCCTTTCAAAGTCTTTTGAAGAACAGATAGAGTGTGCTACTGCAGTTTCTAGCTCTGAAGCTAGAAAGGTGGAGGTTCTTGCTAAACAGATCTGGGTAAAATCACCAGTTAAACCTCTGTTTAAAAAAAAAGAGATTGACAAGCTCTGTTGTAGAGCCATCAAAATGCAATGCAAATGCAAAAGTATCTGAATCTGCTTATTTTGGCATCTCAACCTGCAAATCAAATTGTCACATGGAAGTGATCTTTTTGTATCTCCTGTCCTCCAGATGACATCTTTGCCATGTGCTTATAACATGCTATAGCTCTGTGATATCTGAGCAGTACTCTGAATGCAGTTCCCTAAACTGGTAAAATTAATTGAAGACTTATTTCCTGATAGAGGAATGTCCTGGCTGTGTCTAACATTATATCCTATCAGGCTACTGATTTGCCATTTAGTGAGGAAGGTAGCAATGCAAGATTTTTTGTTCTTTTTTTTTCAGTTGCCCTGGGATATCTGTGCTACTTACAGATTTTTGGGCTACCAGTGTTGATATGATCTGAGGAGCTTCTCCACATAAGCTCCAGACTGAATCACCCCACCATCATGGGCAGCCCACCAAACTTATGACTGATTAATTGAAAGGTTACTTTCACCACATGACCTTTTCCGTAAGCAAAGCACTTACACTGCAATGTAGTATAGGAAGGGAAAAGCATAAAGTAGCAGAACTCTTCCCAGGCTTCTTGAGGGACAACTCTGGCTAACTAATCCTGTTTCATAGCTGCTCTTTAACTTAATGGAAGTGAAAGATCTATGTGTCATCATTTGCATTTGGGTTTTGGGGTGGTTTTTCTGAGTTTAAGGGATACTCTGAAAGGCACTCGTCTCATGAAATGCAAGATGTCTACATGTGCACTCATCCCCTAGGCTTCCTTTGCTAGTCAATAGAGAGGAATATGCTTCCTCTCATCCTAAGGCAAATACCTATGGTGGATTAGTTGAAGTGGGCTTATTTCTCTCCATTCAGTACACAGGGGACTTCAGGTGTCTACAGTGCAGGTGTATGTTATTAGGTGAGGTGAACCCTTCTTGCATGTCTAAATAATACTTTGAGACAGTACAGTGTTATTTTCATTACAACCTTCATGTTAATAGTTATATTACTACAAGATTCAATTACTTCCAAACACATTCTTAAATCCTTTCTGCCCCCTTTTTTATATTTCTTATTGAAGCCACCTTTAAAGATCTGCCAGTCTCTTGGGGGAACACGTATCTTGTTGATGATGGACCAGTAAATGTATACTCCATATTGGAAACACTAGGAGTCCATGAGCTTTGTGCTGAGAAGAAAAGCTATCACAGCATTCACCTTGGGGCAATTTAAGGTGATTACCTGTAGACTGAAAATTATTATGTCATTATTCCCTTGAAATAGAATGAACTCTTTTTAAAATCACAGGTAGTCTGTTTTTAAGGATCTGCAAGTAACAAAAAGCTGATAAAGCCGAATTCCCCCACCTCTTCCCCAGATTCACTTCTGTTAAACCTTTCTATCTCTGTTACTTCCCTGATTATGTGGCTTATTTAAAAATGCCCTACTGTGTTATATGGGGTTTTTTTCAGATATCAATAGGTGTTCTTGAGTATCCTTGGGCTTTAAATAGGTCTGAATAATGGAGAAATCAGTCTGATGTAAAAGCAAAAGGAGCTTACATTTATGATGGTAGCAATAATGATGGTACAACATCACACAATGGCTCCTGGGAGCAGACAAATGTCAAAACAGCATGAAAAACTCCTCTTGCACACTGCTAAGACTGCCCAGTATTCTCCCAAAATAACATACACAATCATCTTGGTGAATTCAAAGCTAATATCCGTGTCACTCCCTTCACAAAGATGGCTAGTTTCAGACAGGAACTAATTGCACTGTCTTGTTTAAAAATAGAGAAATCATCTTTTGTTTTATCAGATTTCCTCTGCAGTGTTTTGCTGTTCTTGCCCGAAAACATGCTGTGTATAAAATGGTTGCGTGAAAGGGTTAGTAATCCGAAACACAGTAGTGGACATTGTTGAGGATATAACAGCACATTTAGTTGCCCAAGAGAAGGGTGTAGATGATGATATTTGGAGAACTAGCGCACCTCAGTGGAAACTCTTGGTACTACAGTGAACATCATTTTTTTAACTGCATTTGTTCCCAGTGTTGGTTTAACATGGTCTTGCATTTTACGTAGCTTCTAAAGTTTTGATGTATTTGTTCTGCTTTGATTTTTTTGGTGGTGGTTTTAAGCTCCCATGGTTTCCATAATTCTTCATTTTCATAAGTGGAATGTGGAAACAGATTCCTTCTTAATTGAATAGTAAAAGTCTCTTTAGGAGGATAACATCCAAAGCAATAGCACTGGTCTTCCTGCACAACCCGCGCTATACTCAGTAATCTTTCAAAAGCAATCACTTGCCCCAAAATAGTGATAGCAGTTCCAGATTTAACTTGTCAAAGATGCCCAGCCCCTAACACTCCAAATTCCCAATCCATAGTGGGAACTGTGGATGGCTACTACTTCTGTGACTCAGGCCTTGAGTTTATTGGAAATAGAAGTAAGCTCTGACAGTCTGCTTATATTGCTACTACAGACACTGGTTTTTGCAGGACTGCAACCTCCATATCCTCCACTGCTGATTCCAGAAAAAAAAGTTTTTAATAAAATGGAGTGATGCACAACAAATAACTGTGTGAACTATGAGAAAATCCAATTCCTGACTAAAACCACTGCTAATAGAAAACTACATTGAACAGAGTATTTGCTTTATGTGCCACCATCTTACACTGAGTAATAAAAATAGGGGGAGGAGGGAAGAAAAGCACATCTGCACTGTGTTATGGATAGATGCGGTAAAAATAATAAAGATAATGATTATAATAAAAGTAATAATAGACTTCAGTATATATGGAGATTTATCTCTTCCTTCCAGTTTTCACAGTGAGTAGGGCAAAGAACCAGCACATAAAAAGAGCTTTTTTTTTTTTTTTTTCTTTAGAGGTTCATGTATCCAGTAAATATATGGGTAGAGGCTTTGCTAGCAAATGTTTACACACACACATCCTTTTTTTTCTTTTTCTCTGCTGTGTGGCTGGTTTTCAGTTCAATTTCAGCCTTGGTTAAGAATGCTATACTATTACCATCTCACGGTAATATGTTCTATGAAGTCCTGAACCACTGTGGGTTTTGTTCATTTCCCAGTGAAAATCCCCCAGCTTCCCCTTCCCAAAAATCCTAATATATGACAGCCCAGGGCATACAGAGACTTAATGGGTCTAATGGATTAATTTTTTAATCTGTGACCTTTAAAATTCTTATCCACCAGTTAAAGGCCTAAAAATTGATTGGCAGATGATTTGAAAGAATCTTCTACTGATGCTCTTGAACCTGTTCTGGAGAGAAACATGAGGCTGTGTGGCAGTGAGGTTGGAGTACACATCTCATGGAGGTTCAGAATAACCTTGTTTCTTAAGTTATGTAAGTACTTTTTAAACTTTAAACTGTACTTAGTTAATAGGGCACAATCACTGGTGTGGGTTTTTTCATTGTTGCTTTTTTTAATTTGTTTTAAAGAAACTGTTTCATTGTGTAAGTTCTTTTCCTGACACACACACCACCAAGGACAATGAAACCAGGGACAGTAGGGAATCCAGACAGACTATAAGACTTGTAACAATACCAAATGATGTGTGAAATACAGATCATATGCAGCACAATATGTAGGATCATCCGGTCAAATATCTTTGCTTCCACTAAAGTTTCAAAATTTATTAATGAAAAACAGAACCAGTATCTTTCTTCTGTTTTTGATAACACAAATACATGGTATTTTTCCTTCTAATTTCATCACCTTTAAGACAATTCCAACTTTGAAATCATTAATACATTGCAACAGATAAAGGCACAAAAATGCAAATGCCTTTGTCTGATACTTCTTCCTTCTTTTTCTTTTGAGACATTCATAAATGTCCTCTTCGAGAAAAACTGAAGAATGTGAAAGGTGTGAGTTTACTAAACATACTATATAAAATGCAAGTAGATTTCATTACTGTTTCCCAAAACTCAGAATAAAACATGGCCAATTTCTTCCTGTCACCCTATTGTTCTCTTCAGCACAATGACTACTTGACTGTTTCATGTAGTAATAATTATTGACAAAGGGACAAAGCATGGAGCAGTCAGATTTTGCCCCACTGTTAGTTCCCATAATTTGGAGCTGTGCCGTCTTTGAAATAGTAAAAGATATCCATAATAGATGTGATTTCTAAGATCTTCTGTAGGAGTTCTTTTCAAAAGCTGTATTGTTTCCATGGATGCCGCCGTATAATCTAATTATTCCTGATGGGTTGCCTATTGTACCACAAGATTCTTCAAAGGAAAAGAAAACAGCAAGGTAGATCATTTGAGCAAAAATCTTTTATTTGTTTAGGACAATGTTTCACAAAAGATCTATCTGGGAAGGAAAAGAAATCTCTTCTGAGCCTCCTTTCTTTCAGAACTCAATTTGCTATAATCATATAAAGCGGCTCTGTGTACTGTATGTTTTATCCTTTCCTTTCACTGGATGATAGAAGACATTTCAGCCCCATGTTGGGGTGGAGTTTTTTTCCCACTGAAAAATTAAATCATTTATATTGTAAGATCTACTGTAGACAACCACGGTAAAGCAACACCAAGCAGTCAGAGAATACATGCCAGACCCAACACCTGCAGCTTGTCAAAGGAATTATTCCACTCAACTCAGTTGGAACCTTTTTGTGGTAAGATATACAGTGGTGCAAAGGAGTTGATATTTACATCCACCTCATTAAAGTGAATCAGTTTCCTATTATCACAGAGTCCCAAGTTCCTAGACCATATGACAAATCTTGCTTGGTCTCTGGTGTGTGCAACTGCACTGCTATTGACCTTGGTCATTGTGCTAACCAGCCCCATTGCATGTGCTCTTTCTCAGGACACCTTTGCACCTGCATAACTAGGCTCCAGACAGCTTTTCCCAGTGAAGGGACTGAGACTGTACTTTATCATGTCAAGCAACAATATCCTGAGTACATGAGTGTGCTCTCCTCTTGCTGTGAATGCATTAATAAATGAATGTTTCTTTTACATGCACCACCTTCCAAGTTACCATATTGTAAGAAGGTGGTTGTGTAGCAAACTAATGAGTGGATAGAAAACTCCTCTGGCATATCAAGTGGGAAAAGGATAGAAGCTCAGCACTGTTTATCACCATCATCCACTCCTCTCAGAGCCATTGCCATGGTACTACTATTTTGTACAGCTAGCTTCCTTGTTTGGGAGTTTTGCCATCCTTTTATGTATATGTGAGAAGATTGTCCACTATTTCAGTGGATTCTCCATTTTATATAGTCTAAAAATAAGCCAAGGCTTGTGGATGCTGAAAAGCTGCTAGCAGAGGGATTTTCTCAGGTTCTCACAATATTCGGTGAGAGTCCTGCCTTTCTCACACAAGTTATGAAAAACAGTAGGATGGTTTTTGTAAGCTAGACCAACACCTGGTGTTTTGCTAAGTTCTGTTTATGGTACATTGGAAAAATATTTTTAAATAGGTGTTGTAGGATTTTAGCCAGTCATCCTAGGAGATGGCCCCTATGGGTCTAGGGTATATAAAACGGGGTTATAAATTAATAAAGTGTCTTCTTCTTCCTCCTCTCCTGGCTCTCTCTTTACTGATTTTGTGTTGCTGCATCTCTTCACTCCTGGCATAAACAGCGACAAAGGCTATATGCATTTTCCTTTACACTGCCTTTCAACAGCAATTACTCTTTACAGAAATGACCTGTATTGTTCCTATATTATCATGATTCCTGCATGAGTCAACAGTTCTGACAAAGCACTCCTCAACTTTGATTCCTTTTGTGGCATGTGTCTTTAACAGTTGATGATAGCTTGCATTGATAAATGGTATTCAGACAGTAAACTTGTGGTTTTAGGTAGGGCTGCTCAGCTTTGTTTCCTCCAATGGTTACCAACGGAGAATTCAGAGCTCTAGTTCTTAAAGCTGTCCAGGATCCATTAGAAGCTGCAGCACAGACAAATCCATAGCCAGTGACACTCCCTAAGGAAAGACACTCTGATCAACACAAAGCTAAACTCCTGGAGGAGGGAGGAAAACAAGTGAGGAGTGGAATCAAAACTAAATACATCTTGGGAGAACTAATGGAAAACTTTGAAGTTTGTGGTCAATAGAGGTAAGGGAAATAATTTTTTTTTTTTGTTCTATCCAGCCGCAAGAGAAGGTGAAATTCTGCACCATGTTCCCTCCTTCTTGATTTTCTACTATTGGTTCATCTGAGATACTACTCACACATGTCTACTTTGAGTCCAGTTCCTACAAAACAAACTAGGTTCTTCTTCAAATTAGAGATAAATTGTTTAAATTAAGTGGTTGGATTTCACTTTGGCTAGGGTTTTACTAATTGTGGGAGCGGAAAAGCACTGATGCAGTGAAAAATGAGATTTGTGTTCAGCCCTGACAGCAGTGCAATCTGTGGGGCTGAGTGTCAGAGTCCATCTCCTTCGAAGGTTCTCTCTCCTTTATTCATCATTCCTTCCTGTATTTCAGCCACTCTCTTCTCATGTGAAGCCACATGAAAGGGAAGACATGATGTCCCTTCAGCTAGTAGTTGTTATCATGAAAGGATTAGATTCAGATGGTAGAGAACTAGGACAATAGAACAACATATCCAAGGTTAATTTGTTTCCAAGCAAATGGGCTGCCTTTTACAGATAAGTCTTCTTCGTGCGTAAGGATGTCTTGTGTGTATACTGAAGCAATGGAGACTGAAGGTACCAAATATCTGGAACAACATAGCTGTAGATATGAATATAATACAATGAAAAATTTCTAAACATTGTATCTTTATTTACCTGTACTGGAATACCAATCAAATTTTATGATAGTTTGACTCTATTGACTAATGCAATTGCTCTTGATATGTATTAAAGTGGAAATACAATCAGCCCTACAATTTCTGAATTTTACAGCTTCTGTTTTTCATTCTTTATCCAGCTGAAAATTCATGTTTCTTATGAAAAAAGAAAAAAAAAAAAAAAATTACAGATGAAGACTATACAAGTTGAGCTACAACAGGTATTTTTGTAATCAGGTAATATAATAAATATAATATAATATAAGTATTATTTTGTAATGTTTTTTAAGGCACTGTTCTTCACATAACTTTGAGAAGGAGACACAGGTATTCTCAGTATGTGACTCTAAACAGTAGATTCGAGCCCATTAGTTCTTAAGTTATATTGCTCCATGTGGCAACTTCTATTCCTCGACAATACATGTAGTAATATCAAATACATTCTACCATTAAACAAATGCCATGGAAAAAGTCAGGCTACTTTTTTCTGCAGCAAATCCAACTCACCACTGAAAGAACTCCCCACCTTTCCATTTGGCTGCTCTAGAGTTACTATTTGGAACAACTTACTAACTATATTATACTGTTTCCATGTTTTTAACTCTGATAACTCTGAATGTTTTAACAAGACAAAAGTGCTTATGGTCATGTGAGAAAATCTGTAATTTTGTAGAAGGGTATTTTTATTTTTCACTTTTCCTACCCCTTTTTTTTCTTGGAATTTTATTATTTCACCCCTTCTCTACCTCCTTCATTCTTAGAACACATCATTCACCATAGAATCATTATTGCTGTGGTTTCCAAAGAGTACTTTGATGTGTAAATGATTGTTCTCTCTGGTGTGAATGAACAGTACCAACTGTGAATATATTCATGGTTGCAATAAAGTAGCCAAAATAATGATTAGCTAAGTTCTTAATTGTTTCCATTAGTTTGGTATGTTCAGCACTATCTTAAACAGGAGAGCTACGAAATGTTTGAGAGGGATCACTGAAAAGAAAATAGTATTACTCTCTGTGTATTCATTATTGTTCTTCCTATAGTAGAGCTAATATTTAAAGCAGACTTCCTTTGTACAGATGGCTGGGATAAATAAAGCCGATCCACCAGCACACAGTCAGCTGGATGGATGAGGAATACAAGATTCTTTTCTGTGATAGTTTTCTTTTGTTTTGTTTTTTAATTTCACATTTGGATTTCCTTGCATTCTGGATTTTGTACCACTGTACAGTGTTGAATGCAATGTGGTGGGCTGGTCCTACCCAGTAGTCAAATTCCCGCTCAGCCGCTTGCTCCCTCCCGTTAGTGGGACAGCAAAGAAGACAGGATGAACAGGAGTGAGAAAGCTGGAGGATCACTCACCCATCATTATTGTTGGCCAGACAGACTCATCTTGGGGAAATTCCCAATTAAATGCCAATTCACTGACAATTAAAATAAATATTTAATTACTGATTCTGGCAGTTGGAAACAAAGATGATTAAAAGATCCAATTACATGCTTTGGGAAAAGGCCTTTCCTCCCCCTTTCCCAGGCTGAATTCCCTCCCTGGGCACCTGTCCTCCCTGCCTGTCATGGGCCAGGTTACTCAGTCCAGGTGCAGACAGGGGCTGTAGCCAGGCCACAGCCTCTCCTCCACGCCTGGATCCCCTCCTCCCCCTCAGTGCTCGCAGGGCTGCTTCTCACATTTCCCCTCTCCCGTCAGCGCCGGACAGTGTTTTTCCCTCCCTGATCCAGGCTCCTCTGTGAGGTCTTGGGGCTCGGAAGTGCCCTGCGGTGGGTCGGGTGGATCCATCTGGGACCGTCTGTGTCTAGCATGGGGCAGCCCCAGGCCCTCCGCACAGGGGCCGCAGCTGCAGCGACCCCGACAGAGACCGGGCACCTGCACCCAGGGTACACACAGCGGGAATAAATCTGAAGAAATTGAGTTTTATGTATCAAAAAAGTGCCAGCCCAGTCCGACGTGGTGAAAGAATCAACAGAGGACAGCTGACGAAAGGCAGCTTTTGAAGCAGAGCACCTTTGCCTTCCAACCATGACAGTCACCCCTAGGATGGCTGACTGGGGCCTTTGTCACAAGGATGAGCAACACTGACAGGGTGCACATCCTCCATGTGCCCGGACATCAAGGTTCCCTCTTTCTCCAGCTCTGGAAGTCAGAGACCTGCTTTCTGGGCAATTACAAGGGAGACAAAGGAGAAGCACAGGTCAGGAATGCTAACAGTCCTCCATACCAAAGTTCAAGATCCCAGAATCGGGCGCAGGGCACAGGCATCCATCAGAGGTATCTCCTGGAGGCACTGACCATCAGTGACCAAAGGGAGGGGAAGGAGACCCAGGGGCTGAGGCACATGGCAGTGTTTTGCTGTCTTTTCTCTACAGCTTCTTTCAGATACTTACCTGGATTTTAGGATTAATTTTAACAAAAGATGGGGGCTGTGTATGTATGTGTGTGTGTGGAAATCACAGGTTTAAAGAGGGGAAAAAAACAGATTAAATAATATTTTGATTAATTAACTATATTAAAGTTAGCAGAACCTGATGAAATTTACTCAAGTACTTTGGAAACTAGCCAAAACCATTTCTGAATTACCTTTAGAGATATCTTAGAGGACTGGGGAAGCATAACCATGGCAAATTAATTGAAATATGGGATGTGAGAGGGCCTGGGGAATTACTGAGCATACATCCTCATTAGGATAGTTGAGGGGAAAATGTGGTTAGCTCTCAAACTGAGAGGATCTGCCAGAGAATGGATCCTACTCAATCTTGAATCAAGTCTTGGATGACAAAAGGGAAAGAATGCATAAAATCCTCAGGGAAGGAACTGAGATTTTAGAAAAACTGATGAGAGTTGAAAAGTTATCACAAATCAGGGTAAAATAACTATAGAAGGACCACGATGGAGACACCAAATACATACATAGAAATGGAAAATAAGCATGTAGCATAAGAGCACAAAGATTTGGAGATCACAGCTTCAATGCAAACTGGCCACATGATTCATTCCCCAAACAACTCATCCTAAGATATCTCTGTCAGTAGATCCTATGTCAAGTAAGAAGGCGGTGATGATCAGCATCTGTTTGTTATGACTAAGTATGAAACACTGTTCTCCACATGGCACACTGGATCCACTGTGGGCAAGCTAGAGAATATACCACATCACAACAAGAATGCTATATCGCAGTCCATGGGGAAGGTGTAGAAAATTGCACTACATATGCCTAGAAAAAGAACATGGGCAGAGGCTGTGCAGGTAACAGCGTGCAGGTGCAACCACAGCATGTGACCATAGTTTTCCATTGCACAAATTTCAGGTGGAGACAATGATCCTTCTCTCTGCTGGGAAGAACTAGCAATCTTGCCTCCAATTCTATGATTCTATGATTCAGTTAACAAGAATTTGTTTAAACAGAATGAAGAAAAAAAAAAAATCCAAACTATCAAAATAGTTATGGGGATAAAAGCTTTAGAAACTCCCTTGTTACTTTTTTCCTTTTCATTTTCTTCTTTTTTAAAAGAGACTCTAAGAGATGCTCAATGGCATTGTAGTGGTAACTCAAGAGAGAAGAATAACTCAGATGGCCACACTAAAGAAACCCCTGGTAAACTGTATGCCACGGCAGAGGACACAAGAGGCCACATAAGGTATTCACACCAGCTGGTGAGACAATTTTGCAGTAGCTGTCTGTGTGTCAGATGAGATGCCTAACTCCTGCCACCTGAGCTTGCGATTACTGTGTCATGGGGTTTGTATTTTTTAGTTTTCAGAATTGCACAACATAGAATTGAGATCACAGCTCCAGAAATAGCAATTCACAGCTTCTCCTTCAACTGGTTTATTAAACTGCATAGATTTTAAAGGTTGCTGATTAGACTGTTCAATAGCACGTGGGAATAATCCTGGAGAACAAAAATACTACTGTGTTCCCGGACAAAAAGGGCTGTTAATTTAATGACAATTAATACATCCTTAAACAGTGCGACAAAACTACAAGAATTTCATTAATATGACAAAAAAATCCAGCATGGGAAAAAAAAAAGTCCTCAAAGACAATTTTCACTTTTATACTTTTATTTTCTTTAATTATTTTGTATTTTGTTTTTAATTACCACAGTGTTTGAATTGTCATTTTAATTGGATAAATTATCAGATCTTGCTAGGTCACCAAAAATAATCCTATTCAGACAACCCAGAATTGCTTTGCTCTGAAATCAAGATCTGACCCACTGCCAGTCAGAACCTCACTCCCCAGCCAGCCAACTAGATCATCTTCTCTGGCTGGCCTGCCAGGGCAGCTTGCCCCAGCCAGGCAGCCAAAGCCTGTTCCTCCAGCCAGCCAGAGTCTCTCAGCCCCAGGCAACCAGCCAGAGCAGTTCACCCCAGCCAGCCAGCCAGAGCCTGTTTCTCCAGCCAGTCAGCCAGAGCCTGTTTCTCCAGTTAGCCAGCCAGAGCCACTCAACTCCATCTGGCCAGCCAGAGCATCTACTCCTGCTGCCCAGTCAGACAACTCTCACCCCATCTGGACAGCCAGATTGTCTTGCCCAGCTTCCCAGCCAGAGCAACTTGCCCTGGCCAGACAGCTGGAACATTTACCCTGTCCCACCAGTCAGAGGCTCTTTCTCCAGTAAGCCAGCAGAGCAGTGCTTTGCATAGCACAGGGTTATTGTGGGAAAGCATGTCACAAGCCCTACTAAAGTCTACGTAGACAACATTGTTGGGTCTTACCTTTTCCAACAATTCATCAATAAGATTTTTTAAGCATCATTTAATCTTGATGAATTCATACTGAATGTTCTTGCTCATCTTATTCTCACTCATTTGCCCAAAAATTCCTTCCAAGATTTGTTTCATCATTTTCCCAGCAACTGAATTGAGTCTGACATGTCTGTATATCCTCAAATTGTCCTTCCTCTGTGTGTTTATCTGCAAGTGTAATATGTATCATTCTCCTGGAATGTGGACTTCCCCCTTCTCTGGTATGAGGAAGAAGTCTGCTCTCTTGAGCCCCAGGGCTTCCCCATGCCTCTCATGATCTTGAGCTCCTACTATGTCATGATCTATACAGCCGTGGTTTCCCTTAAGATCCCTGACCAGTTCTTGGAGAAATTTTATTACCCTATCACAAGACTCCAGTTCTTATGCTGCTGGGTACCTTAGAGCTGCAAATGGCAAGCACTTAGCATTGTTACAACCTTTCTCTGAAGCTGCTGGGGCAGTATTTCCCAAAGACTCTACAATATTTCCCCTTCAGTTTTCTCATGCCATTATTTTCATAGTGTTGTTCTCATGGCCTTGTACCTGTAAACCCCAATGGTGCTGCTATGGGAAGTTTTCATGGGACCAACAACTGTTTGTGGGGCAGGGGGAGGGGCCAGGACAACAGGGACAAAACCTCTCTTCCTTACCTTGTTTTGTACGTCTCAGTTTTTGTTGTCAAAAGTCAACCACATTTTACAACAGAGTAGGTAAGTTATTTAATTATTATTTAATCTCTTTTTTTTTAACTTGTTTTACCACTATTTCCTTATTTTATCACTATTAAATTACTTATTTAATTCATTATAAATCATTAAGTGAAATATAATTTAATTCATTATAATATAATTCATTATAAATCATTACCCTTTTTTAATTTTTATTATAATCATTACCATTAGTTATTCTTTTCCAATAATGTACACAATTGGAGCTTAACTACCAATGTACAGTATATGCATCAGACAACCATACTCCAGTCAGCACTAAGAGCAGAATGACAAGCCAAAAGGGAGATGAACTGAGGATACAGTGTACACAGGATACAGTACAGCTGTGTTGTCCCACCACACCCCTTTTGGGGTGATCTCAGGCTCCCTGAGGACTGAGCCCTTCAGCAGGTCACCATGGTGTCACGCTGTCTCAGGAGTCCTGCACAGATGGAGGTAGAGCTTTGAAACCCCTGCACATCCCCAGCTTCTCGAGCAGCTCCCTCAGACACCTCCCAGTTTCCCATCCCACCCTGATCCTCTCCCCAGGCTGTGCTGACACTGGGCCACACAAGAGCCCGGTCTGGAGAGCTCTGACAGTACTTAGCCCCTGCCAGGGGCACAGCACAGGGCTCCGGTGGGCAGCTCTGGCAGCATTCAAGAGTAACCTCCTGCCAAACCAGACACGGCTCTGCTGTCTCTGACTGTACCCTTGGGTGGAGCTCCAGTCATAGGTCTAGTGTTTGGGTGTGAAAGGAAGGACAGGAACAGCAGCTATTCCTCTCCTGAAGAGTTTTCTTGCTCTTATTTTTCCATCACAGTGAAAATAATTTTTGGTAAAAACTGCATGCACAGTTGCTCCCCCCAGCAAATGAAGAGACTATGAAACACCTGGTTAATGGACAATGCTGTATCTGGTGAAGATATTCTTGTTCTAACCAAGCTCAGCTCCCAGAAGCATGGCCATTGTCACATGGTGCTTCTAATTGGACCAATTGTGTCCACCTCCCAGCAGGGCGAGCTAACAAGGATGCCATGCTATACGCACAGCCATATTCATTATAGAGTTGATATGGCTTGATGCTAGCTCAGGGACTCACTTTCTGCCATGCAGTATGGCTGTGCCACTGTCTGCCTCCATCCAGCCATCCCCTGTGAAAGATGGGGATCACACCTCCAAAAAAATCCATCTCATCGGGCTTCTCTTGTGTTATGCCTGCATGAGGCTTTCCCCACTCCTTATTTTCTTTTTTTCCTGTGATTGCTGGCTGAGGACTTCTACTCTCTTACAAAATGGAGAGCTGCTTAAAACATGTACATATGCAGCCTTCTTGACCTCTGCTTAGATAAGCTAACACCCCGTAGTGTTTTATCTTCTTTTATGTTCTTGGTGAGGAGTAAGACTCTTGGATAGTATAAACTGGTGGTACTCAAAGGACATAACACAAATGGTGACAGTTTACACCAGCTTGTGATTAAAACCAGTTTTCTTACCGCTGTTCAGTAACTAGGCCGTGCTAACTATAAACGCCTATAATCCCTTGTTCACTGTTAAATTCACTCTTCGACCTTCTGTATTTCACATGCTTCTTGGTTAGTCATGTCTTCAGTTTATTCACTCAGTTTTAATTCGCATGCAGATGAAATTCTGCATTAGTCTGTGGTCTCCCTGATTTCTGTATTGCTCCTCTGCTCTTTGAACTACCATGTCATACACACATTACAGTATAGATTGGTAAACAGGATCCTTGTTGCCAAATAGAGACAAATCATTCTAGTAACTAACGCCCATTTTTTTTTCCAAGGTTATTAACTATTGAAGGTATCTCAGCTTTCCAAATACCCTCTTTGAAGCTCCTTTAGATATTTCTATTTGTACTTCCTCTTGGCAAACAAGGCTACTTCATTTAATTGTCCACAGAAAGAATAAAAATGTAATTTTTGCAGTATTCTCACCCTGCAATAACCAAAGTTTGCAGCTGGCCAGTTGACGACCATCAGACCTTGAAAAGTGCAACCAGCAAATGTACACTTTTGAGCTTTTGATCTGCTTCTCAGTTGACTGAAGCAGTCCAGTGAGCTGTTCTGCCCTGCTTAGAGTGGCCTCTCCTCTCTTACAAATTTGTGCTTCTCAATTGCCAGCCTCCAATCTCCAGCCTTAATCCTGATCCTGCCTCCTCCTTGATCAGCCCCAGTCACTCATTTCTTGCTCTGGTTCCGCTGCCATCTTCAGGCTCTTCATCCCTAGCTCCTACCTCCTGCAGTCCCAGGCACAGTTCCTGCTCCCAGACAGACAACCTCAAAGGGGTAAAAGTAGTGTATTGCCCTTCAATTCCCTGGTTTCCTCGGGATCCTTTAGTCACAGGTCTTTGGCTCTGTACAACTGGTCTTCTCTCATGGATGTTCTTTGCTCACCTTCATTTTAGCATCTGACTCTTCCTTCCCCAACCAGTTCTAACTGCTGGACTCAGCAATTAAGGTGTCTCCCAGCCACAGCCCACCTTACAAGGCTGGCCCCAAATCCCTTTTCAATTTTGAACATCCAAGCCCATAGCTCTTGCTTAACTAGAATTGCTGCATACTAACTTAGTAATTCAGAGATGTCAATATTTTATCAACCCTATCTATGACCTAACTCACAAAGACAAGCTCTGGTATTTTGGGTTATTATATTTTTCTGAATCAATTTATTGATTCTTTTTTTTTAACAGAGGGCTGTGTCAAGATCAAACAGGAAAGTAACGCAACCTTTCTATTGAGAATATTGCTGCATACGCTAAAAGACAAGACATATGTGTCTCACTAGCCAAGAGCTTTCTCTATTTGCAATTGTTCTAAATAATGGTCTTCCTTTCACAAATGGCATCAAACTGCTTAATACCTCTGTACCTAGAGGAGCAAAACTACAAGACCTTAACAAAAGATAAAGATAAAGGTGTGATAGATAATCAGGAGAAAGAAATCTAGGGTGCGGTCTGGAAGTGGGAGACCACTGCAAGATGCTGAATATATTTATACATCTGACACCTATTGAAGATGCCTTTAGAAATGTCAAAGAATCACTTGTGAAGTTCAGCCTATACAAAGCACTATTATGGGGGCCTCATGTTGCCCACTGTGTTTCCAAGAACTTTGCCATGTCTCTGAAATCTCATCTGACATAGATATTTTAAGTCATATTGTTGTTATAAGGATTCCTATACTATGACATGCATATATACACAGATATACATTCAGGTGGGTCAGATGAGGCCAGGAGGTAAATGAAGTAGCTAGAAATCTGTGTGGCCACATCTTACTCCCATTCTTCACATTGCATGCTTGAGTCTTTGTCCCTTTATCAGAAGGTAGAATGGGGTTGCAGCCTCTACATTAAATCACGGAAAGGACATGCCACAACTGTTAAGATATATTGGCAAAGATGTGGCCACAGAATATGGTTGCAGCCATGGAGAAAAATACACACTCTTCAGTTACAGCATGATGTCATAGTTTTTATCTGGCTTTGGGACCCATGGATCAGGGTGTAAGAAGAAAACCTTCCTAGTGTGCTGGGAATGTGTCAGTTGTTCTGTACTCAACCATACTGTACTGTTGTACAGTCTTGTTGCATGGAGAGTGGGTTGAGAAGTAATAGAGACCTTATGTCCCCAGAAATTCTGTACATCTGCATCCAGTGTGATTGACCTTCAGTATGGAGCATAAGGGAGGCAACATCATAAGGCTTCTTCCTAGACTTGTTTCAATTAGGGGAGTTTCAGTTAGGGAAGTGTCCATATCCTCCAGGGGAGCAATCCACTGGGAAATTATATTTCTTATGGCCTCTCAGACACTGTGCAACGGACCTCTTTTGTCCCACCCTGAAATCACTGCTAAAATTTCATGTCCGTGGTCAGAAGCTGTTTTGCTACAGCTTTGGAGGATAATGGACTTGATTGTTCACTGTATCGTTTCCTTCGTGCAAAATGGGGGTAAAATATTACTGAATGGGAGAAGGAGCAGTGAATAGCTCTTTGAGTACACTTACATGCCTTATGCCTGAGAGTGTCTTAAGTGTGGAGAACAAGGGCAAATGAGCCAGGTCTTGTTCACACATAACACACTCAGCACTCCTACAGGGGTTCAATAATCCAGCTATCATGAAAACAGAATGAGTTGGGAGTAGAAGAAAAATACACTAGATGAGGGTGTTGCAAAACTCAGAGTAATTGGTGGTTGAAGGGAAACTGTTGCCAGTTTTACTGGGAGAAATGTTATTTATCAATGCTACCGTCTGGGAGGGAGAGATATGATAAGGGGATCAGAAACATATCTTGGAAAAATATGCCTGCTTTCCTCCTGTTTCTGATAAGCATTGCCCGTTCTGTTTTTCATATTAGCATTACACCTGCAATACTGAAGGGTCATAAATTTCTTCATGTATGTTGTTCCAGCATTGAGATATATTTGGTGGATATATCCACCTTGAAAACACTTTGTCCAGGCTCCAGAATATGACGAGGGAAAACATTTGGAGATACAACCTAACATGAAGAACACAGAAGAACTAGTTTATTCAAAGACAGATGGACTTAATTGCTAAAAAATTACAGAGTTCAGGAAATGTTCAGTTTGAAGTCTATGGTTGCCCTGAAAAAGCAGAGAGCATACTGGATTAGACAGCAATAAAATGTTTATTCTTTGACATTCTTTTAGCAGACAGAAGGTGGCAATTTCTTAGATTATTTTTTTGTGTGTGAGTGTGTTAGTTTGCTGAGATTTTCCAAAAGCTTTCCTGATATGTTTTTGGTAAAATTCTCAATTAAGAACATAAGGAGTAACCATATTGGATCAGATTTGTGATCCATCTGGTCTGGTAGCCTGTCTATAATAGTAAATAGTATCAGACATGTCAGAAGAAGGTGCAAAAACCACACAGTTGACAGAGGTCATTTCATGTCTTCCTTAATAGTCAGGGCACAGTAAAATGATTTTTAAACCTTTACAATACTTTGTCTGCTTTAACTGTTATACTTCTGGATATCTTTATTATACTGCAAATGGTAATTCCTTTCACGTACTGCTAAATCCTTGGCCAAAATGGCTTCCAGTGTTGGCATCTTTCACAGCCCAACAATACTGGGAAATATATTTTCTTTCCTAATTTTATATTTGTGGCCTTCTATTTTCATTAACTGATGCTTATATCAGTCAGTATCTTACTGCACCATTTAATGTCCTAGAACACATGGACTCTCTATCTTCCTTTTCTACCCCAGGCATTACTTCATGTTCATTTCTCATGCTCATCCGCTTTTTACCTTCCTAGAGTAGAAGAGCCCAGTCTTTTTTGTCCCTTTTGGTATGATACTTTTGCCAGTCTCTAATAATTATCATCCTCCTTTGAATTTACTCTAGCAAATTGTAGCAGGAGGTCCACTTGACACAAAACGCTGCATGAGGAAAGACAGAAAAGACAGGAGCAGAGGGGTCGCCTGAGACTATGCAGCTTTGATTTGCATAAGGAGGTTGGGGAATAGAAATAGGACATGAGCTCAACTCTGTCCTGCAGAAAGTGGAAGAGGTCATAGATGAGCTAGAGAACAGTCTCCAAGAAGGGCTACACAGGGCATCCTAACTTATACTACCTTGTCATCTGCTTTGGCTGGAAACACTGTTGATACCAACCCAAATGATTTCAGGAATGCAGAACTTTTCCAGCAGTGCTGATGGATGACTGAAAGGAGAATGTTAATATTATCCCAATAATGAGAGAGCCTGAAAACCAAAAGCTTGTGTTTGAGGCCGTTCAGAATGAACAAGTTCTGAATCTTATTCTTGACTGTGCTTACTGCTGCGTGTTTCTTGAGCTACTTTCCAGACAGAATGGACTAATTCTTGGATTCAGAACTCTTAAATAAACCCCATCATTAAGAGCAAAAAGCCAAATCTCCAGATTTTACCCACTTCATTGTATCTCTGCCAGCTGAGACAAGCTCTTAGAAGAATCACTTCCAAGCTACTGTCATTACCACTACTCAGCACGCTAGTTACTGAAAGTAACTTTAAACAGTGTCAGAGGGCTGTGCACAAAAGAGGTGACATTGTGAAATCTGTTCTGAAGGCAAATTTGCATATCTCTCTCCATTTTTTCTTATACTGAAGAATGAGATTAAATTTTTAAAGACAGACTTAATGTTTCCTTATGGGACTGATTTTTTTGGCAGGGAGATGTACGAAATGTTTGCCACTTTGGTTTTCACAGAGAGTTTTTGCAAATGCAACCGAAGGATTGTGGTCACATCAACTGAGTATATCAGTTACAAAGCATAGAAGAGAAATAATCCCATTTTAATGTGTATTGACTAGTTCATGATTAAAACAACACAAGTAAATGAAGATCTACAGAAGAGTTCATTCATTCAGAGGAAGGACTGTACAATGATGAAAAATACTAAAGGATACTGAAGTGTAAAAGACTGAGGAGTGTTATGTGTTGGGTCCCTTTTTTTGACAGTACAATTCTAAATTGACATTCTTTTTAATTATTTGGTTTAATGTATGCTGCCTAATTCCAGTAAAACACAGGGGAATATACAGAAGATTTACTTCGGTTAGTGCACATTAACAGTACTGCTGACATGTCTACAATCAGGTTTTGGCATTAAATTGTGTTAAAAAATCAAGCTTAAATCTACCGTAGCTGTTGGGAGGCTACTGAGACCTAGAGTTTAGAAGGATCTGTGAAGGTTATTAACATGGATAAAGATAACATCCATCACAAGGGCTTACAGTATGGCTAGACATTTGGATTATAAAAGGTGTCGAACCTAAGGATTTCCAGACTGAAAAAGACATGTTTGCTTCTGAAGCAGAATTAAAAGTTGAATAAAAATATAATTTGCTTTTATTCTGTTGCAAAAATCTTTCAATTTTACAACACTGAAAATCTTGTCTTTATTGATTCCTTATTTTCCTTTTATTTAATGATACAGTATGGATTTTAGATGTAAACCAAAATGTTTTTTAAATGTAATAGTGTGTCTGTCATTGATCATTTACTGATGTAAAATTACAAAAGAAGCTCAGTTTTACTATTGTTTTAATAACCGATAAGACTTGTTTTGACAATGCTCGCTGATTGTTCTATAAGGGATCTGCAATTTAATTAGCACTTCAGTGTAAAGCTCCTTAAAGCAGGAATGTGGAGAAACAATACTGACATAGTGTAAAATTCAGTGTGCTGGAGGACCATCACCAACCAGTACTAGACGTCTGTATCTGCAGGTATTAGGAAAGAAGGGTGGGAGCCTGTGTGTAGCAGGGAGGGGAAAATGATGCCTAAACCACTGCATGTGCACAATACCTATTAACATGTGACAAGGGAGACTTTGTCTGAAAAGTGATCTACAAGATTGCAAAGACAGGTTAGGAAATGTCAGAATCAAAGCTACTACTGAAACCTTAATTTGTCACTTCAGTACTAGGAAAGCTGCGTGATACTCACTGCTGCAATCCCTGGGGATTTGTTTGCTTGGTTTAGTATTTGGCCTTGTTCAATTGACTGACTGCCTGTGACTGGCTAAACTCACTATTTGAGATTTTGCTTCTTCTTGTTGAGAACTTTGTTACAGACTTTTTTAAACTCTCCTAAAATACAAAGCAATATTAGTTTATGCCTGCTGGTTTTTTTTTCCAGTGCACTAGTCCTTCCATCTGTTAGTTTTCACAGCAATTTTGAATCTATTTTTACAATATCTCTCTGAGCTGACAGGCAGAGGGGGTTTACATCCATTTTGCAGGTGGTGAAGTGAGTCACTGAGAGTTGAAAGTTTCCACTAATTTTGGATGCCCCTAAGACTTTATTTTGTGGAGCATTTAACATTAAGTAGCACGCAGCCTTGAGTTCAGCTTTCACTGACTTTATTTGTGCCCCTATGTGCCTTTGTTTCTGCAAGTTAGATTTCAAAGCATCAGGCAGACAAGAAACGGGAAAAATACAACTAGTGTGAAAACCTGAAAATGCTAGGCAAAAAATGAATTTTCTTGTTTAAAACAGTTTTCTAATCTCACTCTGAACTTCCTTGTATGAAAATATTTCTACTCAAATGCCTGGGAACAAACTCATGTAACAGTATGTGCTGGACAACGTGAATAATATGGAGAGTTTCATGTCCTTGCCATAACATACATTCATTAATATCAGCATTCCTGACAGGTTGCTGCAGTGTCAGGGATTTTGTTAGGTGGAAGGTACTGAATACAAAAGGTTAATTTTACTAATTAGTAGATGATAGATTAGGACCATGAATAGCTGCAGAGAACATCAATAGGAGCACTGAAGAATGTCCCTAGGGTCATTTAATCTAATTCAGGAGTCAGAGTAATAGCTGAAGTAAAGGAAAGCCTGGCACCAAAATGAAGCAAACGTCAATGAAGTAGAGACAGTGAAGGTAAGGTCTGATGGGTTGTTTTGGTCCAGAGATTTAGAGTGATTGAACCATAGACAGCAATAGATAATGGACTAGCAGATTTTAAAATATTAAACCAAAATATACCACAGGACAAATCTATGAGGAAACGCCACTAGATTTTGATGAAAAGCTCTTGCATAATCAGGTTATGTAGCATGTTGTATAGATTGTCTCTGGAGCACCATTCTGTCTGCCTTCAATCTGTGTTTTATTCTATACTGATGAAGTCTAGTTGGATTTTGTTTTCATCAATCCAATTGGTATTGTGCCTTAAATTTGGCTTTCCCCCCATTGATCTTATTGCCTTTGCATCACACAGAACATCTTTTTTACAGGCTGAAGCCCAATGGCATAACACTGAGTGTGCCACTGCAGGGACTTTCTGACTGGTAGAATCTCAGATTTGCAACTTCAGACAAAGGATCAACTTCAACTGAGTTATTATTTTTTGGGGATGTGTCTGTACTTAAACAAATTTATATTAATTTAAATATTTTAAAATACCAATTCAAATAATCTCGTGTAAGGAGAGGGAAATGAAACTCTACATTTTAACAAATTATTTCATTATTTTTTAAGTAAATTACTTGTTTTGTTTGGAAAAATGTTACTTTTCTACCTATTTCAATAAAGTAGTATTTTTTCCAATACTGACTATGTTTTATAGTTTCCAGAAGTAAAACTATGATTTTTTTTTTTTTCTATCCCCCTTTGGCCTTTCTTCTAGTTTAATGATCTTTCTTTCTCCGTGTTAATTCTCCTCTTTTTCTGGTTTCTCTGTACTTGGGAGGGTTTTGGGCACAGAAATGATGAATGAACTCTGATAAATTAGGGACCAGAATCTTGTGGTTTTTAAGCATGCTGGATTAGAATTTATTCCTATAGAAACTAATTATAAAAATCTCTACCATTGGTAAGGGCAATGTGCGAACTGGGGGGAAAAACCAACAATACCAAAAACAAGAAAAAAAAAAGAATTCTAAAGAAACGTTCTACAGTTTTATAAACTTTGGAACTAAAACAGTTTTCCAAGTGCTTCTAAAGTCTTGTCTGCATACCAGTTGGTAATTCCTACTCTTCCTGTATCTTCCATAATTCCTGTCTTCCCATCCTGATTTGAGTGAGAACAGAACTAATTCTGTTCAGTGATTTTATTTCTCAACTCAAGTCTCTTCTAATTAACTGCACTTTCTGAAGTTCATGGAATATTTTTGCAGACAGCGTCTGCTTCTAGCAATGATAAAGCTCAATATTTAGAGTTACTGCCCAGGACTGGCATGCAGAAAGGCTCTTGCTTATACTTGTTCCTGTGCAAACCAAGCATACTGATAAATCTTGTGTGCCACATTGGGGTGCACTTGTGGGGAGAGGTGAACAGGACAGGTGACCTTAAACTGACCAACAAGGTATTCCATCCCATATACGTCATATTCAGTATAAAGCTGAGGGATCACAAGGGTCAAGAGCTCTCCTTCCATGGCTGGCATCTGAGGAGGACTCTGTCCGTTCTGCCTTCAATCCCAATCCATGTGTTCTTGAATCCAGTTCCAGAATCCAGCTCCTGAATCTGGTTCTCATGTGCTCCTGGGTCCAGTCTGGGACTTGCCCAGCGCCTGCTCCATGGCATCAGTGGTGGTGGTGATGTAATTGCCACCCAGGGGGAAGGGGCTGGGTTTGATACTGGTTTTGTATATATTCCATTTTATTTCTATTGTTTCATTAAAGGTGTTTTTAGTTTTATTGTCGAATACGTAAACTTCTCTCACTTATTCCCTTTCTCTCCCCCTTGGGGAAGGTAGAGGGGTTAATAGAGAGCATCCGTCATTTGTCTAGTGGCCAGCACAGCCCTAACCCTTGACATTTCCTCTGTTCCATAATGAATCTATCTGGAACAGAGATATTTTATCAAACCTATGCCTATGGAAAGACGAAAATGTCCTGATACAGCTTTTGATGCTACTACAATAAAGACAGATGACTAATAATGGACATCTGTATTGCCATTTTCAATTGGAAGTACCTACCATAGTGACATGAAAAGTTGTTCACAACTTGAAGAAGTAAAACTTCTGAGGAATCAATGTTACAATTGTTATGCACATCTGATTTTTAAAAAAAAAAAAAAAAACAACATATTTTTAAACCAATGGATTAAATTAATGAAAACTTCCTACCTAACCAAATATAGGTATACCTATGTATACATACACATTCAAACATATACATATATGATTTATAGATATAAATTCAGAGGCAAAAAAAATTACAGAGTTAAAGTCTGAGAGTACAACTGACAATGCTTGGCAATACAACTCTACCTTTTAGGACAGACTTCTGCTTTTACTACAGTTCACTCCATTTCTGGAAGGCTGTGCTATTTACTGGTTATTTTTCTGTCAAACAACTGAAATTACATTAGATGGGAAGTCAAGTGGGGAAGTATGAGTGCCAGAGCAACTCTCCAGAAAAAGAAATCAGGCTTTGCATGCTTGCTACTGACTTAGATGTGTAAAGCTAACATTTGTCAGTATGATTCTTTTTTCTCCCTGTGGCAAAAAGAGACTACACTGCAAGGCTCAAGCAAGTGATCTGTTTGAGCTTCACTTACAGCTTTAATACACCACTATTGCAGGTTTTCATGGATACAATGGAAGAATGCACTATTACAACTTAGAAGCCAGAATGCACTATAATAAACTAAAAAGCACACCAACTATTATACGTGTGTCAGTTAATCACCTGCAGTTAAAAATTATACAGCATGATAAATATTCGTTTACCCCTCCAGGTAAGGGCTCTCAGTCCCAGAAAAGCAGCCTTGGCTGGTGTCCCAACCAAGGGGCAAGGGTCTTCATAGAGACATAATGTAGTGTTGGAGAGGCAACTCCCAGTTCCTAGACCAAACCTGAAGGGTTTTTATCCCCTGATTTACAAGACTGGGGGAAAGACTATGCCTGAGTGGATTAATACCATCTGGATACACACAGTTGTCAGCTGAAACTGAGACTGAAACCCTCCAGGTTCTCTTTATCTTAACTTTCTCAGGCGACTAAATAGTGGTTTGGATTGAGGCTCAGGGTGTATTGTTTGTTGAGGTATTCCAAAGCTCAGCTCAGGTTTCGGTCCTTTGAATGACGAAGCACGGCCCTGTTTGGTGTGTGGCTTATGGACAACTCAGGGCTGAGCGATCTACACAGCTCCCCATGGGTCACCTCTGTATACACACTGCCTGGAGGTGATCCAAGTCTGGGTCGCTTTTACAACCCCTCCCATGAGTCACCTGCACGAACCAGACATTACCGAAACTCGTTTGTGAACCAATCGATCCATACACTCTCATGTCAGTTGTAAGCAAAAAAAAAACCAACAAACCATAAAATTCTCGAAATGATGTCGATATCGATAAGTACGACTTCGTGCATGTATCGCCTCTATGGGATGAGCAGGACGCTAACATTCAGCGGTGAGGGGATGCATTGGCCGACACTCCGGTCACGCTCCGACCCTGACGCACCCTGGCCATTTAACCGGACCCCGCCGGCATTGCCCGGTGCGCTTTTTCACCAAGCAGCAGGTAGTTTTCCGGGTGCTGCGACAAACGCCGAGTTGACCCAGGCGTCCGAAGGGACCGACGCTCATTACCGCCCGCTCCCCTTCAGATCCCGCCCCGGCGCTCCGCCGCCGACCGACCGCCGCAGGGCGCTGCCGACGCCCGCAGGAACCCGGCGGAGCCAAGCGGCCGTTCTGCCCGCCTCCCAGCCGCTGCGCCTGCCCGCTCGGCCCGCTGCTCGCCCCGCCTCCCAGAGGCTCTAGCTGCCGGCCCCCCGGCCGTGGGCAGCGGGCGGTGCCGGGGGAGCGGGGCTGCAGTACGGTCGGACCCCGTCGGGGGGTGCTGCTGGGGTAAGAAGAGGGCAGTTCTGGTGGCTTTGGGACTCCCCGGTGCTTGTTGCTTCGTACGTCGGGACACCACTTTCTCGCCCTTCTAACGCTGCGTGCACACGCGCACAGGTTTTACGGGTGCTGCGCTTCCTGCTGACTACTGCCGGGCGCGTCTCGTTACACTCGAAATAGTTTATCTAAATCGTATTGAGCGCTGAGACTTACTGCTTTTATTCCAAAGCTGCGAGGGCATTCGCGTGCTGAAAGTTTTCACTCGAGTCCACTAATTGCTGGAATAATACTTCAACTTACAGACTTGCTTCTGCTTTTCCCTGAGAGCTGTACATTAGCCCAGCCTATTGCCGGGGTTAAGCGTATATACTATAAAAGTCAGATACTGGCTATGAGGTTGTAACTGCACTGCCTGTGAGGAGGAGCAGGTTGCCTGCTTGCCTTGGGAGTGGCAGCCACTGCATCCTCGGGCAGTTTCTCAGGCTTTGTATCTCCCTAAAACTGCCTCTGTTTACATTAAAAGTGACGCTAACTTCAGTGGATAATTTCAGTCTGGGATCTTCAGCGTTCAAACTAGATGGTTGAGACAGACAAGTGCAAATTTGTGATACAGGCATGATCACAAAAAAAACTTCTGCATATGCAGTTGTCTGTGATAAATTACAGCCAAATGATTTGTGATATGCCTTTGGTGTAACTCTACCCTTACAGCTTTTGGCTTGACTAAGCAAATCAGGGTGAAGTGATAGGGCTGTGTGCTTATATGTGTGTATATATATAAACATCTGTTTGTCTCTTCCACCCATCGTCCAATTCTGAGCAATTCAGGTAATAAGGTCAGAGATATCTAAGTTAATCATTTTAGGCACATTTTTTGGAGATAGGTAGTCTAATATAGAAGGAAGTTGTACTAATCTACAGCTCAGGAAAAGCCTTCATCTGCCATCTCTCTACTCTCCTATTACCTACACATTACAACATTAATCCCAGGCTGCATTGGCCCTGCTGCTCTTATAAATGCTTGTTTGGTTTTCCTACTTTGCATCTCTGGGAGAACTCAAAGACTTAAGAGCAGAAGAATTGTATCAGAAGCAAGAGCACTACATCTCTTCTGGTTACCTCCAGATCAGTAGCCAGCATCTGACTATAGACACAACCTGAACAAAGCAGGGCAGGAGAGAGGTTAGCTCAGAAACAAAGGAGAAAGTGAACAGAAAGAAAGTACTTAGCAGTTTTTGACAACTGACAAGATATTATGTCTGAGCTTGGGAAAGTGGTAGAGCTTAGAGAGCTGGTCATTAGAAAAGGCTAGGACTTCCTCACTTAGATGGATCATATATTAAAAATGTTTAGTTCTCTCTATGGCTGTAAAGTGAATCAGATTAGCTCTGATTATGTATGTCTATATGTAGGCATTATGTTCAGTTGCAGTAATCTCCCTTCTCCTGTCTTAAGTGACAACATCTTGAAAGATTTAGAAAATTAAAGATTTCAGATTAAAGAAATTAATCTTAAAGAAAATTAAATGTAAATAATGTATTAAAATATATTAAAAAAAAAAAAAGACTTTCAAAATACCAAATTTTTTGTTGTGACGTGCTGTGCTTAGGCAAGCCAGAGCTAGGCACCAAGATGATTATTTCAGGAGTTCTTAACTGATCTGAAATTTCTTTTTCAAACACAACCTTGGTAATTCTGAGCCCAGGTTTAAGTGAAAGTCAGCAATATTTATCTTTTGAAAATTCAGGCCCCTGGGTCATGTGGATTCCAGACCTTTCCAGAGAGAGGAATCAGTTCTGCCCTGCTGCAGAGCAGAGGGAAGATCTCCTTGTCCAGTTCCCAAGGAGAAGGCAGATCCCATTCTCCAGGTGAGGGAATGATCTGCCGTGTGCCCATTCGCTCTGTGCTGTTGACATGCCAGATCCTCTGAGTTGCTTTGGGTATTGTGGACTTACTCCTAGCAGACTAATTCCTAGTGACTTTCTGCTATTATGTTTTTCACTCTGTGATTAATAGGTTTTGCAATGTATAACTCCTTGGTAGCCTTGTAATTTAAGACTTCGCTGTAGTAGAATATCCATAGCTAGAGAGTGGCAGCTGCCAGCGGTAATGACAACTACAGAGCCTACCTTATACTAGCTTTGATTTGATGCCACCGTTATCATTGATGACTGCTGCTGCAGAACGGCTTTTGGATTTTAGCCAGATTTCATATAGAGACAAGGCTTGTGTAGCCACACTGTCATCATCAGCGTTTTAAACCCCTTAAACCATAGCATAGAAATCTCACAGACAACGCTACATCTCAAAAATCTTCTATCTCACCAGTTTCTTGAAAACTGGTGAGTGGATAGTGCTTTGTTGCTCTGAAGTCCAGCGGTTACTCTTTCTGGTGTATCTGTCAGACAGTTGACTGACTAGCATGCCTAGACTTTGAATCAGCCACAGTATATAATGTATCTTGCCCAGCCATCATGTAAAACGATCAGAACAGGAATACTACAAGACAGCTACAGAAGGCATGAGAGCTGAGTGTAGCAGGAGGCCTTAGGCAACTCAGGAGGGAGATAAGTGTCTTTGATGACTTAGGAAAAAACAGGAGGAAATGGAGTACAGAGATGGTTTGGGGGAAAAAAACCCTAGGAATATTGAAGACTGGGCTATACAAGACAAGAAGAGGAAATCAGTATGCTACCATAGCAGATTCAGAAAACATAGGACAAAGAAAAAAATGGAAGAGGGCAGACTTTTTATGGCTTGCTATTTACAGAACAGTGATCCCCCATTACAGAGTGTCAGTGGAGCATTTATGAGTACTGTGGAAATACCTGTCAAGCAGCAAAGAACAGACTATTAATTGCTGTAAAGGAAAGCAGACGAGTACATCTCAGATGAGTGGGAGTGTTCTTGGATGTTAGGCATAGACAGTGCTCATTTTTATAAATGAAGTCTTTATAGATACTCAGATGCTATGGATTTTATGCAAGTGATCTACTTCCTTTTCCATGTTATTTTCACTTAGACTGACAGCTTTAGTGTGACAGTCGATGCAGAAGGAATGGCTGTTGTTCTTGAGGAACATCAGAGTGCAAGAGCAGAGTACAAGGGTACCGGTGTCCTACAGATACCTTCTCGTAGGAACCCTATTTTTTAGCTTCCACTTCATCAGATGGCTCAGTGCCTGTGTGCTCTTGCCTACTAAATACAGGCACAGGGGTGCCTTTGAACCAGAGCACAGAAGGAGAACATGGCTTCTCACAGGGACTCCTGAAGAATCATTCTTACCTGTAGTTTTGCAAGTGCTGGAGCATAAATACCAGAATGGTATCTGATAGAGAAACAGGGCTGACTCTAGTCCATGTTGCTTCTGAGACTTGAACACAGTGACATGACACTGCCCTGTGTCATGTAGACATACCAGCCTGTATGGGATTACGCTGGAGCTCTCTGACACATTGCCGTATTCCACTGTGTGGACTTGTTCTAAGAGATATACAGGAACTATCTTTTAGCCTAATAAATATTATGACATAATGACCACTGCCTCTTATGGTCCAAAATTATTTGTAAACAGACTTTTAATTGGAATGTACTAATACAGCCTTGATACTTCATGTATTCTGGCCAAAATGAACTCAAGATCTTACAGCAGTAGAGGCAAAGAGGCCTTGGCTGGGGTGGTCCTGCCAGGGGAGGGGGAGGTCATAGCAGAAGTAGGTACTCCAGAGCTGTGGTTCCAGCACAACTCGGGGAGATGCAGAGGATGGTGACTGATGATGCAGAAAGGGCTCTTTACTTCTGCTTGCCACCATACACCCCTTCTTCCCCTGCTGTGGCAAGAGCACCCAGGCTTAGATAACATAGACATTATGCCATACTTTATTCACTATGCCCATCTAACTGTTCCTCAGCAGCTCTCTACTTTGCTTCTGCCAAGAGTCATCTGTGTTTCTCATAGGTAGAATGATGGTTTTATGAAGATTGTAATTAGCAAGGTTCTGGGCTTTAGGAAAGATTACAGAAAATGAGAAGAAAAGCTGAGAGAAGTCAGGTAGAATCAGCAAGAGACACTACCCGCATCTTGATTCAGCCTCCGTTGCTATATGTAGACAATTTCTGCTACTCCAGTTGTTCCTTTACTGCCATGGGGGATATCAAGGCCACAGGGTTCACAACAAGCTTTGCACTACTGTAGTCATGGCACAGCAGGATCAGGTAGGAGGAAATCCAGAAGCATGCTCAGACACTGTGGTTCTCTATTTTAGACTCTTTCTCTGAAATCCATGGATGTTGCAAGGTTTTTTCCAGATTAGTCCTATAAATTTATTTCCTTTCAGTACAGCTACATGCTTACATGAAATGGAAAGGCAAAGTAAGACATTCAGTGGCAAGAGAGGCAGATCGCAAACTGTACCTGACAGCAGTTCTCAGGGACAGGTCGGTCTAGAATGTCGATACTCACCTTCACCCACAGGTCATCACCATACCACTCAAGCAATATTGCGTGGCTTATTCTGTTGATAACGTGCCAGTAAATCCCACATAGTTCATGAGTTCGTATGTGAATAATAGAGGAAGAAGTCAGCACCTGAGGGTTTCCCATTGCATGCTGTCTTGGCAGAGGCTGGTCTTTTCAGGTTTCTGCTACGTAAGTGGTAGCAGTAAAAGCACAAGTACCTACAGTTACTTTTTTGCTCATCTTGAACACTGATGCTGATAAAGGGGCACACATGAGCAAGTTTGTGGGGAAGGAAGAAGAGGACTTTGTTTGCACAGTGGTTTTTATACATTTCTAATTGCTCTGAAATCCTCAGAGATAAAAGTATGGCACTCCTAAAGCACTGCACTCCTCAGACTGAATCACCATAGTGCAGAAAGTTCTACTTCTTATGTTTTTTCTGCATAATGAATAAGACAGAAGACATGGCCATGTTTGTTTGTTTTGTGTTGTTTTGTTTTTACTATTAATATCATGATTAAAGGCAAAGAAGCAGGTTTTGAGTCTGGACTTGTAATAGTTTGTGATTTTTATGCCCCCCCCCCCAAGGCTGCTTTTGTGAAAGCAAGCCAAAGGTACTGTGACAAGGCTGAGACCATCTAAGGACATGTCGGAGTTACTGCTCTGTTGTACACCAGGATCTCCTAGGATTTTACATCATACTTTGGGAGAGTGATAGGAATTCCAGCCCTGTTGAAGCGGTTGATGTAACTAACTGTAGGCAGCTGTGGAAATCTAGTTTGTAATTGGGAAAATCACCAGTGGAGGTCAGTGTCTCACAGAGACAGACTCTCCCCCGCTGCAAATCCGGCGCCTTCTGCGGGCAGTAGCGGCTCTGACTTACCTGTTTCTCCCAGTTTAACTGGACACCCCAGTGTCCTAAGCAGCTGGGCAAGATCAAAGGCCTCTCTTGAATGATGTTCTGCCTCGGTTTACAACATGGTATTTTCTCCCGACACTGTTTCCCAACTTGAAGAACGCCTGAAACTGGTATGTAATTAATCTTCACAAATGAAAAGCAATTCTGTATCACAGTCACCAGACTTCATTGTGTGTGCAGGTGCTGAGCTGGAGCCCTACTGTCCTGCAGGATGGGCCCTCCACCCTTTGGGAGTGCTTAGTAGTTGCCTCAGAGAAACCAGAAAGAAGAGCTTTTCAGGTGGCAAAATATGGACCTCTGCGTAGTGAGTCATCTAAACGTTTTTATTGTCTGAGGAGAGACATAGGCTCATCCAAGGGATGGTTCATCTCACTGTGAGCACTCAAAGTACCTGTGTCACTTCTTAACCGTAAATGATATGTAGGGTGAACTGTTACTGAGATGCAGATCTCCAAGTTCAGGTGAAAGAAATCTCAACCATAGTTTTAGGGACATGAGCCTGAGCTGTTAGCCTTGATGTTCAGCCTTGTCACAACCAATGTGCTTCTGGATCTGACCAAGAATAAAACTTTCTAGCACCTGATGCACCTTTAGGATCAAATGCAGGTTTCAGGTGTCTCCAGAGTTATGCAGCACATGAGTGTGGATGCTTCAGGTTAACCATATGGCCCTCATTCTGTGTGAATGGAATGAAGATAGACCCCTTTGCATGGTTTTCTTTATACAAAGGCTATATGTTTTAAGACTCTCCTTTAAGCCAGACCAATTTCAAAAAAGACATAAGCAAGGCAGTGTTGTAACACCGAAACCAAGCGAGAAACTCACATCTTTGGTTGAGGGAGGGAAATCACATGTGGTTAAAAGCCAACTATTTTTGTATCCAGTTTGCTAAATGCCTGTCGATAGCTGTTCTGTTTTCTCTATACGTTTGTGGCTGGCATATCAGAAGTGCCAGGGCTGACTCCCAGGGAAGCTAGACTTTCAGTTTCGTGTGGACTTTGAGCAAAAGGGAGAAAAGTTCAAAGGAGGGACCTCTGCTTTTATACGTTCTAGAAGTGCAAGCTGTCCCCTCAAAGGTACACAGCAACATACTAGAATCTGTAAAGGTGTATATATAACTGTCTGGGCACTGAGCACATTCTCTGCAACCCTCAGTGGTGTCTGGCTGCCCAGCTGAGGGGTTGGCTTTGCCAGCACATCTGCATTACACATATGCAAACGCTCACAAGGATGTGCAGCGCCCAGAGGAGATGAAAGTGGAGGACAGGGACTGTATCAAACATGGATAATAAAAGAACTGCTGAAAGAATTGCGTTGTTTAGTCTGGAGAGGAGCTATGTGAGGAGAGACACCGCCACAAAGGAGGAAATGAGTCTTTGCTTCTTCGTGGACTCAGTAATAGGCTTGAAACAGAAGGGAAGCTTGGGTACTAGAAAAAAGTTTCTTGTGGCAAGCAAGGAGATGTGTTGGGATGCAGTGCATGGCTGTAAAAAGTCTAGTTCTCAATCTTGAAAAAATAGGTTAGGCAAATGTCTGATGGGAATGGTTGTGGCATAGTTGATCCTCCCCTGTCAAGCAGGATACTAAACAGACCCTCCCACTCCAAGTCCTTCCAAGGCTGTTTCTATCATCCATTGATAAGTCATAAATCCTGTGAGACATACCTCAGATTCTATTGAAAGAAAAAAGTAGTTTTAATGAATCAACTTTTATATTTTTTTGTCTTTTTTTTTTTTTTTTTTTTTTCCGTTTAGGTGGGGTGTCTTCTAAGGTTTAAACTTTTAAAGCTATGTAGGTAGTTTATCTCCTACAGAAATTAGTAGGAATTCATCATCTATCTGGGGATTAGTAGTAGGAATCCACCATTACACATAGCCAAAGTGTGTGTTTCCACACTTATTTCTAAAGCTTATCTTTACCATGGCGTGCACTAAGAACAAAAACATAGGCTTCCTTCATATCCTTACAACATACACACATATAGGCCCCAAAGGAGACAAAGAGATTCGGAACTAGTATTATGAAATAAAGTCTGTGTCATTAATTTTTCTTTTATAAGAAAGCTACCTATTAAGCAGGCTTGCCCGATGTGAAACTCATAGAACACATATGTAGCACCTGCAACTGAAATGACATCCAGCACTGCTGTAGCATGTGAGGATTGGTTCATGGTTGCTCATTTTTTGACCACTTTTCTTGTTCTATTCTGTAGAGAAGTTGGCTAGGGAGAGATTAGGTAGAATAATCCTTCTTATCCGTGTGCTTTAAAATCTTGGTTGTCACAGACAGAAGATCCTGGCACTGCTGTAATGAAAACACTCTTCCCACTCTCCCTCTCTATTCCTGCAATTGCTTCCAGATAAGGCAGCTCCCTCTAGGTGGCCAAGAATTGATGTCTCCTTTTACAACATTCTTACACTTACTTTACTACTTAAGAAATATGAGATTCACAAAGAGTGTTCTCTGTATCCTATTTGAAGACAGGTGACAACCATTAACAGTGGGGAAAAAAAAAACCACAACACATTAATGTTGGAAAAAAGTGAGACTGAGCATTGAGTTGAAAGCTACCAGGCAAACTGACATTCTTCCCAGCACATATACAGTAAGTACCATGCACAGGGATGGGAAATGGATTAGGAGGAACCTAGGTGGGAAAGAGAGGATGCCTCCCTTGCAGAAAAAAGTCCAGAGTTGGTTTTGACTGCCTTGAAACTGTTAATATGAGAATTCCTGCATCCCTCCCTCTCTAATCAAAAGAATGTTTAATAAGTCACTTTTGTATTAATTGAATTAATTGTCCTGGCCTCCTTGCAAAGTGCTGTGACACCACTGCAAAATTGTAGATAAGAAATAGTGATTACTAATTTTTTTTTTTTTTTTTTTAAGAAAAAATTTCTGTTCACTTAGTATCATGCAAGGCAAAAAGACAAAGAGGCAGAAAAGTTTCGATTTGTGTCTGGGCTTTTGAATAGAGGTTACTAAGCAAGACTAGCCTCATCTTAGCCCTACATTCCTCCTTGGAAAGCAATGTCTTTTCACACTCAGGTCAAATCTGTTCTTATGTACACATTCAGCTGACATCAAAGGCGTACATGGATGCAAGGAAAATCATGCTTTGGCTTCCTAACTTACAAGACTTTGAACAATTACATTGCCTGTATTTTGTTTGTGCCCATATTTGTGGCCTCTGATCACATGTGCAGGAACAAGAAGATGCTGGAGAAAGGTAGGCAATACCATGATTTTCAGGGAGAGGTTCACCCAAATACATACTTAATTGAGCATTGTTTGGGTGGTGCAGCTATCACCCTGCCCAATACTGGCATGCATTTTATTTCCAATTCAGAAAAGCAACAGCTGTATTTCCCTCCATTTGTTATTCTTCATTACCTGCTTCGTCCTATGCCATGCCCTGCAGCTTCTGTTCTGTTACAGATGCTAGCCTCTCGTGTTCATTCCTCAGGTTTACCTGTACGTGGGCTTGGGCTTCCTGGTGACAGGGCCTCCTAGTATATGTTCTCACAGAACTGCTACTATACTAATGCAAGAATTACTTGGGTGAATTACAGTGAAATAAAGTGAGGCTTACTTAGGTGCTGTTGCTAAGCACTTCTTTTCACAAGCAGTATTATCTGTCACCTGAATGATGCTGCTCTCAGCCACAGTTTCTAACCTGCCCTGGGGTCCAGGCAAAAACCCTTAATAAGCATTGTAAAACACCCCTTCAGCATCTGGAAGAGTGCTGAACAATTTCAATGGAGACAGCCTTCTAGAGCTGTTCAGAAGGAAACACTTTCCCACAGTTCATTGGGATCACAGGGTAATTGTCTTAATGGAGTGAAAGAGCCACGGGATATATCCCCAGAAATCCCAGCAAGTGCTGACACGGTAACTCATGTAGCACTTTGTGGAGTGGCTGCCCTCACCAATTACCTAAATTAACTCAGTAAAGACTGCTCACACATAGAGAAAATCCTCCCTGACCTGATTTGTAAAGCCATTTAAATCGTTCCTTAGGACCCACCTTTGCTAATATACCTCTAAAAAATGAATTGCTGAGACAAGGAGAAGAAGGCATACTTTACCTATTTGTGATATCTTACAAAGGTTGGTGTGTTCATTCTGACAGAAGTGTCTGGTAGTGACTTCTCTTTCATATGCCAAGTGTGGGCTGTTAGTGACTTAAATAAAACACTTTCAATGCAAAAAAAAAATTATAACCATTTTACAAAATTCTATTGCGATACGTACAACAGCCCTTTGCAATTTAACAAAGAGAAAGTCCATAGGCTAGAAAAGTGCCCCATCACTAGTAATGACTTTGGATTAAATGCATACAATTTAATTAACTCACTTAACTTCATAAAGTTCCATTCTGGTTTCACTTCTACAGCTTGCATGCCAGAGAAACACACTGGCAGTCTCCCAAATCATAAATGAATACAGACTATTCCAAGGCTGGGCTCATGCCACCACCAAACCAGGAACAGCCAAATCTGTAATAGAAGTATCTGCAAACTGCAGAGCAGCCCAGCTTTCTGGGTCCAGAGGTGGGAGAGAGCAAGACAGTATTCAGCTATCTAGGCAAAGAAATAGCAGGACTTTTCAACAAATCTGTTCCCTTCTTACATTGAAAATGAAGTCTATTTTCTTCTAATATTGTTGCAGAACAGCTGTATTTGTCACCATCTTTTTGTTAATTTGCTTGTAATTCAACCTGAAGTATACATCCAACACAGAAAAGTTTGGGATTGGAAAAACAGGAGCTTGGGTAGCTTATGTTTAGTAAAGTTAGAAACAACCAAACCCAGGAATTTAGAGAGTAATTGTGACTAATCTCAACTAAAGTTTCTCTGACTTCTTCTACCCGTAACATCATTCTTCTCTGGTAGTTTGTTAGTAATCCTGTTCTTTGTTTGCAAATTTTAGACACTGAAATAATGAGTGAGGAAAAACTTTTAGAACAAATGTAGCTCCATTTCCACTTAGGAAGTACACGAGGTATTCTTAGGCTTCCCTCTGAAAATAGCTATACTGGTATAAAAGTTTTTTATACTAATTGTGAATTCATACTGGAAATATGTGCTGTTTAAATTATATGTGCTAAACAGATATCCTACTATATGTACTATAACTATGAAGACTGCACTATTTTAACTATATTGACAGACTTAAAGATTTGCATTTTTCTATAACAAAAAATGGATCAGCTTCATATACACATTCCATGATGTCAGCTGAGTAACTCTGGTCTCATTGCTGTAAATGCAAGGCCCTGTCTTGCATTAAAAGCTACGCCAAGTCATATCACTTCAGATTTACCATGGACTAAAAGCATTCATGTGGATTGTTTTCATGGCTCACTTGCTCCACAGTAACTTGTTAAGCCATGATAATTCGGTTATGAGTTTGAGCTTAAAGGGAAATGTTTCAGAGTACTATAATAACAGTGCTGTATCTGTGATAGTATAAGGATATGTTTTACATTAACACAAGACCTAACAAAATAGCACCCTCATCTAGACTAAGCCTGCAAGACCATATTAAACTGCGAGTGCTAAATAATGGTCAAATAAATGAGGTCGCTAAAGAGAATCAGTATTGGTTAGGATACAGCTGATGCTCAGCCTGGAACGCATCAATGTTCCTTGATGCCCATGTGAATCTCACACTTTAATCCAGAGAAAGACAATCTTCAATTGAGGAAGGTGCCCTCCTCTGGGAATGCACTTCAGCACATACATGAATTCCACTAAAAGCACTAGGATTCAAGTTTGAGCTTAAAACTAAACATATGCCTACAAGTTTTCCTCCATGGGAACATTGATTTAGAGATTAAAATCCATGAAAGCTAACTTCTTTAGAAAGCTATCAAGGTAGTCTTGAAGAAGAAAATAAAATTAAAACATCAGAAACTAAGGAACTATTTGGGACATGTTTCAAGCTGAAAGTGATAGCACAAAGATCTATTCAATGACAATGATATAATATGAATTAAACCAAAGATATTTTTTCTAAGTGATGATACAGTTTGTTTACTCTTTGTGGCATTTACTGTGCTTTGACAGAAATGGATAAATCTGATAAGCTGTTTAATTTTGGATTGGAGGAGTTGATGGAAGTGGAGTTCTGCCAGTGCTCTGAAAAGCTTACTTTCCCTATCAAACCTCACATTTAAATTACCCTGACTACTCTAGATTATGTAAGTAAATAGACACGGGAAATGCAGCATCAGCTCCAAAAGTCTGGTTGTCCTCTTGTTAGAGCTATGACATACTAGGATGCGTTCACATGTAGAGTGAACACTTATAGTCAATTACACTCAATTTATTAGATTAGGTATGAAGAGGAATGGGATAATAGCAGAGTCATATGGCATTGGAGGTTTACCATCTGTTATTTGCCTTTAGCAGTGGACCAGTTCTTACTGTGGAAAACAAAAGGAGAGGTGAAAAAATAAGTGGGACTTACGCTTTTAAATTCCCAACCATGAATTTAATAAAGAATTCTCAATTAAGAATTGTGCCATTTTGTGAGCAAACTGAATTATTTTCCAATATTTTACAGATGAAAAGATTTGCTAGCAGGCTCTTATTAATTGCACTTAATTATCTTCTGTAAGAAGCCTATGCAGAATGTGCCAAAAGCTATTCAGCCCACAGTTTAAAGATATAGATCCAGATAATGCAATTGACAGCATCAGAACTGTGCACAGTTCATTTTGGCCTTGCAACTATTCATGCGTATACACTGAGATTTTTTTTTTTTACTGACAACAAAATATCTGTGCATAAATACTAGTCCCCTGAAACAAAGCTGAGGAGAAGGTATATGTGACATATGACTGTCAAGAAGCAGCAGTTAGGCATCTAAAACTGAAAGGGGGTTACTAAAACCCTCTATTCAGAAACCTCATTCAACTTCAGTTGGCTGGGGAGACTGCTGCCACCCTGGGTCGGGTGTGGTTCCTCAAGAACTGAAATGCTACTTCTCTGCAACCACAGTACCTCATTCTTCAAAAAAGGTACAAGTTAGCCTGACATCAAATCCACCACAAAGCCTCATTTGCTTTTAGAAACCAGTGGAGAAATATCTTCACGTATTTCCCCAATGGCCATCTGCCGTTATGCTCTAATTCCACATTATGCAACCAATAGCCTAGGACTTTCCACAAAATTCAGTAAGAGCAACAACTTTCTTGTAAAAGTTGTTTTGCACTTCTTTAAGACAAAACTTATTTTGCACTTCTTTAAGACAAAACTTATCTTGGGGGTTAGCAGCTATTTTGGGTATGGCTTCTTTTTTACTGAGCTGTTGCAAAGGATGGGAACTACCTACAACAGAAGGGGAGGAGAAAGGAACATTTTGGGGTAGGTATTAGGGTATACTTCTGGAAGGCTGGAGACAGGATGAGGTCTGAGGGACCAAAACCTGCAGTGCTTTCTCCTCAGCTCTGCTTGCTGAGTGCCAGGCTGCAAAATTGCACCCCTGTGTCTTGAATGCCTCCTCCTGCTGAGAGGCACAAGTTGGGCAGGAGGGACAGCTACCTCACTGGCAGTCAGAGCCAACCACTTACAGAGGATGTGGCTAGGAAGCCACTTAAGAAGGGGAAGGGATATAGACCACCAACACCATTGACTCTATCTTCTGTAAATTGCTTTCCCAGAGAAAAGGAAAAGTTATGTGTCTTTAACAAAAGGGAGCAATAATGAAAGCAATTTTCCCTTTTTCTTTTTGGTTTTTTTTTCCACATATCATGTGTTTGTGTGTATATGATGAAAATATGAACTATTTTTTATGGTGTTTGGTATTTTTAAACTAAATTGGGCTTTTCAAATCTCAGGCCTGTCTGCCTCTGTGCTGCAACCAGGAAAGTTTGAGTTGTTTACAGAAACAGCCATTTCTGAGTAATCTTGTGAGAGCCTGTGAGACTTGTGACATAAGAAAATAAATATAGCATTGGTACTACACTGACTTACATTGAATCTGCTTTGGGAGACTGACTTTACCTAGAGTCAGCTGATCTCCCTTATTCCTGCCTGTATATGAATTTGCTTGGGTTGGGTACAAGGTGGGGAAAAGGTGTTTGTAAGACCATGACCTTTTCAGGAGCAAAAAAATACTGCTTTAGCTAGCAAACAAATGGAATTATGGGAATTTTACAATAGGAATTTTGGATTTGGATTGCATTTGCCATCTCATTTTCTACTGTCACTATTCCAAAAGCTTATTAACTAGATTCTCAAGCTTAGTCTACCTACCTCATGTTTTCCAATTCCTGTTTCTGAACCCCATTTAAAACCCCACACATTTAAAATACACAGACTACAGTTTTAATATTAACAGCTGAAGCAACACCGTCTTTACCATTTGAAACTCTATTCTTGTAAAATAGAAAAATAAGAAACACTATTTTAATCAACAAAAGAGATGAGTTCATACGGAAAAAATGGACTTGAGTTAAATTATTTTGTAAATCTACTTGATAAACTGAATGATACTAAAGGATTTTGCAGTTCCCATGCTTTTAATTTGATACTCTCAAACCTTTCTTTAAGCAAAGATAAATTAATTCCTCAAAACTCATCCCAAGAGAATTAAATTCCTAGTAGTATGTCTATCTGCAGGTATGTGTGCATAAAATATAAAATTATATTATTACACATGTATTTGTGCTTTTTTTCCTCTTTTTTTTTTTTGTGCTTTTGTTCAAGTCATTCTAGTGTAATTTCAGAATGAAGATTTATTTGCTGTTTTATCAGTACCATGAGAAGCTCTCAAGTGTCCAAAGACATCATTCCCTCTACTTGTCAACACCAACATGTATATTCTGAGGGTTCTGCAAATTTGGTGTCTTTTTAACATAAAAAAAAAAAAAAAAGAAAAAGAAAAAAGATCTAGGTTTGTTTATTTACTGACTAAAGTTTCCCCTTTTTAGCTGTTTTTCTACAGAAACAAGCCTTTTATGATTGTACTTCCAATTTCTGTATATCTCTACCTACGGCTCCTCCCCGTTCCTCTGTAGCCTTAGGACATGCTGGCCAGTGTAACTTCACAGATACATGTAGAGGTCTCCAAAAATAATTCCTATCCTTTAAGTGTCACTACAACATATAGAGACTCTGGTAATTACCTTCTGAAGCTGCTGTGTGAGCTTATACCTTACAATACACTTGCATTTACCTGTGATAGCTAACAGGAAGTGGAGAGACAAAGAGCAAGACACTCCAGCAGCAGGAAGAGCACCCAAGTCTGTCATGCATATGACAAATACACAGGAAATCAAGTTCCCCTGGTTCTGGTGCTTGTTGTGTGGCCCGTAGCTGTACATGCTGCTTTTTTTATTGCCAGTCTAGAAACCAGTGCCTATCAAACAGGATTAAATACTAGACTGTCTGGTCTGCTTTTCTTTGGCTTCTGTTGGGTGGCAGTGGCCAGTGGTAACATTTCTAGGGCTTAACTCAGTTATGGCACTTCCTTTCTATGTGATTCTGTCCTGAAGTTCTCCAGGTGATACTTTGGTCTTGCACAAAGCTGAGTAGAAAAGTCTTCACTGGTGGATGTAGTGTAAATAGACTGGAGTAACCTAGCTGATAATGCCTGGGGTTTACACCCTTGAACTTGCTCTGATTGTGGACTGAGAACAACAGAAGGTATTATATTGTGTGTATTTATAGGCTGTTAAATCAATATGCTGCTGGAGGGAAATCTTCTGCATCATTTATAAATAATGGTGAGAGATGTGCTCTCAGCAGCAGTGATGTACATACAAAGTTCCTCCATTGACTTCTGCAGTGTTATACATTTTGCTGCATGATTTAATTTAACTCTCTTCCCCTCGTGAAATATCCATGTCGAGAATTACTGCTTTAAGCAAAGACTTAGCTATTGCAAAAATCTGCCAGTGCAAATCAGCCCTTCTAAAGAATAAATTCACTAAAATAACTTCTGAATGTTAATTCAGAAATAAAAGAAACTATGAAAATCAGGACACTATGTTAACATCAGATAGCTTCTGAACCATAGCCATTTACTTCAGACTGTCTAGGAACGTGTGCTCTCTGCTGATACAAAACATTTATTTGCACTTCCGGTGTTTCACAATACATGAGATTGCAAATCTGTCACATGTCTTTCCTAGCTTTGTACATTGGTGTTCAGCACTGAAAATGCCAACTCCTGCATTCCACACACATTTAATTTTCTGACCCTGAACTTTATTATTATGGCAAATTATGGCCTACAGCTGAACTGTCCAGAAAAGTCATACGGGAGCTGATGCAAAAAAATTAAATATGTTGAAAGCATGGGTGTGGGCATATATACCTCAAAATTATTTCAGTAGTGAACAAAAGGAGGAAGTATGGGTGATCACAAATAGCCAAAAAGTCCTAGTCAGAATAATAAGCAAATTAATAGCAAAAAATAACACCCAGACCTGTCAAATCCAAATATTCCTGAAGTTATAACAATATATTCATTGATTCCTCAGACGTTTTGGTGAGTTAAGTATATTTCAACAGATGAGTGATAGAGATATTTAGCTGAAAGTTATCAAAGTAGTTAAGTCTTACAGAGCAGTTTTCCCCAGTAAGAGGTTTTCTAAGTGTGTCCATTTTTTTCCCCATCCCCATCGGGACCAGTTGCTATTGCCCAGATTTGCTTATATTCTGATTCTACTTGAAAATACTCACCCATCACCTGAATTACCGATTAGTTTTGTCTAATAGAAATTTCTAATTAATTGGAATCTGATTGGCAAAACTATTAAAAGAAGTTAAGAGTTCCGGCACAGTGTCTTATTAAATCTTTCTGTGTCAATGAGTATACTGAATAAACTAAACTGAAAGTTGGACAACTTCTAGTTGTACTGTCAGATCAGTGAGACTCAACATTCCTTTCCTTTGCATCTGAATTTCAGTTTTAAGTTATTCCACTTTTCTGATGTGATACAGAAGATACACTGAGTATGTCTAAATGTCAGTTAGTAAGTATGCAAATTTTCCTGATATAAGACATATTGTTAACCTTCTGATGAGTGGGAATTATCCAGAACCTGGAACTCCGACACATGAGCTTTTGAACAAAGATGGTTTTAATTGGTGTGTAGCCAACAGGCTCTTCCAAAAATCTCTGTCCAAACACTAGCACTCATTTCCTCATAGCAAGTCCTCTTGTAATTGATGTACTTCTTTTGACAGAATAGAGAGCAAGTTTCATTGTTGATCTAGTGACCAAATAAGCCACAACAAATGATGAGCTGTGAAACACCAGCAGCAGCAACCTCTCATCTAGCATTTTCTTCAAACATTAAAAGACTATATTGCAGTGTGAAGAAAACAAGCCTGTAAGGTTATGTGTCATCTCATCACCTAGTCCCTTTGTAGTACTGCTTCAACATGCAGAACCAGTAGACTTTAAGGTCTGCACGTGTTAAATGACTGTGCACGTCTGCTCAGGAGGAATCAAAAGGCTGCTTGACCCAGGCAATGACTGGAGACTTTGGGAGTCTCTGATTACAGCAGAAGGTGCCTCCTTCCCTAACATCTACGTGCAAAATATGTAGGAGCCCAGACCAGTCCACAGGTCAGAGAGCTCATGTAAGAGGTCAGGCAGCATAGGCAATTGCAGAGAGGCAGGTTTTCCTCCACAGATGCTGACATTCAGCGTGGCCCATAGCACCTATAGCCCAGAGAGGACATACGCAGGAGTCCGGAGGAGCGGCCAGCATGCAGGACTGACAGCAGAAAGACAGTGTCATCCCTCACACTGCAACTTTTTACCTGTGTTCCCTCTGTGCTCCTTGACACCCTACACCTTAAACAGGCACTGACCTTATCCTCCCAACATCTTTTCCCATTTTTACCCATTAGGTATTAGACACCCCACATTTCTTCTATTCTGAAGACTGGTTTCCCAGTATTTACAAATATACCCCGCAAAGAGTTTAAAGTTCTTGCTTAATAAAATGTATTTATACAGAACTACCTGATGGCTGAAGAATACTCTCTTAAAAGACAACCCCAAGGAGGTTGACACTACCCGATAAAGGCCCATATACCTCTTCATCTGCTTTATGTTTTGTAATTTCTCTGTTGCAATTAGTGTCCTTGGCTGGCAGAGCTAGCGCCAGTAGCTCAGCAGAACTGCACTTGGCTGTGTATCGTCCCCGGTTCTGACTCATAAAGGTTGTCTGGGAAAGTTTGTAAACATGAAAAATCTCCATTAAAAGCAAGGCTTACAAATCAAGGAAGCTTTTGCTGGGTTAGGATGAATAACAAAGGACATAGAGGTATATTTAGAAAGTAAATGCATATGTATACATTTCACAAACAGCAGAACTGAGAAGTTTGTGAAAGAACCAGTTCTCACAGGACTCCACCCCGACAAAGACAGCAAACAATCAGCAACATATGATGAACCAGTTACATGAAATGAAGGTATACACACCCAGCCTAGGTGACTTTCAGCATTTATATGGTAATACATAACCTAAATTGCTAAAAAAGGTTTATAGCGTTCTAGGTTAAAAAAAAACCAAACAAACAAACAAAAAAAAAAAAAAAAAACCCAAAAAAAACCCCACCATTTATTTCTCTTTTTTTTGAGACAGGAGTATTTTATTAACACAGCCATTTACCAGACACTGGGAGACATGGGCGCATGTATGCAATATATTTAATGTTTACAGAAAAGCACCCCATACAGTAGGAATAAATTGTTGGTTATTTTTTATTATTATTTTAATTCCTTATGGCACCTCCTTCTCCGTCCTTCCTCTTTTGTTTTCTTCCCGTACATTTTGTTTGCCGCTCTTCTCCACGTTTTCTTTCTTTCTGCTTTTTCTTTCTGACGTTCGCTAGAACGACACACACGCACCAAAAAAACCCCCCATAAATAAAAAAGGAGAAAAAAGACAACCAAGCCCTGGCCCTGCCCCTGTTATCTGGTGCTAATGATGCTGTAAAGAGAGAATGCCTCGAGTTCCTGCGCCTGCAAACAGCCCTGCTGCTGCCAGACAACTGCGTGGCAGAGGCTGATAGGAGCAGCTCCTCTTCTGAGGCTTATTATAGCTGAACCGCGAGAAAGGGCACCTGAGTGGTAAAGCACTAAGGCTTCTACCAATGACAACGAGGGGCCAAAAATGCACTAGCAGAGAAGAACCTTGAGTGACAGCCTGCACACATGGTTATCATAGTTAATACGTGGTAAATAATGCAGGTACTCGCGTGTTTCCCTTGACAGCGGATGCCTGCTGCATTTGTTAACCCTCGCGTCAGACCAGTGACCTCCTTTTTATTAAGTATCTGAAGGAGGAACAGATAGCTGGATGTATGGTAATTAGATGCTGGGTTATCACTAATGTCGTTATTCTGGTCCGTGTTACGGTGACACGCGTTGGGGTTCTTAGTGCGTTTTTAACAGATCATTTTTAGTTTTGGTGCGTGTAGATTTATAAATGGACATGCAGCAGAGACAAACATTTTCTTTAAAGTAGTTCGTTCATAAGCTGCTGAGGTAGGAATATCATTGTTTTCCTCGATCGGAAATAAAAATTCCCAGAAAGCCTCCTATCTCATTATCAGCGCCAAAGGAAAATAGCAGCATTGTTATTCCACGGATTGCACCTTTTCAATGCCTGAATTGCCAGCCCGAAGCTGTGTCTGGGTGTGCAAGGAGCCGGGAGGGGGGGGTGTGTGTGTGTGTCTGTGTGTATGTGTGAAGGGGGTTGGGAGGGATTTGCCTGAAGTTCTTTGGTTTCAGTCTGTGCCATTTGTTTTCCTAGAAGATGGTAATATTTTGGCAGGCCGTTGCAGTTTTCGTCTGGTCAGCTTTA
>JANVCC010000017.1:17026729-17105606 GCA_025345505.1 Todiramphus chloris collaris | reverse complement strand
CATTCTCTTTGTGTTTGATTTTGCCTGGTAAAATAGATGGCATACTTAGAAAGATTAATCCCATTCAGGAAAAAAAAAAAAAAAAAAAAAAAAGACCGGGGGAAAAAAAAAAAAAAAAAGATTCAGCTAATTCCTCCTCCCCCCCTCCCCGTTTAATTCCACTTTTCCATCCATTGTATCAATATTATTTGTGTTGTAGTTGTTGCTGCCCTGCACTTACTTTTTTTTCCACCTTTGATTTACTTCAGATTTTTTTTTTACTTCTTAGCTTACGGTTTTAGCTGAAAAAAACCCCATTTCTCTAGATCCCTGAAATTAAAAAAAGAATTTGTAGTAAGAAATGTTACTTTGGAAGACAGCTCTAACTTTCACCTTCCGCTTCTTGCTGCAGTTCATGACAGAACTAGCTCATGCTGGCAGATCTGCTTGAGTCATTTCAGGGTCTTAAAAGCACTTTACATTTTTATATATAATTGTTTGTTTGTTTCTTTTATAATGTATAGATAAGGCCTGCTTTTTTAGATACATCTTTTATTTTAAAGGTTCGCTTTTTCCTGCTTTGGGTCTTGTCTAGGGTGTAATTTTTGAACGTAGTCGCTTGAGGGGGAGGAAGAGCATTTGCATCACTGTAGCTTTTCATCTTAATGTAGTTACACTGTCACAAAATAGTATAATTAGAGAATCACCACTACAAAGTGACAAAAGTATTGACTAATTCTTAGAAGAAAACGGACTTCAAAACAGTATTTGCTGTGAATCCCTAACGCATAGTTGAAAATCTGAAGGGCCTTTTTTGTAGACAGTGAATTCCCCATGTAAAGAAACGGGCAAAATTTTATTATTTTTTTAAATCCTTTCTGCCCACATTAATGATGATAGTAACAACAAGAAAATATTTAGAGCATCTCTTTGTTTTGAAATTTACATTTACAAATTAAACAGCACCACAGTTTGAGTCATATATCAGAGAATTGCTTTGAGTTTTTTTTTTCACGCAGTAGAATGTGGGCTGGTTTTTGGTTGGTTTGGTTTGTTGTTTTTGTTTGTTTGCTTGTTTTTCTTGGAAGGTTTGGCTTCTTTTACATTTTTAAAGACTGTCTTTTTATTATCTTCTTGAACAATATCATTTTCTCTGCTTCTGTATCTTATTTTTCCCTTAAATAGGCTCACTTATTTCAGAAACGCAATTAAGAATCTGGAGACGTCCAGAAAAGGAGCTCTTTAAATTAATTATTCTGAATATTGTCATATTAATAATTTAAAAAAAAAAAAAAGTTTGCATTTCCAAGCATCCCTCCTGGTCTTTAAAAACTGAAACTGGCATCTGTGTTGGCTTGAATTTAAATGGTCCCTGCAGGCTCTTTAATTCAAAGAGTTATTTTATTCATTTGGTTGTTTCTTATTTCTTCCCGTAGGGTAACTGCAAACCTAGCTCTTATATTTGTTTACTTGCCTCACTTTGTTAAAAGATTATGTCTTCACCAGCACTTACGTATTTATTAATGCTTACAATTCACTTAAATTCTTGAACTCGGTCCAGTTTGCCTTTATCACCCTATTTTACCTGAAGCATTTTTTGCTGTGATTGTTCCCCATGTATCCCTAACAATAAGCTCTCTGAATGTAGAAACATACAGAGTTAGCTGAGCAGAGGATGTAGGGAAGTGTCAAATATTATTTGTCTAGCTTTATTTGCTCCTATTAATATAGCCTTCATTTGTATTGCCTGCAGTCAACATTTTCAAATACAAGAGATTATAACTGGGTACCTTATCTCCATGTCTATTAAAAAATGTCACTGACACTTTCTTTAACAGGGACAAACCTGTCTCTCAGGCTGCATCTCCTCCTCTTCTCTTTCTAGTTTCTCCTGTGCTCAGGTCAGCACACTTTTCCTTTGATGCAGCTGAAGGATGTGCTACATTCCTCAGCCGTAAGAAGATCCTCATTTATCTGCCCCCTTCCCTCTTACTGTTTCCTATCCTGGAGGTCCTGTAGCTCATTGTGCCTGCAGTGGTGCTGTCAGATTTTTGAGGGATTGTTTTGTAACAGAACTGCCTGAAAAGATACAAGCCAAAGGAGACGTAGTGCAGGGTAAAACACGAGAGGCCAGGAATGTTTCTTCAGCATTACTGAGATGCACCTTTTCCTGTCAAACATCAATAGCCTAATCTCCAGAGAGTGAACTCTGTCTCTTCTACAATATCTTTATGAATCCTATGCCTGTAGTTATAGTGGCCAGAGAGGGAGAATGGGTGGGATAACCATCACTGGGAATGTTGGAACACCTGGGATGAGCCTTTGCTCTGAGTCACACAGGTACCACAACAGAAGAGAACACAGCCACGTTACAAACATCAAAGGCTCATCAGGTTGGAAAGAATCACAGAATCACAGAATGTTTGGAGTTGGAAGGGACCTCAAAAGACCATCTAGTCCAACCCCCCGACAGAGAAGGATCACCTAGAGCAGGTCACAGAGGAATGTGTCCAGGTGGGTTTTGAATGCCTCCAGAGAAGGAGACCCCACAACCTCTCTGGGCAGCCCGTTCCAGTGTTCTGTTATCCTCACCACAAAGAAGTTTTTTCTTATATTTATGTGGAACCTTCTACGTTCCAGCTTGCACCTGTTTCCCCTTGTCCTATCATTGGACATCACTGAGAAGAGCTGAAAAGAGACACTGGGAAATTTTGACATGTTTTAAATGCACTGGAAACACACTAGGAAACACACTATGACCCTGTGAAACTTCCCTGGATGGAAATAGCTGCCTGTGTAGCTGTTATGCCACCAGCTGAGGATCACCCCAGGAGAAGGCAGGCTGATGAATGCTATTGACTCAGAGCAAAGGTTGATAATTTTATAACCAGTGACAAGTATAAAAGATAATAAATATAAGAGATAAGGAGTGGAAACATAAATATCATCTGTCTCAACCTTTCTCCTCTCTGTCAAGGAAGAATTTGAGGGTTTTGTTTTTTAGTAAATATATATCTCATCTGTGATAGTGAATAAAGAAAAAAAAGTGGAAAAAATGAGCTTTATGTTTGAGCCAATGTGGGCAGGATTGAAATATTTCTGGGGGAATGAGTCTTGGACTAGGTCCTGAGAAAAATCTTTCATCTTCAAAAAGGTAACAGTCTCTCTGTGCCAGCAACAGATTGTTACTGGTGGCAGTGGAGGTCCTGAAGGTTGATGACAGTAACTGCTGTGTGCTGGGAAATACACAAATACTGTAGTATCCATAATAGATCACCCCATTCCCATTTGTATGTGAGCAAGGAGAGAGTGAAACGTGGTAGGGGCAAAGATCCATGAATGTGAATTGGTGAGTGGAAGACTGTGGTCTTTACTTTAAATCCATAAAGTAAAATGAAAGCCCATCAAAACACCAGGATTGTTTTAACTATCTGAAATGACACTAGCCACTTCTGAAATGGTCTAAGAGATACACACCTACAGAGAAAGGCAATAGATTTTATTAGAAGAAAGCGTAAGTTTTCTGGAAAGGATCCCATGAGGCAGAGGTTGCACAAAGCTTTATGCTGGTCCTGAGGGAACCACAGGAGTCTTCATGGCCCTAGACACACTTGATGCTCAGTTTATTCTCTGTCTTCAAGCAGTGGCAAATTGTATCTGCATTATAAGTAATTGTTGTACAGTATCACGATAAGCTTTTCTTAAATTATGAGGCATTTGCTTCCTATGTTATAGCTAAGTCATGTAGATAAGTTGCTGCCATCGCTTTTCCCCCAGTCTAGCAGACAGTCTTGTTTTCCAAATTCTACTATAAACACATCCTTCTTCCAGCCTCATCATTTGGACCATACCATGTCTGCTTTTGTGTCTCTCCATTATTCCCTTTTTTCCCACCATGTCAAAAATACTAGTTACTTTGGTCCTGTGTTGGCTGAGATTTACTCTATTTTCTCACATCCTTTCAGTCTGTATACCTTCTTGGCCTCTGCTTTGTCAGGTGACATCATCTTTTATTGCACATAACACCTTTCTGCTTTCTCTTTTGATCGTCAGTAGCACCAAAGGACACCTGATCATCAGTGGCATCAAAGGATACCCTCCCAAAAAGAAAAAAAAAATTAAAAGTAAAACCACTAAGTTAATTTATTCCACATCCTTGCTTAAAGCCTCTATCTCCCAAGAAACATAAATAGTTTGCTATTAAGTAGGCATTTAGGTGTTATTACTTGTATCATAACCATCTCCTTCTGTTTCATATTTATCTTAGAGGCACTTAGTATTTTTCCTAACTAGACAACTTTTAATTTTTTGCGAACATTGACTAAATTACAAGTCTGTAACCAACCCTGGGTTGTTTTTACTTTTTTCTTAAAAAAAAAAAAAAAAAAAAAAAAAGTTAATGGTATTTATTTGTACCTCTTGTAAGAGGTGTACTCTCCATCGTTCTGTTCAAGACTATGAATGCTTGGGTTTAATTCTGATTTGTCTGCTCTGCTAAAGGATGGTATGTATGAAATACTTAGCTTCAGGTCAGCTAAAGCAAATGATAGATATTTGCTTAAAAATAAAAAGCATAGTTTATAGAGTATCCTGTCCCACTCCCTCCATTAAGAGGGAGTCTCCAGGCACCAAAAGTTACATCAGGCATCAAAAACAGGAACAAAAAAGAAGGCTAGCACAAGCAGACGATAGTATACGTAATTTTCACAGTTTTTTAATAGCAGATTTAGATCAAATGACAATCCAGCTGATGTAATAACCCCAGCCACATGGCCATCCTCACCTTTTTGCAAATGATGCTATCAGGAATGTTGATCCTTATATGCAAACGCATATGCAGACTCATAACCAGCAATGAGTGATTCAGGAACTGATAGAGCAAGCAAGTAAAGAGCCATTGCCAACAGCGGGTCTGTGTTGGCAGCTGCCTAAGCCATCCCAAGGTGCTGTCTGTGAGCTGATAGGAAGCCACACCTCACAGGGGGAAGCTCTCTGAGCTCAGTGGGAGCTGGGCTCTTCATTCAGGAGGTGCCAGGACTTCTCTTGCAGCCTGTACTTAGCTGAAGTATCAATGGCTTTCATCGATACCTGCTGTCTCAAGATAGGATTTCACAGGACAGCTGTGTTGATCTAAAAGTTTGCTGCTGCTGCTGCTGCTGCTGCTGCTGCTGAAAGAGGCAGGCCCCAATCCTCGGCTGTCCTGGGTTGATGCTTCTTTCCCTTCTCCTAAATTGTGAGATTTGCCACTGGCCAAGCACTAAGGTGTAGCACAGAGGTGAGTGAATGGGGGAAGGGAAGGGCCAGGACTTCTTCTTTTGATATCACTGCAGAACAAGCAACAGGCTTTGCCACCCTGTACTGTTATCAGATCTCTGAACTTTCAGCGTGAGGTCATAAAATGCATTAAACTGACCTATGAAATAGACATTACAGCTCTTATAAGATTTCTTGCACTTCAGTATTTCCTGTATGAAGGCAAGAGGGCAAAGTTTTTTACCAAGTATAAATTATTGATTTTAGTTTTTCATACTGTCCCTTTCAGAAAATCAAATATTTAATTGTACAGTTATTCAGGTGAAACAACTAGGGAACAAACAGATGGGGCAAATTGCCCAGAGATTTCAACAAACAGAAGAATTAAGACTCTGGCTGTCCTGTCTCCCCACTCCCCTCTCCATGTCATGCCATTTGGCTTTGAATTCCTGAATATATTTTGCTCATCCTCCTGAAGCATTTCACTAATTGGTGAAAGATTAAAATATAATTCAGGATGACATTCACCACTGAAGTCTGCCTTAACAAGAGACAATAAGCTAAAACCATGGAGCAAATGGAAAAAATGCTTTCAGGAAAAAAAAAAACCAAACAAACAATAACAAACAAGCAAACAAACAAATCACAAATTACAGAATTTGAGTAGTAGTTTAATTTCTTTGTAGAGGACTACGTGCAGAATGTCCTCAAATGCACAACAGTTCTGCAGTAAGTTCCACTTGGAATAAGCAATAGTATTATTACAGTTTGCCGTTAGGTCAACAGTGCTAGACTTTTAGTTACAGACTGCATCTACTGGGCAAATACTTTTCACTGGCATTCTGGGAGGCCATTTAAAACAGGTTTCATCGTAAGTAGTTATGCAAGACATTACAAAGGTTGTTATCAGTAAAAATATGTATTCCTTATACTGTCAACATTTTTTCCTGAGCTAATGTAATTACAAAGCGCTATTGAAACCGACCCAACCTGTTCATACAGAAGGAAGGAAATTTACATAACCCTACCTAAAAAAACACACACACACAAAAACAACCCACACAAAAGAAACGCTTCATCAAGTGAAATTTTTACAGATTTTACAGCAGTGTGACAGTAAATGATCCATCAACTAGAAATGCATCCAAGTCAACCTGGAAAACAAACTAGAACTCTCTGTTACGACAGGATACTGTTTAAATACACTGGGCAGGGAAGAAAAATCTCAACAAAGGATACCTGCACCTTTGAGAGGGCTTGTCTTAGGGTCAGTGAGCAACGTCCATTGCCACCTCAAGCAACCATGTCATAATGCTCCCTTCCAGAAACTGGTAAAGCTCTGCACTGAAAGTTGTTAGACCTTTATTTTTGCCTCAACAGGGGATGGCTCCTCCATAATTTCCAACTTGAAAAAATCTGAAATTTTACCCTGGAAAAAAAATGTGGATTCCCTGGGCCAAAGTCCCTGCCATACGCAGTGGGTGTGGCTGTGATGAGAGGAGCAATGAAGTGCGATATATGGTTTATGTTTCACTTATCAATGTATCAGTGAGCCGTACCTACTCTGAGGGTACTTGATCAGTAGCCAAGGTAAAGAGAGCACAACATAACTGAAGCCAAAGAAACATGGGCCCAACAGTATGACTATTTTATTTGCAGTTCACTATTTAGACAGTTACATCCATTGTTCTGTTTGTGGAGAACCACCTTGATACACAGAATACTTTAGAGCAGGGACATCTGTAAGTGACTCTCAACATAATTTCAGCATTCTCAAGCTCCTAGGCACTGCTAGACAAATTTTTAGGGATTGACATAGTTAAGTGTATCCTGCTTAGATGTCCACATGAGAAAAAATGGAATTTAAGGGAGGGAATCTGAAGAGGAAAAGTTGAGAGTTAAGCAGAAGAGGCAGGAGTGTATGGAAATGATGATGGGGAGGAGTAGGTGGCATCCACCTCAGAAAGGGCTAGGAAACTGTATTATGTAATACTACCAACCAAGAACTTATGAATAAGTGCCTTCTCCACACATCCCCAAATACTGAGAGTGCATTAATAATAAAACCTCCTTGAAAAAATAAAGACTTTGGTTGGTTGGTTGGTTTGGTTTGTTTTGTGATTTCTTCAGGTTCTGATATTTGTTCATTTTTAATTAAAGTTCCATTTTTCATAACAGTAGAAGCTGATGCCTTAAAAGAAAAGACCGAGCAACACAAGGCTTCAAACACGTTGGAGAAAATTGCCATTCTTCAATGATCTCATGTATAGCAACAATAGGTATTTAATGGAAGCACAGTCAGAATCTTTATAATTGTGGCCCCAACATACAGACTCTCCATGTTTTTTAACTATGCTCTTGGAAACAACAGCAGTTAGCACTGAGATACCTTTGAGGAGCTTGGTTGTAAGAACTGTTGCAGTTACCCTGAAACACCTAAAGTCCTGTGACAAGCAGATTTTACAGACCTGAGCTAACCAACCAGGCTTCCCTGGGGAATATCAGATACCTACATGAGAAATATTTCAGAAAGCCATCAGCTGACCACAGAGTGTCTCACATTGGTAAAGAGTGAAAGATGAAGTTTGGGACATGGAGTAAAGTGTAGGTATCTAAGCTACTGACTCTGTATAACTAGCTGATGGACCTGAAATGGCACCTACCTACTTGTTCTTGAGATCTACAAACATGTCCCTTACATCAGCATCAAATATTGGTTTTCTAGCACCAGATGAACACTGTGTTTTCCCATCCTGTACTTGCACTCCGTATCTCTTAGTTTTGCCCTGTTGTTTCACTCCTCCCACTGTCTTTTGTGCTGACAATCCGTTCTTCCATCCATCGTTGGCTTATACCCAAACCTTCAGGCATGTGAGTTGGCAGGCCACAGATGTTAGGGGTGTTCTGGGCATGCCCGTGGGATCTGGTCTCACTGGCAGAATAAGCAAATGTGTGTCAAATGAAGTGAGTACCACATGCAGTTGTCTCCTATCTTTGTGCACCTTCTTACTTCTTTCACTAGCTAATGGTTGTATCACAACACAGTTGTTAAGGCAGTCCTAGGAATACTGCACAACATAGCAGGCTTGTGCACTCCAGGTCACAAGCTGTCCCTCTTACCACTTAACACATATTGCCTCAAGCTTGGTATGAAAGGGTAATTTCCCTATTATGGAGGATCTTGCCTCAGGGGTTCCGGGATTTCATCTCAGGAAAGGGCTTTGACCAGCTTGCTAGTGACTGGGCAGTGACAGCAGTGGCAATCAGGAGAAACTTGTCTGCCTGTTAGGATTGTGGCAGCTGTGTTCCAGTTCAGAAAATGTCACTGGTGTCTAAACCAAAGAGGCTGTTAAGTACTGAAGCACCCTTTATAAATGCCTTGCACAAACAAAATAATCTGAAAGTTCATGATGCAGTCCAAGCCACCATCAGCTACTAGCTCTGCGCTATTAAAACTGACCTGAGTTAATTTTGGGATTAAGTATGAAAGGCCATTGCCTCTGGCATATCTGTGATTATCTTCCTGTTCAACTGTACTCCCTGAAGGGTTGGAGAAATGCCTTCCCACTACTCAGCTCATGAATGCTCTTGGTTTTCAGATACAGTTTCTCTTCTGTCTCCTTTGCAAGCGTGGATCCTGTTCCGAGTCTTGACTGTTTGATTCTTACAAGACAATCCCTTTTCTTCTGGGCACTAGAAAAACAAACTACAAACATCCTCCTTCTATCCACAGATGCCAGCTTTTACACCTTTCCAATTATTTATGGGTGGTTTCCATCTTTCCTTTGACCTTTCAGCTTTCTAATGATCATTTCCAGCCTGCCCATGCAAGGATTTGCCCCACCTCCTCATGAGATGATCAACTCCAGTTGGAGAATACAAGCCAAAGCAATCATAACCCATGCTAACCCTCTGAGGAAGCTCATACCACTGTCTTTCTCTGGCTGTAATTTTAAAGATCTGTGTTAGGGGCACAACCACTGGATGAATTCTGGGTGTCTATGCTGAATTCTCTCCACATGGAGACAGCTGGAGGAGTGGGAATGTACCACTTCCTTACAAGTGTAGTTGTGTTTCAACACATCCTCCCCATGATACAGCTAATTTCACTCTAAAGGCCAAACTTCATGAAGCAGCAAAGAAGATATAGTTATTGCTACGACCAACAAGCATGGACCTGTACTTCCAATCTTTTCTCACAACTTCGCTTCTTCCTTGTATGTGCTTGTGCTGCTTTTGTGGAACCAGCAATGGTCAGTAATCTATTCCTCAGGTAAACCAAGCCGATAAAAAAGTGGAGAGGAGTAATTATTTGCTAGTCTGGTGAGATAAATTAGCTCACTAAATTGTGAGATGACTATCAAAGCTGGCACAAGGAAAAGTCTGGTGACTTGAAATCTGAAAGCTGGGAGAGGATTGTGCTTTCTGTGAAATGCTGTTGCTGGTCATGCAGGAATCAACAGATGCCACAGCTGAAATTCAAAGCAAAGAGAAGGAGACAGAGAAAAGAGGAGAGAGGAATGTGAATGTCATCTCTTTTGGAGATAGCAAATCTTCAGATCAGCTGCTAAAGAAGCACTTCCTCATCACTTCTGCAAATCATATGTATTTTTCCCCTTAAGGAAAGTTTTCCTCAGTCACTGTGGTCAATATTATCTCAACAGTTTGCTATAGAACAGATCTGTATTATCAAATGTATTAATGTTCCAGTCGACAGACATTGCACTTTTACTGCCATGTGTATATACAATGAAAATCTGAATACAAATAAATTTTCAATATACATCTAATAAAAGCTGCGTATCACTAATATTTTTATAGCGACAAATCACAAAATGCACTTTTCTGGACCTTAAACAAGCCAAATCTATCTTGTATTACATGGATTTTACTTCCCCCTCATGGTGTAGATATACAGCTTTAAGTTTGGGTCAACTCTAACTGTCATCGGTAGGGGACTGGTATTCTTTATTCTTTCTGCTGTTTCTGCATCTAAATGATGCAAACATTCAAGCAGCCTCTGAGAGAAAATTATTTGCAACAAATTATATTTATAAACTTTATTATCACAGAGACACAAAGGTGTAAAATGCTGCCCTCTTCAAATATTTTTGCTAAAAATCCATCTCTCCAACAAGAGGAGTATAGCAAGGTGTGAATTTTACCCTGATAGCAACTGTCACTTGATTGAGGTGATAAATGTGAAAGCTGTTACTGTAACTCTGAACAAGACAGTCTGTGAAAAACATTATCTTACATTAAAGATAATTAAGCATCAGTTATTGCTGGCTATTTTTTCCTTTACTACTTCTTATTTGCCCCAGTAATGAATTGCATTTAGTCGTCATTAGAAAAAGGTAGTAAGTGCATGAAAGCTTAACTGGAAACAGCTCAAGGTTATTTAAAGCAGAACATGGTCACCTGGTCACCCCGTGCATGCAGTGCAGTCACTCCTCCAAGGCATCATCGAGGTGTTCTCCCTATGGAAGCTGAGAGAGGAAGGGGGTGGTGATACCTCGCTAGGCCCATCCCAGTGGGGAAGCTGGAAGGCTGCACTTCCCGGCCTCAGGAATGTGACACTGCTCCGGGCTCTGCCAGTTGGAACATAATGTGAGAGCCTGAGCTCAAAGCTTTATTACGAAATACTTACTGCTCTGTAACTTTGCCTTCTAAAATCCTTTGCTGTAATCTCTCCATGTTGATGAGACCTTAATGTAGACTATCTTTTGACTCTGGCAGCTATTTTCAGCGTATCAGTCTGATTTGCCCTGGGCTGGTTTAACTAATGCTGATAAAGACAGCTAGCGCCAAAAAGCTTAGCAGTACAAAAGTGTCTGTTCCTTGCATCAGGGCATGGACACCAGTATAAGCAGTGGCAAAAATGATTTTGGAAAAAAACGTTTGTGCAAGCTAGACTTTCCCCTTTGCACAGCTCTAGATGTGATGCCACAGCAGCTTAAACTGATCTCAGCTGATTCACTGTCCTACCCTTTCCCTGCCTGCCACCCAGCCCACTTTTTATTTTTATGCCAGCTGGCACTCAGGCAAATAAGCAGGAAAACAGTTCAGGAGGCTCAGCTGGCTAAAAACAAAAGGTCTTCAGCCAGGCTGGCTTCCCTATCTTATCAGTGAGTGTCACGACCTCCAGTGCCAGCACATGTGAGAACATTGGGATTGGGGGTAGAGCAGGACTGTGGCATCTCCAATTTAAATGACCAACCTCCAAGTGGATTCACCTGTAACATCAGCAGCCTGCAACTGATGAACACAAATGATCCCGTCCTCTTCCTCAAGCTCCCCTGTCCTGACCAAACACCCCTGTCACCTCCCATGTGGTAGCTCTGTCCCGAATTACAGGGTAAACCAATGGAGTCTGCTGATTCAGAAGAAAATGTGTCCCAGAAAAAAATGCAATGACTCCCTCCTACAAGCAGAAATCCAGACCCAAAGTCCCAAGGCCACTATTTGCTCCTTCTCTTTATTTCTCTTGCCCTTCTTGGGACATGTTGTTATCTGTTTTTCCCTCAAGAACTGCAGTGGCTGACCACAGCAGGTCCTCCAGCACAGGGCAAAAACCGAAATGGAAAATAACCCCATTTTCCTTGTATGTCATTGTCACATCCGTGCAATCGGTGTGACACAACCATAGATGACTTCCATTTCATTGCTTCTGTAGGTCACGCCAGCAAGTAATTTCACTTGATACTCTTCCACCCTTCTCAAAAAAACCAAACCGATAATAATTTCACTTTGTGGAAAGTCAGGCAGATAAGGAAGTGTTTCCAAATCAAGGGACACAAATTATTCACAACCTGACATTGAAATTGGTGGGTAATTTCCCTTCAAAAAGTAGAGGAAAGTTTCAGAAATATGCAAACCATTTTATTCAGGTTCTGAAAAATTTCTGTTCAGTACGAACAGTCACCATTTTGTAGACTTGTTTTAAAATTACTTCTGAATTTGTGCTTTATTGTGTAAAAAAAAAATATGTAAAAATGTAAAAAATATTGCATTGATTTTATTGTTCTATTTCAAGCTATCTACAAATTTAGGCTGACACTGATGTAGGGATTCTCATACTGAGGTTTTTCATAACTTAAAACAGATTTTTTTTTTTTTTTTATTTAACATAAAACTTAAGGTTCCTGAGTACGAGACAGCTCTCCATAAAAGAAATGCTAAATAATTACCTATTCACAGAATGTGGGTCTGGACTGCAGGCCTCTGCTCCAGTGTATGTCTCTTCCTTGTTGTCCGGATTCTGCCATCACCCTGGAGCCTTTTTTGGGCTTGATCCAAAATGCTGGCACCAGTAGAAACCTGTTCAAAAAGTTTTGAACCTGACCCTTTCCTTTGTGAGTGGTCTTTTTCACAGTTATCTTTTTCCATCATTGTGTCTAATGTTCCAGGAAGTATAGGCCACTCAAAATCTACAGAATGTCACATCCTCTAATAAATCTGGTAACTTTATGCCTTATTAGCCGGAACAACATTTGCAGTGGGGAAACGGGGATTTTTTGCTTTTTAAAAATAATTATTATTTAAACATAGTGCTCTGATGTACACTTAGTTTTCAGGAGTGTGAACATGACTGCATTAGCGCTGCTTTTTATTTTAATGAGACCAGAAATAGGTCTAGCTTAGACAAAGTGTGGACCTCATGTTCCCTAAATGCAGTACAGTATTTATTTTAATTACTAGCTAGGATTTGTTTCACAGAAGGGTGAGCATCTCCATTCTAATGACGAATCATTTTCTCTTTCTGTAATGACTGTGATTGCCTCATTATACTTTCCATGGTATATAATTTCTGTGTTGACACAAGTGGATGTGCAGCAAAAAACCTCACTCATCCAGTCAGCCTAGAATGTGCGAGTCGAGATCACCCTTTAAAGGAGAAGTCTGCAGCACATATAAAACAGTAGAAGGAAACAAAATCTTAATATCCCTGCTTTGAGGTTCTGATTCCTTTAGCTCCGTATTACATTAATATTTCCTTTTCTTCATAGAAGGGAAAGACAATTCTGTTCTCCCATTAAATAAAATGCTTGAAATCTCACCATTTAAAATTCTAAGCATTATGTGTAGTATCCAGCATCTTATTGGGTAGATTTGTTTTTAAAAGGAGATTTAAGATGCTGTGAATTGTCACGTCCCTACAATACGTAAGCGGTGCTTATCTGAACCTTCATGGAAAATGACAAAGTATTTACCGTACTTACCAAAAAATAATTGTGAGCTGGCAGGTAAAAGCTGCTGCTTTACTTATCGAGTAACCAACCATTTTGAAAGACATCAGCACACGTTCATGTATTCGTAATTCCAGCAGTAATGGAGACACCACCGATTTCATTACTAGGAAACCTTTGTTGAACGAAAAGCGTTAACACCTCCTTTTCAACTAAGGGTTTGGGAAAACATCCTTATGTGCAGCTACCCATCTGATGTAGTGCTTTTAACAAGGACAGAAAGAACTTCGCTTTTTCAACATCTATATATATGTATATATATTACTTAGTCTTATAAAAATGTATTTCCAGTTTATTTATTATGGACATAAAATCCCCCAAACAAACAGCAATACAAACCCTTTCAAAATTTGTTTGTACTGCAAAATCTGGATCACACAGCTTTTGCATTTGTGTAAATATTTGTTTATGGGGATGGTTTCTCAAAATAGACAGAGCTGTGGACATAACAAAGGAGATGGTACCAACACAACTTAAGCATTTAGTCTGCAAGAACAAACCATAATGAGAGAAACACATTGATGTCACTTCTTTGCTCTTGCAGTATATAGCAATACGCGTGTAGCGATGAATTCACAGAATGCACACGGTTATGGAGAATAAACCTCGTCAAGCCTGCTTTATCTTCTGATGAATGTAACTGATGGCTTTGCTGTATGTGGGGTACAAACTGTGTTTTGCTGGCATGGACCAGGGCTGCCATTTTGGGCATCACGCAGCTGCATCATGCTATACAAGAAAGTCTGATTGTACCGTTTCACAAACGGTCTTATCCCCCTTTTGTCTTGTTTTCTTCGATTCCAGATCTTTCAGTCAGAAGACTTACGCTGCCTATAAGGAAAGCACAAGATGTTACCACAGCGTTGCTATGGGGACTGATAAGACAATTCTTGCTGGTGCTTACAGTAAAAGCAAGGGCAAGAACCACCGACGGGAGCGGTGCTTTGTGCCCATGGCGGTGTCCGCCCCCACAGCCCGCCCGCACCGCGCTCTTACCATCTCGGGCCTCACTTCAGCTACGGGGGACACCCTTCACCCACTCGCACGGGGGTCTGGGTGCTTGGGCCAACGCGCCGCCCCGTTTCCCCTGCCGGGCGGCCAGGGAGGCGGGGCAGGTGCCGGCCCCGGCTGCAGGCGGCGCTGGTGCCGGGTGAGGCGTGGGGAGCCCCAGCCAGCCCCCGTCAGAGGGCGGGAACTGCCCCTCGCCGAGCCGTGCGGGCACGTGCTGGCGCACCGGGCCGCCCTGAGGGGCGCCGCACCGGCGCGGGGCGGGGAGGGGGCGGCGGCAGGTGCCGCTAACCGGGGGTGGGCGCCGCCGAGCGGTCTTTGGGAGGGTGCCGGGGCGGGTGCCGGCCGGAAGTGACGGGCTGGGCTGATTCACCTGCTGGGCGGTACGCGCGGGGCGGGGGAAGTGCCCGCCGGGAGTCGCGGGGGCAGAGCCGCCGGTGCCGGTTGTTCGCCCGCCCGCCGCCTCTCCCGCCGCGCCATGGAGCAGCCGCTGCTGCCACCGCTGCTGGGGTTCCTCGTGTTGCTCTGCTCCGCAGGTGGGCGCCGGGAGCAGGTGGAAGGGAGAGGATCAGAGGGAGGGAGGGAGGGAGGGAGGGAGGGAGGTGGAGGTGGTGGCGGCGGCGGCGGCTCTGTCGAGTTGGGAGAAAGGGCGGTGGGAGCAGCTTCCCGCTCAGCTTCTCTCCTGGTGGCTGGGGGCTCCTGCCTCGCCGCGCCCCGCAGCACCTCCGCCCGTGCGGACGCCCCGGCGCGTGTCGGTGTGAGGGTGGGAGGTGGCTGGGTGTGCGGGAGCTCCGTCTCCGCCAGCCACTCGCCCGGGCGAGCCTGCGGCTGCGACTGAGTAGCGGCGCCTGAGGCGCGGTGCCCGGGTGGGAGCTGGCGGCGGGGGGCGCCCAGGGGCCGACCTGGGCTTTGTTCGTCGCCTGCCGGCGGGGTGGCCAGCGCCGCTGCCGCGGTTTGTCTGTTTCCCTATCCTCCCCCTTCCCCGTCTCTGCCTCCCTCCTTCCCTCGTTCTCGGGCAGCTCCCGGCGTGGTTGGGGGACGACCCGCCCCGCTGCGGGCTCCGTGTGCCGCCCGTGTGCCTCTTTCCTGAGGCGGTGGCGGTGGTGGCGGTGGCGAGGTCTGTGCGTGACGGGCTTTCCGCGCCGCTGCCGGCAGCAGTACTACGGTGGCGCGGTGCCCACCCGGTGTCGCTCCCGGTGTCCCGCCGCTGGGTTCGCCCCGCTCTGCGCGGCGAGCGGCCCGCGGCGTGCGCGGCTGCGGAGGGACGGCGGCCGGAGCTGTTCCCGCGGCGGGCCTGCGGCCGAGAAGGCGTCACGCGTGAAAATAGAAGTGAAAGGAGGAGGGGAAGGGGTGGGGGGGGAGTAAAAAGAAAAAGAAGAAAAAGGTATAAAGCCCAAAGTTCAACCCCGCGCGTGTAAGATCTCTTCAGTATCTGGATCTAACTTCAAAGTTGGCCCTGTTTTGAGAGGGTGGAAGGGCCACGGGTGCCTTCCGGAGGGCCCTCACATCCCAGTTGTCCAGACTCGATGGCCACGATGGAACTCTAGAGAAAGCACGAGAGAATTTGAATGTTGGGGGAAAGGAGTTGAATGAGATATATCTAGACTGGTTTCTTGTTGAGAGAAAACAAAGGAGGACGTACTCTCAAAAAAACATACAAAACAAACAAAAAAAAAAAAACCCCACAAAAAACCCAACCCAGAAGACAAAATAAAACTAAACGTGCCTGGGCTACTAAACAGTAGGCAAATGTTTTTCATCTCAAACATTAGGTTCCTGCAGTGAACCCAATTGGAGTGCCACGTGACTTTTAACTAAATGTACCCTTTAAAAAAAACAAAAACAGCTTCTACTAAAGTTGACCCAAACTTAGGTGAAACTTCAAAAGATGACAAAACACCTATGGAGGTTCAGGTTCAGTAAAATGTGTATTGACGGTGTCAGGAGGTCAGTTTTTGTTTCCCGTTGAAATGTTAATGCCTCTGTTGATGTCACTGTTGTTTTGGGAAATTACTCATGGGATCAAAATTCTGTGTCTGTAATGGTATGATGATCTTGGATCTCCTGCGTGAAAGGGCATCCATAGTTCTGCATTAACTGTTCCTCTAAGCAGAGTTAGAAATAGGATAGGTGCTGTGTAAGGGCTATGAGCTACTATATTTAGTTGACCAGGTTAGCAATTAAGATTTATACTGAAACACTTCATGTAACTAAAGCTGTGAAAAAAGCTTCTTGTGAGTAGAATTATATGTACTGTGAATGAGCTGGATCATTGCTAGGCTACTGTAAAGCTAGGAATAATTAATATATGTATAAATGGAGAACCAGAACACAATTTTACACTCTAGCTCTACTGAAGTACACTAATGTCTTCAGACTTCACTGTGAAGTTGAATGACTTCCTAAAGAAAGCAGTATCTTTGTGTTTTGATTAGGAATATTTTTAGCATGGTTGTACCCTGAAAGACACATACCTTTCATGGTCCTCTGGAGAAAATAATTTGATAATCTATAGATCATAGGATCCTTTGAGCTTGCTTGTGGTTTTTTTTTTCCTCATCAGGTTGAGTTAATATTTCTGGGTCTGCGCTGTAGATTAGACATTACTTCCTTCACTGAGGGAACGGATGTCAGTAAGTTTCTGTTCTCCATATGGATCAAACCTAGAGGAAGCTAATTTTTGTGCAGTTGAGTGAAAGCTGTTGGCAGTGGAGGATTGTCTAGGTGCTGAAGTCTTTACTTGGGTTTGTGGTACTGCAATCATTTTAAGGCTTGCACTATGTGCTATTTTCACAGCTCCTTTTTTTAAATTTTTTTTTTTTCTCTACTGTAAACCTAATTTTCCTTGTTCATATCACTAGGAGTAGGGCATTTGAAATAACCGATTTTACATAAATAAGTAGGCTTATCTTGACTGCACAAAACAGAACTTCAGCAGGCAATGGTGTTACACCATTACGTGTTGAAATGAGAAAGTGTTTGGATTTAAGCTGTCCCTGAACCCTGCTTAGGGCTTTAATCCCTCTTGTTAAGGTTAATTTCACAGTCATAAATAACTGAATTGGGAACTTCCCTTTCCCCTGTAGAAATGGAAGAGTTCATCCTTGAGTGTTTCAGGGTACTAGGGAAGAACAATTCTTTCCTGCTCTATCTTTGTAATTAGTAATGAATTAATTCTAGTGAGTTCCTTGATACTACATGGCCGTACAACTTATAAATAGCTTGTGGCAGTCTCTCCTTGCATTGGTGCTTCTGGAAGAAGACCATAAAACAGCTTGGCATAGTGAAATTTGGTTTTCTGCTGTCTTGCAGACTTCTGGTAAGAATTTCCATTTGGGTGGCTCTTTCTGCACTTGTAACAGCTCTTCTAATTATGGCCATTCTTCTCTATCTGAAAGTGCACCTCAGGTCTGTGGTGAGGGAGAACTTGGTGGCTGTTTGATAGGTCTGTTGGTATGTATTGTAGGTGCTGTGATCAGTCATTTTAAGTAGCTGGAGATTCCTAAAATGTGCAAATTCTGCATAACTTAAGTGATCATTGTGTAGCTGTCATCAGGAAATTCTGGACTAGGGTAACAGAAATTATGTACTACTTCAGATCTTGAAATACTTTATTGAGAGAACTGATAGTAAACTGTTTTCCAAAGGGTAATACAGAGTTCTGGTTTGGAGAGGAAAGCTCAGTCATGAGCTTTTTTTTTTTCAAGTGATGGCAGATTATTTTATTAGGTCATATAGATGTGTAAACTGGTGTGGTTTTTTGTTTTAGGGTTTTTTTTTTTAATTAATTCTAAGCTTTCCAGAATGCCTGGTCATCTCAAGAGCTTATATAAAGAAATGCTATTGATTCTCATTGTCAGTGGCCCTGAGCACATGTTTGTCTATGCTGTGACATCAGGGGGACTGTGTACATACTGGTAACCTCTTCCTGGCTACACAGCATTAGGGAAATCATCTCGTTCCATTTTGAGCAAATACAAGTTTGTGTAGGGTTTTAGAAGAGTGAAAATAAATGTAGGTGCCTAACTTGTGATCCTGATTTGACAAACAAGATAGTGACCTACAGTGGTTAAACTTGTAAAAATGTGTAATGACAGAACACCAATTTTCAGTAACTATTAGATGTTAACTTAGCCAAATTAATATCTATCTTTTTATAGGTATAAAGAAGGGATTGCATATGTGGTGATCCGTTTAGTCTTCAGAAGATATGTTAACACAAAATAGTAATGATGTGCACATAAATGCTCAAATTCAGGATGAAAGTTTAAGTAGGGTTTAAGGTAAACAACTAGGAAGGCATTTCTTTAGTCTGTAGTGATATCTCTTATTGCTGTGCTTGTGGTGGCATGTTGTTGTGTTTTATTTTGTTAGTTCTGGGGTTTGTTTTTATAATAATAGTAGAAGGTAATTTTGTATGATGTTGAAATTCTGCAATGTGTTGTGCTTTATTAATACTAAGCTTTTAAACAAAGTTCAAGTAAGTTTTGAGAAATGTCTGTAGTTGTTGCCCTGTCATTAAACTTGCAAAAGGATTTCCAATACCATGCATCCAGGAGCAGAACCTAATGGTGACATGGTCACCATTTGATCCCTAATACATTTTGTCAAATATGTATAATAAGGAACTTAAGCCTGTTCATGTTTTTATGCATGCAACAGGATCTCACACAAGCTTAAATTAGGAGAAATTTGACTACCACAGGAGTTAAATGATCATTCCTATCCTTGTGTCTTAATTGCTAAACTTCTTAGACTTCATTCCTTGTGGAGTAACTGTAACAAGTTGCAGAGTTCAAGTTCTTAAGTGTCCATTGACATGAAAAGTTACCTGAATCAAGTTTAGGACTGCTTTCCTATGTTTCCCGGATCTTAGTGTTTCAAGAAGTAGGAAAAACTTTAACCAGGGATGACTTCATCAGCTAGTTACTGCTGTAACTAGACATCAGCTGTGTGATCAGAATTAGTCATTTGGTCTTAATTCATCTGTTTCATAGAAGTATTCAGAATGCTGCTGTAGAGATTATTACAGCTTTTGGTTTTGGTCTCCTCTGACTGCCCTCCCTGCCCTGTGCTGGCTTCCCCTGTGTTGCATCAAACTTCAGATGCCTGCCTGTCTTCACATTCAGTGCTTGTCACAGCCTCTTGTAAAGCCAAGTCCACTTAATATAGGAACAAAGCTACTAGTCCTAAATGGCTGGTTTAGCCTCCATTCCTGCTTTACAAAAAAATACATTTTCTTACAAGCACTTTTAAGCTTTGCTACTGATTTTCATCCATTCATTCAATGGCAGAGATTTTCTTTTTGCTCTTGGTACAACTTCTGGTTTGTTTGATGGAGTTTTAGATGCTATATGAAACATGATAAATAAGGAGAAATTTCAACAACTGTGTGGCTCACCAGCTTCTAAGAATGGCTCCCCCATCCCTGCATCCATGTAGTTGCTCCTCCGCCCCTTTCTTTTTAGGCAATTTCTCTTTTTACTACTTTGCATCTTTCAGGGGATGTTTATAAGAAGAGCCACTTCAGCCTGTTGCCATGGGAGTAAGTGGCAGTAAAGCTATGGTTCTGTGGAAACCTGTTTCAGTAGCAGCTTGAATATAAGCAGCCTTTGCATCCTTGCTGGACCTTTCCTTTATTGCACAACTGCCTTGATACTGTGTGTGGTGAGTGCATCTGAACTGAAGCTGCTTAAAACTTTTTTTTTTAACTAGTTTGGTTGCATGACTTGAAACAGGAAAGTTCTGACAACAGCTTGACCTGGTACAGGACAGGAATGAGTGACAGGAAGGATGTCAGAAGAGCTTTAGGAGAAAAACCAATTCTGTGTCATCAGTATTCTCTCCTAAGAGGGAAATGTCTGTGTGACCTTGGCCTGGGGGAACATAGTTGGGGAGTCGAACTGCCTCACTAAATCAGGCAGTCAGTTGAATGGCTAGTTGTTACCTCAAAGATAACTTTTGCATCCCATTTTGTGTTGTAACTGGTATTCACCTGCCTCTGTGGCAAGCCAGTTTAAGGAGTTTCAAAGTCAAAAAAATACTGGTTTTGTAAGGTCAATTTTCTGCCTGTTCCTTTTCCTGATCCAAGTTGGTGAGATCAAGTCAGCATTGCAACCAAAGAGTTAGTTGGCACCTTAAACCCACATGGGTGGAGTGTATTGCTATGTATTTTAAGATTTTTTTTTTTTTTGGTCACCTGCTTATTGGATCATATTGTGATAGGCAAAATTTGGAGCATTATTAGCTGTAGGCTGGAGCCATTCATCAGTGCTCTGATGTCCTTTAGCTACTGTTAAGAAGCATCTGAGGTACTTGATGGTCACAAGTTCTGCAGTTCCATCTACATTTTTTTTTAATAGAAATGTTTTTCATGCCCTATAGCTAAAACCTATGCTTAGGATGTTGAAAGATGACTAATTAACAAGAAATATTTGGAGTTTGTAGAAGGAAGGGTGAGAATTTCATAAATTGACAACTGTTTTAAGTTTTAACCAAAACCAACTAATGTGGTTGATGTACATACACTTGGTAGAGGAGGGGCAGGCTTTCGTGTAAGTTGCATCAGGATTTGGGTTCTGAAATTTTGTTTTGGATGAAAAAAGTTTTTGTAATTGTTGTCCGTCATTTCATTTTACACTTCTTAGTACTGTTTCTAGACGGTTCAATAACGGCTGTTACGTGCAGGCTGAAGGTACAGCTTCACGTTACACCTAGTCACGTTACAGATGTGATGCGGTTACATCTGGTGCAACTTCATGTGTCTGTTGAGGTTGTTTCTACTTCCCAGCGATGCTGTTTGGTTCCTTCTTCCCTCCCTGGTGCCAGAGCAGCATCGCGCAGCTGCTGTGTGCCTGGGTCAGTCCATCCGTGAAGCTGATAACATAATAAAACTTGTCTTTTGGAGGGTGTTGTTTCCCTGTTGGGTGAGTTCACCAATGCGGAAGGGCGCTTGCTCCCAGCGCTGGGAGCAGCGTGGTGGGTGTAGGTGTAATGTGGAATTGCCCTCTCTGGGCGGGGCTCCCTGGCAGGGTAAGCAAACCCTTACCGAGGCCGGGGCAGCCTCACCGCTTTGCTGTCTCTGGCTTTGTGCTCCGCACACGTGTTTGGAGAACCCCAGCAACAGGAAAAGCAAAACTTACTGTGTGGTGACAGTTTTTAGCGGAGCCTTTGTTCTTTTTTTGTTAACATTTTGTTCTGTGTTTCTGCATTTTTGCATGAAGTGTTATACGGGCATGAAGGGAGGCGGTGGGATCAAACCTGAGGGTGAGGGGGAAGGATCTCAGCAAATCCAGAGTATTCCAATTGTCATTCTCAGTAGTGCTGGATGACCTAAATGTGACCAAGCATTAAAACTCGCAGTGGTCTTCTGTAGATATTGGTCTGAACAGTATGCCTGTGCTTAAAATTAAGATTAATCACAATTTTTGCGCTACAATATCCCCTCCCCCTTTGTTGTCTTTTCCCTCAGTAATGAGATACAAATGCTTCCTCTCTCAACTTGATAAGCACGTCCCTCGAGTAAGGTCATCAACTGCTGCAGTTGCTAGGATACTCGACTGGTGACTTTGGGTTTAGCAACAAAAAAGCTTCAAGAATGTGCTGAACAAGTAAGGAGCACAGGGGCAGTTGTAAAAGGAAAAAGATGTTGGGTAGAATGAGAAGGCAAAGGGGATGTCAGGAAGAAGTGAAAGTTGTGGAGGGGAGGAAAAAAAAAAAGTAAAAGATCTGTAAAGCTTTAGCCTCTGTGTGTGTGGGTTTTTTTTAAGTTGCCTAACTTTTCCAGCTAATCTCAATGAATTGTGGTTGAGAATAAGATTGAGAGCATGCTATGTATATGTTTGGGTTTATTTGTAGTTGTCTATGAGTCCTACAATTAAGATTTTTTTTAATTAGATTGGGAGGTTGAATAAATTCTACATTAATTGTGCAGTACATTTAAAACTGCAGCATGGGTATGCAACACTACATGAATTAGAGCTAGTTATTTTCATACTGTCTGAGGACATCCAGACATCCTTTTTTTTTTTTTTTAACTCTGTCTTTGAAGAAGTATGTTTAGCTTGTTTCTTGTTACTGTAGTGTTTTATTTATTTTTTTCCCCATCATGTTTGTTTATTTTTATTATTATTATTTTGTTTCTTTATTATTTGACAGGGGATTTGTGGTTTCAGTGAACTCTGGTAGATACTCAGTAACTTAATGGTTATTGCTGAGTTGATGCATTTTGTCAGGTTTTTCAGGCTAGACTAATGCAGGATTGTTTCAGCTTTGGCTTCTATTCAAAGCAGGTCATCTTAAGGTGGTGGTATTCTGAAGCAGAATGGTTCTTTTCGAGCTTTTCTGCAAAAATTGTGATCTTAGAGTGGCAAAACATCTATTTTTGGAACTTGTCAGATTTCAGTAGTTGCTGAAAACCATGTTCTGTCGGTCTGGGGATCAGACAGTAGTAAGGAATATAAGTCAGTCTTAGTAGTGATGTCCTCTTTAATTGTGGAAGCAGATGAAAAAAGTCAGAAATAGACAAGAAGAAAAGTAAATCCATGATTTGAAGAAGTAACGTCACACTGGTTACTTTAAGTGTGAGTACGGTGGGGAGATTTTCCCCAGTAAATGTGCCTCAGAAAACTGGTGTTTCCGTCTGGGTTGCTCAGAGGAAGTGAAATTTGGAAATACAAACCTACTGTTTTGAGAGCCAGCAGCAGCAGAGTTGACTATCCAGGTGGTCTTTGCCAGCCATACTCTGATGTGGGTTTTTTTTTCTGTACTTTGCTGTAAGTGCTCCTGCTATTTCATCATCCTTCTCTTGGTAGCTTATGTCAGAACCTTCCTCCATGCACATAATCTTTTTCTGTGGAAGAAGTGTCCTAAAAACTTTTAATCAGGCTAGAGGTCTGGGAGTTTGTTAGTCAGCATCACTGTGCTATTGGTAAACTGAAATGGAGTGAGAAAAAGAGGGATTTAAAATCTTGCCTTTGTTAACACTGTCTATATAGAGCTCAATCTCTTTTCTCCAGAAATTACTTTGTGGATTTATTTTCCTGGAGTATTTTTAAATTCAGTCTGTGAATAAATGGACTAGGAAGGAGGAGACAGTGTTTGGATCAAGGACTGTGAGCTAAATAACTTTATTTTTGAGGTGAGTGCTTGTATTCCTGGGTGGTCTCACTCCACAAAGTCTTTTCTGTCTAGTAGAAGGGCTTCATTAAGTTCTGTGTCTCTGATTAGTTTAGAGAGTGCTGTCCTGGGAAGTATGAAATGCAGATATGAACACCCTTTGCCTGAATGTTAAACCCCTGTCTTCAGGGGTTAATCTGTGTCTTGCCTATTGGACTTCTCTCTGGCCTTTTTGGATTGGGCCCTTTTGAGGTTTAAGTAGAGGGACGTGCAGTCTGTTAATGTCAATAGCTTTGAAAATGTTAGATTTAGAAGTGCTCGATCCTTTTACCAAGATGGTGTAGCTGGTGTTTTGTGGGTTTGGGTTTTTTTTGTGCTCTTGTTTCGTTTGTTTGTGGGGTTTTTTTGGTGTGGTTTGTGTTTTCTTTTTTTTTTTTCTTTCTTTTTACTACTTACTATGAATTTGTGCTGTTCTATGAAATTTTTACTGTAGCATTGTATGGTAACCACAGTTAGTGTCAAGCAAGGGAAAAGTGTGGTCTGTGGAGCGTATTAAACATTAACTGTTTAACACTTTCGACAGTAGCAGGACAGTACTTTCTTTGTTAGAAAAAGTTTTGCAATTTGCCTTTATCAGCAGTGGATTATCCTAAAAGTCTGAATTCTCTGCAGAGTTCCACAGATATTTACATACTGAAACCAAACCTGTTCTTTGGATATATATTCACTATAGATTTAGGTGCAGTAATGCTGTGATGATTTTTTTTCTTTTCTTGTTTTATTCACTGCTTCATGATTATGTAGCTTTTGAGAGTTCATTGCCTGTTACTTGCCTGTTAATTTTCCTCATCTCTTCCTTATTCTTTCTTACCTCAGGTGAGGTTGCTGTGAAGGTCAAGTGTTCTTCAGTACCTAGGTGCCTGCCTAAATTAATAGGATGTGTATTGAGCCAATATGTATTTTGGATTCTGTCCTGTAACATTTAATGAAAATATCTTTGTACTTTGTAAAAGAGAATTTTAGAGTTCCGTTCTCACATGAAAAGTCCTGAAATCTGGTGAATTTGGTTTTTAAAGGGAAGGCAACAAATTTATTTTTTTAATCCATTAACCTTCTGTTTTTCGTCCTTATTGCCACTGTTCCTTTATCATTTACTATGTTAAAAAAGACTTGTTAGCAACCTTTGTTTGTGTTGTTCCATGCCATGTGACCAGGGAAGTTGAGAAAGTATGTATAACTAGAGCTGGCTGAAAAACTAGAACTGACTCTCTTCCCTTCATTCTGTGCCCCCAGGTTGCTCAGCCTGAATTTCTGAAGCCTGATAAAACTTCTGCAGAAACTCAAGTGGGGTTAATTCTGCCTTAATCTGTGATAGACCTCATCAGGACCAGGGACATGATGTTTCCAGGATCTCTTGCAGTGTGGTGGTGCTTGCCAGAAGTTGTAGGGTTTATGACACCTACAAAGTTGGATGCACCAAAGCTTTTTAATGTTTTGGACCCAAGTTCCTTAAAGCTATGACTCTAATAGGGCCTTGCTCTTGCTGTTAGAGGTAAGATGCAGGAAAATGAGAACCCAAATCTGAAGCTAGGCTTTTTTGACCTTTGGGGAATCTCGCTGGTAAAGCTAGGATTCAGTTTGTGGTGCAGTCAGATATGATAAACTGTGGCAAAACGGCGTGAGGAAACTCTGCAACTTGTGGCCAGTTTGGCTTTGCTGATGTGACTTGGCTCCCAAAAGCTGTAAAAATCATTAATACGAGTAATATCAAATATTCTTTTCCCTTTATTTTTGCGAAGACAGCTTGTAATCCGGTGACTTCATTAGCAGCACTCTACCTTGCAGAGGCTTGTTTTGGCATGACTTGAGGATACTGAAGTTTTGTGTAGCGAGGAAGCAGGAGAATAGTGGCTTCTTGTGGAGATTTCAGCCACAAAGGAGACTTACCTTTGTCTTAGATTGTGTCAGTAAACACCGGGAAGTCTCAGCTAGCCACCCCTCAGTGTGTACCTACCTAGGTGTGCACTCCCTACTTGTCAACAGTGTAAATTTGACTTGGCTGTACAGGACCTCATTTTAGACATTTGATTTTGAAATAAGACATTGTGGAACCTGCCACTGAGTGCAGGTGGTAATGGGGGGACTCGGGGAACTTTGCTTTATAATATCATTTCAGGTAGCTGAAAAAAGTAGGAGAGTAACTGTGGATGAGAGACATGTTAAGAGGTAAATTAGGGGTGGTAGGGAGGTGGTCCTTGAGACTGAATTTGGTCAAGTGAAAAGATTTGATCACAGGTACATCTGCAGTCTGTATTTGAAAGAAGAATCTAAGCTGAAGCATCTCAAATGAATTTTATATCTGGTATCTTGCAAAGCACTAACGTGCATTTCTGATTGTCATTACTTCTTAAGGCCTCACTGTGAAGAATATCATTTTTATGTATTTGCAGCCATTCCTTGCTCACAAGCAGGTATTAGCAAATAAGATGGTTTTTGGAGAGCCTGCTAGTAAAGTTGCCATATTGTGCAAATGCAGATTGGAAATGGATCACCTATGGCTTCAAGTACAGCAACATCTCTGAACTCCTTTCTTAACCTGAGGTAGAAGCAGCCTGTGCTTCTTTGCAGTTGTGCTCCTTAGTGATTGCCATTTCAGACAGCAGTATGAACCAGGTGGGAGTCCTGCCTTTGTGGTGTTTCTCCCCGACTCCTGCCCCTCAGTGTGCGTTCTGCTGCTCCAGCTGACTGTCTTCCTCCCCTCTTACCTGTTTAGGGAAGGGCTGTGTGTATTGGGTTATGCAACGCTTCTGTAATATACTGCTATCTGATGGCAGAAACATTCAAGCCAAGTTTAAATTTACACTTAAATTTGTGTAAGTCATCAATCCAGAATTTCAGTGTATCCTGAACTCGTAATGTTTTACATTTAACTGAGAAAATACAAAAAGCATAAGTAGCTCATCTAATGAAAGTTTGCTTTCTGTTATGTGTTCCTATATATCATAGCTCTACTTGTGTCTGTGTTGGAATGCAGAAAGCTTTGCTTTGTTTTAATTGGGTTTTGTCTGCTGTGTTGAAGGGGTTTTTTTTATACTAGAAAATATTTAACATCAAATTCTATCAAGCACTTCATTTTCTCTATTCTTAAAAATATTAATAATGCAGTTTGCTAAGCTTTGTTCCACTTGAGTGGCATTTGAAGGTATGTCCAGATCCTCAGAAGGAAGTACAGTTTCTCAAAGATGGTGTACTGGCTTGCACCTCTTCAGAAATCATGCGAAAAACTTGTTCAGTCATGCAGATACAATTTGCAATGCTCTTTAGAGTCAATTTCCTAGAGTAAGAGTGTTTTATTTCCGTGACTGTTTTATTCCACATTCAGAAATTAAAGCTGGATGTTCAGAATCCCTAATGTGTATTGACCTCTTACAACCTCTGATACAACTTTTATAAGGGATGATAATTACTGTCGGTCTTAGAGGAATGGTACTTCTCTCTTCTCACCCAGTCACAAAGGTTTATTCTCCTATTTGACCCAACTGAATACGGTAGGTGCTCTTGCAAAAGATTTGGAGAGAAATATACATGCATTTGGACTAATTGTGCTTATGTTGATTGTTCTCTGTTGGGCTTTCTTTGAGAATCCAATTATGTTTCTGAGTCTAAGCTTTGCAGTGATTTCTTTGCTGCAGTTAAAAAGTCAATATTTTGATGCTAAGCATCTTCAAATAAGCAAGATAACTGTCTTGAGCCCTCATCTTTATGATGTGTTAAAACAAGTCTGAGAAAGGCTTGGAATTTTATCCATGAAACCCTGCTAACCAAAACATACAGGTCGTCACTCAGCTTGATAAAATGTCCACCTGACACATACTAGCAATTAGATGCCACTTGTGTTTTGAGGAGCATACTAGAGAAAAGAAATGGATTCTTCCTGATTTGAGTAGAAACTGAAGGAGGTGAGGCTTGAGAAAACCTGGAGAAAATGTCATGTTGTCACTGTGTATCTGCTCAATATAGATCTTTAACACAATTATAGAATTGTTTGTGTTGGATGTGACCTCAGTCATCCCACCTGCTGCTCCAAACAGAGACAACGCTGAGTACTTTGTTCTTGTCTGTGTCAGCGGTCACTAAATTACCTGTCCTATTTTCCTTTGATTCTTTACTGCTCAAGTACTACTAGAAGCATTTGTGTTGCAGTGAAGTCCCTTGCTTCTTTCAGCTTTGGTTGTGTTTTGACTTCCCTATCAGGGACACTGCATGCCTGAGCAATATTGCTGTATTCCTCCCTTGGTAGACTGTTCTTGCTTTCTCCTCTTTATGCCAAGCTGTTGAGTGATCTGCTTATTTTCCCCGAGTGATAGGATGTACCTTTTGTGTGGTTAGAAGCAGTTGTTCCTAAACAGCTGCTAGCTTTCTTGAGCCCTTTTTCCTTTCAGAACTGGATCCCACAGAAGTCTACCTACTGAATAAATTGGCCTGCCCTTCTGAATTGCAGAGTCTGTACTGGATGTGCCTTCCTCTAAACTCCTGCTATGTTGTGGTCACTACAGTCAAGGCTGCTGTTGATCCCATACCCAGCAAATTTTTTAATTTTTTTTTAAGCAGTTCCAAGAAAGTATCAAATGTGTTGTGACCCACTTAGCATCTCTTTTCCCTTGAAATCTTCCAGAAGCCTTTTAAATTGTGTCCTCCTGTGTTGCCCTTACAGTAGATGTCAAGGAGGTTAACTGTCCCACAATAACCAGTCTCTGTGATTTTTAGAGACTTTCTGGAATTGCTGAAATAGACTTAATCTGCTTGCTTATCCCGATCAGGTGAGTGTAACAAAGTCTGTGATGTTGCCTGAAGGGTTCCTTCAATCCTGACCCATAAACTCTCAACCAGCCTGTTGCCTGTTCTGGGGAACAGCTTTCTGTGTTCCAGCTGCTTGGTCAGGTAGAGGGCAATTCACCTGCTGTTCCTGGCTTTCTTAAAAAAACCTTGTATGCATGCATGGCAAAGCTCCAGTTCTGTGAGCTATCCACCTGTCTCAGTTATTCCAGTGTCTTAGTTCTGTGTACAGGTACTTGAGGTGGTTCCCTTTTTAATGGGCTTTGTCCTCGCCAGTGTCTCTCTTCCTCCCACCAACCTGACCCACGTACTTAACACGTCTGAGTGTCTGTTCTCTGTCTAAACTGCAGACTTCTATCACCATTCCTTGACAGGCCTCTCATTTAAAGTGCTTGTCACCAGATTGGATGAGAATGTTCCTAAACCACTTTGTCAGGTGGATCCCATCTGTAACTTAGCAGACATCATTTCTCAGGATTGGTTGTAGCCATAAAAATTAAAACACCGCCCATAGCTCCAGTCCTGTAGTGAGTTGTTAACTTGCAGGATGTTTCTCCACAAGCCTTTCCCCCTTTACGTGACAGAGCAAGGAGAACAAACATGACCCAGGGTCCCATGTCCTTCCTTGCCCCTGGAGATTTGTAGTCACTCTTGATTTGCTCCAGGTTTCCTTTAATAGCATGGGTGCCTATGTGAGTAGGTAATAGTAATAGATAGGGAGGCGAGGCAGTAGTGATGATAATAATAATAGTAAGGGGTAGTAGTTGAATAGTTCATAGTCCAGTGATCAGAGGACCCTTGGAAGTCTCTCTAACATGCTGAATCTGGCCAAACCTCCTTTGCCAGCATATCTGCCATAAGATGTGTGTGTCTGCTCCGCAGAAGGGAATCTCCAGTTAGCATTACCTGCTGCTCCCTCCCCTCGTATTACAGAACCACAGAATTGCTGAGTCTGGGAAAGACCTCTGAGATCATTGTGTCCAGCCTATGACCCAACACTACCACATCAGCTAGACCATGGCACTAAGTACCACATCCAGCCTTTCTTTAAACACTTCCAGGGACAGTGACTCCACACCTCCCTGGGCAGTCGATTCCAATGTCTGATCACCCTCTCTATCAGGAAGTGCTTCCTGATATCCAACCTAAACCTCCCCTGGTGCAGCTTCAGGCCATGCCCTCTCCTCCTGTCAGTAGTTGCCTGGGAGAAGAGCCCAACCTCCACCTGACCACAGTCTCCCTTCAGGTAGTTGTAGAGAGCGACAAGGTTCCCCCGAGTCTCCTCCAGGCTAAACAACCCCAGCTGCCTCAGCCTTTCCTCATAAAACTTTCCTTCTAGTCCCTTCCCCAGCCTTGTTGGTCTCCTCAGGACCTGCTCCAGCACCTCAATATTCTTCTTGAAGTGAGGGGCCCAGAACTGTGCACAGTACTCGAGGTGAAGCCTCACCACTGCTGAGTACAGGGGGAGAATCACATCCCTAGTCCTGCTGGCCACACTATTCCTGATACAAGCCAGGATGCCATTGGCCTTCCAGGCCACCTGAGCACACTGCTGTGCAACTGGTTGTCAACCAGCACTCCCAGGTCTCTCTCCATCGTGCTGCTCTCCAGCCACTCCTCCCCCAGTCTGTAGCGCTGCATGGGATTATTGTGGCCAAAGTCATAGAAGGATATGAGGTTGGTCAGGCAGGACCTTCCTTTCCTAAACCTATGTTGGCTAGGCCTGATTGCCAGGTTGGCTTCTGTATGTTTCTTGTTGGCACTTGGGATGAACCGCACCATAACCTTGCTAAGCACCGAGGTCAGGCTGACAGTACTATAGTTCCCTGGATCCTCCTTCTGGCCCTTCTTGTGGACGGGAGTCACACTGGCCAACCTCCAGTCATCTGGGACCTCCCCGGTTAGCCAGTTCTTCTGCCAGCTACCTCAGCACCCTAGGATGAATCCTATCTGGATTTGTTGGGATCTAAGTGGCACAGCAGGTCACTAACTACTTCCTCCTGGATTACAGGAGGGGTATTCTGGTCCCCATCCCCGCCTGACAACTCAGGAGACCAGTTGTCCTGAGGATACCTGGTCTTTTTGTTAAAGAACAAGGCAAAGAGGGTGTTAAGCACCTCAGCCTTCTCCTTATCTTCTGTTCCCCCCTCATCCAATAAGGAGTGGAGGTTTTTCCCTGACTGTCCTTTTGTTACTAATGTACTTATAAAAGCATTTTATTATCCTTAACAGAGATGTCCAGATTAAGTTCTAACTGAGCTTTTGCATCTCTAATTCTCTTTCTGCATGACCTTACAATATCCTTAAATGCTTCCTGATCCACTTTTCCCAAATTGATACACTCTTTTTTTGTTTCTGAGTTCCTGCAAAAGCTCCCTGCTCAACCAGCCCTGTCTTCTTCCCCACTGGCTCATTTTCCAGCACACAGGGACAGCCTGCTCCTGAGCCTTCATAACTTCATTCTTAAAGTAAGCCCAACCTTCCTGGGCCCCTTTGTTTTTGAGGACTGCTTCCAAAGGGACTCTGTGAATTAGTGTCCTGAATATTGCTAATGCTTCGTACAAGCCCAGCTAGCTCTGACACCTGCCCTAATTGAGACGCTTGCTGCTTTGGCTGGTCATTCTGATGTTAACAACAACAAAAAGAAAGGTGGAAAATAGCTCTATACGCTTGTGTATAGACTGTATCATATCACAGAGACTGTAAAGCACTAGCATGATAAAAATGAGGTGTTGGGAGATATGCAGTAAGGAAGCAAAATTTATGAAAAAAATTGTGAGACTTAGAAGACTCAGATTAATGTTTGGGTACCTCTCTAATCAGCAAACATGTGCTGTAAGCTTCACATGCAGGAATGATTGTTGAGAGACATCTTGAGGTTCGTGTGCTTCATCTTCCATTGACATGCTTACATGCAGTTGATGTTCATGAACATACTACTCTTCAAAAGTAACAGTCTTCTGTGTGGGATAAATTTGCAGCAAGTCACTTGAGGCAATTGGGTTCTGCTGTTATTTGGCTTATGGTTGCTATTTTTTTTGATACGTTTTGGATCACAGAAAGGCATGCTGTAGTAGAAGCTGAGACTGAACTGTTTTCCATTTGTGGCTTTTAAAGCACTTGAAGCAAACTGCCATGTAATGATCAGGGATGTTGGAGCCTAGTTTCCTAAGAGTGTGTCTGTGAAATATAGTACTTCCAGCTCTTAGCATAACTTTTCTTCCCTATTCCCAGGGTCTCTTTCTGGGTGTTCTGTCTGAACAAGAAATGGTTTGTGTAATGTCCACTTTGAAATTATATGTCCATGGAGCTACTTGTCAACGAAGAAGCAAGAGATAGTTGAAGAATCTAACACTTTTTAGCTATGTCAGAACAAATCAATAACTCAAGGACTTCAGGTTGGGCTGGACTGTTATTTCTGCTTTTGTATTTGTTTGAAGTTGTCAGCGATGAACAAGTAATAACAGAAGAGGGAGAGAAATAAAACGTTGATAGTAAAAGTATCATTTGTTAAGGAAATTAATCCAAGCAATCAACATACGAATACTCATGTGACTAGTTGTTTTGCCACGTTGTGTGTTTCAACAGGTGTCGACTAAAAATCAGAGGTTTTATACTCTTCAGTAGTAGAGATGTGTTGTAGCATCTCCAGTGTACGAATTCTGTTACCCACTACCACTTTGAAAAGGCAGATGTCATCATATTTCCCTTACCTAAATTACTGCACTCTGAAATCCTCAGCAAGTCTGCTCACAGGGAAGGAAGAACAAATGTGTGTTCTGTGGTTATCTGTCGTGGAACTTCAAATGGCAAAGTAACTGTTATTGGAGATGCTGTCACAAAGCAGAATTACTGCTTCGGTGGTTTAACTCTTACCTCAGAATGAAAGCTTTTTAATTTTCCTGGTTATAGATTCGAGGCTTTTAGGGAAGTAACATTGTAATCTATTTTGTCATCAGTCACTGAACTACTTGACATTCCATCTCCCTTCTTATATATAGTGAAAATGCAGAAATGAAATTGGGAGATGAACTTGAAAATACTACATCACAGTTCCCTAATGAGTCAGCTGTCGAGAGGAACAGAAGATTATGGCAGTCACTGAAAAACAGATTAAGAATTTTCGTTCTTTGCTACTGTGCTTTATGGAAGCGTAAATATGCTCAGAGTCTGCCTGTTTCTAGAGATGATGACTAGTAGTAATACTGTCTTTGTTTATGCAAAGCTGACCAAACTTAAGGATTACACTAATATATTTCACTAGTCAGATGATCTTTTTAATAGGTATAGCATGACTAGCTTTATGCTTGGAAATCTGAACGGATCCTTTAGAAGTGGGTAGCATCTGTGGCAAGTTAACTGGTATTCAGGGAGATCAGTATTATTTAGGAAATAGTATAAATTCAGCCTAGTAGCAGAGAATTAGTTGCTTAGATATATTTTACTGTTGTCAAAAAAGAGTTAATACAAACCTGATAGAATTATCTTTGACAAGATGTACATGGGTTGGTAAGAAACATTGCACCTAAATCTCTTTCGTACCTCAAATTGATGTTTCTTGGGTTTTGTTTGTTTTTGGAATGAAGATAATGCCATGCAGAGTAATACCACAAATGGTAGAAAGTGAAATAATTCTACATAGTTTATAATTGTATGCTTGCAACTAACTGTTGTAAAGGTTGTTTTTTTCAGGCTTTTGTCTGAAATTTAGCATGTTAGGTACTTTCTAAATTATAATTTTTTTTAATAGCTGTTAAAGATCCTTTTGTTCTGACATCAGGAAGATAATCCAAAGACATGATGCAGAGCAAAATTTTAGTAAGGTAGAAGTATAGGTCAGACTTCAGCTTCTCAGGTTAGATAATAACTTGAGCTAGTGCAGAAGTGCAACTTAGATCATAAATGCAATATTTATGAGGCTTTGGTTCTACAGATGCACCAAAGCTGGTGAGGGACTTTTTAGGCTGTCGGGCAGTGATGGGACTAGAGGGAATGGATTAAAACTAGAGATAGGTCGATTCAGGTTGGACATTAGAAGAATTTCTTCACCATGAGGGTGGTGAGACACTAGAACAGGTTGCCCAGAGATGTGGTGGAAGCCCCATCCTTGGAAGTTTTTAAGACCAGGCTGGATGGGGCTCTGAGCAGCCTGCTCTAGTGGGAGGTGTCCCTACCCATGGCAGGGGGGTTGGAACTAGATGATCTTTAAGGTCCCTTCCAACCCTGACAATTCTGTGATTCTGCATTCTTCACACTGGCTGCCACTCTTGTTTTGCATCTGTTGTGGCTGTGGTAACATCTGTGTGACTGTCTAGCTATGATGGGCAGTAACCTACATTCATAAAATGACTGAAAATCTGAGCTTGGTACCCAGCACGGTGGACGAAATAGTGGATGCAATAAAACCTGTTACTGTAATGAGCAAAGGGAGCTTTCCTCTTCCTGTGACGTATGGGTCTATACACTTGATAAGGGAAGCCTATGTTTGCTGTAAAATTGGGACAATCTTGTTTTAGGCCTTTTGAATAATTCTGTTTGTGTCACTATACAGTTTCATTTTTGGGGATGAATTGAGGGAAAATTGTTGTTTAGAAACATGTTTTGCCTAGAGGCATGCAGATAAGGATTACACAGCCTCTCTTGAGGAGTAAGACAAGCAGAAATGGTGAAAAAAGTCTTGAATCCTTCCCAAAAATCTGAGTTTGTCTGCTCCCTGTAGTATGAAGAGCCCTTATACCTTAAGGCAGGATAGCAGAACTTGATCTGACCCCAGGAGTTCACAAAATTCTGTCTGTTCTGGTGGATTTTATAGCCGTTCCATGCTTCTTTTTTACAGTTAGGGTGTAGTGGTGGGGTGAATATCTAATAACTCTAAAAACTTGCTGCTGAAAATGTTTGCTTTAGCTTTTTATGGGATTTGTAAAAAAAAAAAAAAACAAATCAAAACTGTATGGTTTGAAAGATGCAAGTGCCTGTTGGATATGATTCCAAATGAACAGTATGTGACTCTCCATTGTATTCAGTAACATGCTGCACAGGATCTCTTCATCAGTCGCGGGTTTGACTAATGGCATGATTTCCATATAGGTAAAAAGTATGACGGATTTGAATACATACCAATACATAATAGAATGCTTATGGTGAAAACAGCATGTGAAATGTCTTTAAAACATGAAAAAATATATATATATGTATATTTATAGGTCTAACAAGAAGCCTAAGTATAACTTCGAGTGAAACATTGTTTGAAACAGCACAAGGAGAGAAAATCACGTTGCCATGTACCTTTGAACTCTCAGAAAAAGATGAAGGCCCACTAGATATTGAGTGGGTATTGATACCGGCAGATAATCAAAAGAAAGAACAAATAGTAAGTAGAGACTTTTTTGAACAGTGTTAATTTAGCTGTTTGAATAGGTCAACATATGAATTCTGTTACTGATTTTTTTAACTTACACTTTTTCCAGTAGGGTCTGATTGGGATGTTAACTAACTTTGAATCACCAGTCATATGAAATGTAGTGGAAGTTTTGGAATAGCAGATTAAGTATGTGTGTTAAGAAATTTCTTACAATAAATTTGGCTTCTAAAGAAGAACTGATATTAAATATACTTCAGTTCCTGAAAACAAACTATGCTTTTGTACCTGCATTATGTTCCTGATGAAAAACTGATTCATAAGGGTTTAATTTTTAAAATATTAACTCTTAGCTATTAACTCTTCCCTTTCTTTGGAAGCCTTATGAGCAAGATGACTCCTTTTAGTAGATGGGTTTTACAGAGTGGAATTAGAGCAATTTCAAACGGATTTCTAATTGTTATTTGGACAGGTGTTTGGTTGGAGTATTTGTTAGAGTACTGTGTGTGGTGATATTTTGAAGATTGAGGTATTTGACTACGTCATACTTATGGGATTATTTAAAACAGTAGAAAGAAACTGTCAAAAATCCGAGGATATGAAATTATTTTGAACATTTACATGCCAAGTAGATTTCTGAATATTATTTCTTTTTTTTTTTATAGCTAATTATGTATGCTGTAGACAGGATTTATAATGACTATTATGCTGCTATGACTGGGCGGATGCAGTTTACTAATCCTGATCCCAGATCTGGTGATGGTTCATTAGATATCCTGAATTTAAAGGCAGAAGACACTGGCACATACCAGTGCAAAGTGAAGAAGGCTCCTGGAGTTCAAAGCAAAAAAATACAGTTGACTGTGCTTGGTAAGTTAATGCTTTTCATGAATTTTCAGTGACATTTTTAATGTGTTTATTCCATCCTATCTTTAGTGTCTAAAATGAAAACTTCTGTTGGGCAAAGTCATACTGAATCTGTGATGATGCATACGTTATTGAGGTTTTGGGAGGGATTGATATCATTCTATTCTGAGGGATGAGGGGAATAATATGCAGTTTAAAAAACTCTATGCCTGGGTTGTATTTCATAGAAAGTCTCTCCATGCATAGCTTTGTCTTTAGCAAAATGGCCTGACCTACTAGACCACAACTAGTAAGCATTTTGATTGTGTCTTACTAATTCAATGATACGTTTTTTTTTATTAGTAAAGCCAGCAAGAACTAAATGTTCCATTGATGGATCACAGGAGATTGGAAAAGACGTTATCTTGAAATGTGCATCACGAGAAGGATCCCCACTTTTGTCTTATGACTGGAGGAGAGTGTCTGGCACACAGGAACTTCCTGCCACTTCCATACTGAGTACTGCCAAAGTTTATTACTCTGAAATAGTGCATTTGTGTATTTGGCTTACCTTGAGTTGTGAGCATATCATACTTAATGTTGGTATAGAGTAGTCAAGATAAGTGTCACTTCTGCCCTCACATTGGATAACAAAACTGGCTTTTAAAGCAAGTTGGGTTTTATTTTTTTTATTATTATTCACACTGGGAAATGTTTCAAGCTTTAAGGTGGGATTCTTACCATTAGGCTGCAGAATCAGGCTCACCCATGCCCAAGTGTTGTGAATTAGATTGCTTGCTGATGTTTTTATGCTCAAGTGACTAGTAGGGAAGAGTCAGAACAGAGTCTAAACTAGTGGTTAGAGCTGTCTTCAAGGAAGTGGAGACAAAAGCTTGAATTTTATTAGAGATTGAATGGAGGTCTTCACTTCTGATCAAGTGACAGAACTTCTTGCTTAAAAAGAGGTACATGTCTTTATAAGAAAGGTTGCCAAGGGTTTTATAGTCTGAATTTTGGCTGATGAATCCCAGAATATTTGCAGTGGTGGTGGTGTTGGACTTCTATTATGAGAACTTCACCATGGAAGGTTAATTTGTGAGTTTTGGCTTTGTGAAATCCATTCTGGAATATTTTTTGGAAGAGTAGTGCTCACTATGAGTTCTTTTTGATCTTTGTAGTTGCATAAATGGTAAACCTTGAGGTGGTGGGGTTTCCCTTCAGATTATGAAGATCAAGAATCTGTTTACAAATAGACATTTTAACTCAGGTTGTGTAGGACATATAGGACAAAATGGTATCATGTGTCTAAGAGCAGGCAAAGTAGATGTCTAGAGGAGAGTAAGTTGTGTGGTTCTTCCTCATAGGGATCTCACAAATGCCTGTAATTTATGTCTTGGAAAATTCAGATGTGGCTTCAGTTTAACTGACTTAAAACGAACCTGACTTCTGTGAACCTCACCAGTTTCCTTTAAACTTCTGTAGTCTATTAGAATCTGTAATATCTTAGAATGTACATCTCTAAAAATCAGCAATATATGAGGAACCTCATACTGTTTTTCATTGTGAACTTGCTTCCTGGTAGTGCTTGTTTAGATCTCTTATTTCTTGTTATCCTTCTCTGTACCAGTTGAGATCTTAAGCCTCCATTGTTACACCCTTTCTTTCTCCACACCCCAAGTTTGTCTCATGGTAGCAAAAAAAAAGTTTACAGTATCAGTGCTGGACAAGAATGAGTGAGGAAGCTTGCACAAGTGGCACATAACTTGATAAAACAATATTTGTTTTGGGCTGGTGAATGTCAGTTTGGGGACACTGAACATGTTCTCAAGAATCTAGACACTACTTAAATTCTTCAGTAGGAAAAGTATTTGTGTGATGCTTTGTTCCTGTCATATCATAGAATGTTTTGTGTTGGAAGGGACCTTTAAAGGTCATCTAGTCCAACAACCCTGTAGTGAGAAGGGACATCTTTAACTAGATCAGGTTGCTCAGAGCCCCATCTAACCTGATCTTGAATGTTTCCTGAGATGGGACATCTACCACCTCTCTGGGCAACCTGTACCAGTGTTTCACCACCTTCATTGTAAAAACCTTTTTCCTTCTATCTAGTCAATCTACTCTCTTTTAATTTAAAACCATCACCCCTTGTCCTATTGCAACAGGCCTTGCTAAAAACACTGTCCCCAGCTTTCTTATAGGCCCTCTTTTAAGTATTGAAAGGCCACGATAAAGTCTCCCTGGAGCCTTCTTTTCTCCAGGCTGAACAACCCCAACTCTCTCAGCCTTTCCTCAGGAGAGTGTTCCAGCCCTCTGACTGTTTGGTGTTTCTTGGTTTTTCTTGTTTGTTTGTTTTGTTGTTGTTGTTTGGTTTGGTTTCTTTTATGTTGTTTTGAGTGTTTTTTGGGGGTTTTTGTTTTGTTTTTTTTCCTGGGTGTGTGGGAGGCCTTCTGGACCTCTCACCAGAGCAGAGGGGAAGAATCATCTCCTTCAGCATGCTGGCCACGCTTCTTTTGATGCAGCTCAGGATATGGCTGGCCTCTTGGGCTGCGAATGCACATTGCCAGCTCATGTCCAGCTCTGCATCCACCAGTTACCCCCAGGTTCTGTTTCACAGAGGTGCTCTCAATACCTTCATCCCCCAGCCTGTACTGATACTGGGGATTGCCCCAACCCGGGTGCGGGACTGTACCTGGCCTTATTGAACCTCATGAGGTTCCTGGAGGCCCACTTCCCAAGCTTGTCCAGGTCCCTTTCGATGGCGTCCTGTCCCTCTGGTGTGTCAACTGCATCACTCAGCTTGGTGTCATCTGCAAACTTGCTGATGGTACACTCAATCTTACTATGTCATTGATAGATATTAAACAGCAATGGTCCCTATTCAAACCCTTGAGGGACACCACTTGGCGCCAGTCTCCATCTGGACATCAAGCTGTTGACCACTATGCTCTGGATGTGACCACCCAACCTATTCTTTATCTACTGAACAGTCCACCCATCAAATCATATCTCTCCAATTTAGAGAGAAGGATGTTGTGGCGGACCAAGTAAAAGGCTTTATAGAAGTCCATATAGGTCAACATCCATAGCTCTTGCCTTGTCCACTGATGTACTCACTCCATAGAAGGCCACTAGGTTGATCAGGCAGGACTTGCCTTTGGTGAAGCCATATTGACTCTGTGGAACCATCTTCCTGTTCTCCAGGTGCCTTAGTGTAGCTTCTAGAAGTATGTGTTCCCTGATCTTACCAGGCACAGAAGTGAGGCTGACAGGTCAGTAGTTCCCAGTGTCCTCCTTTCTACCCCTTTTAAAAGTGAGCGTAGTGTTTCCCTTTTTCCAGTCACCAGGGACTTTACCTGACTCCCAGGACTTTTCAAATGTCCTGGAGAGTGGCCTGGCAACTACATCAGCCAATTCCTTCAGGACTCTGGGATGGATCTCATCAAGCCTCTTAGTATGTTCAGGTTCTTCAGGTAGTCATGAACCTGATCTTCTTTACAGTGGGAAGAGCTTTGCCCCTGTCCCCATCTTGCAGTCTGTCAACTCAGGAGCTGTGAGAAGAGAGGTTGGCAGTGAAGACTGAGGCAGAAAATTGAGTACCTCAGTCGTCTTCTCATCTATTGTCACCAGTTTGCCATTCTTGCTCATCAGGGCGGGTAGGTTTTCTTTGACCTTCCTTTTCTGGCTGAGGTACCTGTAGAAGCCCTTCTTGTTATTCTTTGCATCCCTTGCCACCTTCGGCTCCAGCTGCACCTCGGCCTTCCTGTCCCCATCCCTACATCATCAGGCAGCATTCCTATACTCTTCCCAGGATACCGGTTGCTGCTTCCACTGCTTGTGTAGTTCCTCCTTGGCCTTTATTTTGACCAGCAGGTCTTGACTCAGCCATGATGCCTTCCTTCCCTGATTTCTGACATCGGGGAATCAAGAGCATTTGTGCCCTGTGGAAAGTGTCCAGGACCACCGCTGCATCCCCTCTGGCAGCGCTATTACCTGGCTTAAGAAGATGCCCTCCGTTCATCCTAGGAGTCTTCTGAATTGCTTACAGCTCACTGTGCTGCTTGTCCAGCAGATGTTGGAATGATTGAAGTGCCCCAGCAGGACAAGAGCCTGGGAAATCAAAGTCTCCTGTAGCTAGAGTGAAAAGGCTTTGTCAGTGTGCTCCTCTTGATCATGTGGCCTGTACTAGACACCAACAGCAAGGTTCCCTTTGTTGCCTCGGTCTCCTTTACCCATAAGCTTTTTACCAGTTTGTGGTATTCTTCAGGGACAGCTCTTCACACTCCATTTCTTGATGTAGAGGGCAACACCTCCACACCTACTTCCTTATCTGTCCGTTCTGAACAGCCTGTAGCCATCAACAGCAGCACTCCAGTCATGGGGTTCATCCCACCAAGTGTCAGTAAGGGCAACCAGATTGAGGCTTTCTAGCAGCTCCTCCTCTTTATTTCCCACTCTGTGTACATGTAGTGTCTTGAAGTTCTGATGGCAAATCTATAGCCAATTAAAGCATTGTCAATTAAAGAAGTTCTTAACAGTGGAATCTCACAAAGGTAGCTGTCAATGGCTTTGAAAGCCCTGGGGAAATAATCTTTGTTTTCACTGTTTGTGTCCTGCCCTGTCAGCATGGCTAGACTTAACTGGTCGCTCACTGGAGTGCATTGTTCAGGTTAGATCCACCTCATGTTGAGCATGGGTTCTGCAGGCATATGAGCTAGTTGTGTAAAATTGGTTTAGACCAGAAGAGGAGGTGCTTCTAGGATGCAGTTAATCTTTGGTGTTTTACAATTTAATGTTAGGATGAGAGAACTGGCCCCGTTCAAGCACGTGTTCCTATCTGTTGACAGAGCCGTTAGTCTGTAGTCTTAAAGTCTAATACTGTGGAACAAAAAGTAAAAACCATTTACAAGTAATAGTATTTTGCGGCATGATAGACTTTGGTTTTACTTGGATATTTTTAATGTCATTTTTTGGTTAAGGTTTTATGATGTGCTGTTTTAATAATTCTGTAGTACTGAATATGGAATTAGACTTTGGAAAATGGTAAACCTCTACCTCTTGTTGTTTCTAGATAAAAATACAGGGGAACTTCTCTTGAAAAATGCCTCTAAAGACTATTCTGGTACATACCATTGTGTTGCCTCAAACAGAGTTGGCACGGATGAATGTTCTGTTGAGCTGAATGTCACCCCTCGTAAGTGTTTGCTGTGTAACGGTCACATAGTGTTTTGTGTATAAAAACTGAATAATCTTTTTCCTCTGAACTCCCAAGAGGATTAAAAAAAACAACCTTGTGGAGCTGATGGTTGCTGCTTCAAGTCTTTACCTCCTCAGATGTTTCTTTTTATGCATAAAGGTGTAACTCCTTACTATTTTAAATGCATGTAATTTAAGTATGCCCTCTGTGATTTAGTGATATACTATTAATCTGGATTATGTGAAAATGTAATGTTTGTAATGTTGAGAGAAGTTGGTCATATAAATTTGACACTTAACACTAGTGTTGTTTATCTGTTCTAGCTATAAATACAGCTGGTATAATTGCTGGAGCTATTATAGGAACTCTACTGGGTCTGTCTATACTGTCTTTTCTCATCTTCTGTTGCTGTAAGAAACATAGAGACAAGAAATATGAGAAAGAAGTACATCATGATATCAGGTAACAACAATTCTCTACTCTCTGAGCAGTATTATTTGAAGATTAACTTTTAAATGTGTATTTCTGCAAGTAAGATACTTAACAGTTCAGATTTCTGTCTTAATCTGGAAAGCTTATTAACATACTAACAGCTTGTCCAGGGACTTTGTTTTGAATATGGTATAGTCAGTCATACCTAATTTTGGTAAAGGTTTTAAGGGCAATAAATAACTTGATTTTTATTTATTTTTAAAATTAAAGTAATATGTGAACCTCTTTCGATGACTGTTTCAAAAGAGAAACAAACTGAGAATTTGTTTTGTAAGCTCCCACACAGTAATGGTGCATGAACTCTTGTTCTGCAACTTGTTGTTTTTGTTCTTTTTATTTTCAGAGAAGATGTTCCACCTCCAAAAAGTCGCAGTTCAACAGCCCGCAGCTACATAGGCAGCAATCGTTCTTCACTGGGTTCAATGTCTCCCTCAAATATGGAAGGATATACCAAAACTCCCTACAGCCAAGTCCCAAGTGAAGACTTTGAACGTACTGCTGGTCAAAACCCAACCTTTGCACCTTCAAAGGTAGCTGCACCTAATTTAAGTAGAATGGGAGCTGTTCCTGTGATGATTCCAGCACAAAGCAAAGATGGGTCCATAGTATAAAATAATATTAATTTAAATGTTGTTTTTTAAGTGTTTGTTGTAAGTAATAGAGAAAACTACTATGTTCCATCCCTCATTTAAACAATGGCATGCAATTTTCCTTGAAGAGAATGAACGAGTTAGTTTGAAAAGCCACCAATTTTCATTTTTTAATTTTAAACTTATTAGTATATGACAGTTGAACTATTTGCTAAAAGCATTGAAGTTCCTAAATAAATACTGGACACTGAAGGTATTTGGACCTCTGGTAGATTGCTGAAGAGACACTGTCAGCTGATGTGCAGTTCTGAGTATGTAACAGCGAGACAAAAAATGAGGAGTAACAAAAGCTTTTCATGTGTAGACCATGAAGTTTCTCAATGTTCCTGGAATTTTATTCTCAGTTTTGGAATAACAGAAATATCTTAACTTGGCCACTGTCTGATGTAGTTGCAGGGAGCTGAAATACTGAGGATGACTTTGAATTATATTCAAACTGAGTATTTATGCAGTTCTTTAACCTGGTAATGTTTGTTTGGAGCACTTCTTGAGCTCTTATTTGAGGGGCTACCAGTTATTTGATTGTTTTGATTGATTTAATTAATCTGTTCTGAATTTAAAGTTTCAGTTAGTGGAAATGTGACAGGAGTCCTTGCAAGCTCTTTGAAACATGAATTTGTCTGTAAAGACTAGTTCTGGTCATGCCAGATAACTTAATACTTAACTGATACAAGAGGTCCTATCAGGTTGTTGGTAGTTGTATCTAAGCTTTAAAATCTATAGATCAACTGTTACTCTAGCAGTAGAAATGAATATGTATCTTTATACAGGTCTTGAGTTAATTGTATTTTCCAAAGCCTGTTTAGATTCTAAGGCAGTGCTCTTTACTTTTTTTTTTCCAAACTGATTACCTAGAAGCATCATGGGGTTGTAACAAAAGCTGTTAGGTAACTGGTATTTGATATCTGTCCTATGGCTCTAACATCATTGTGGTAACATCTTTTCCCATATGCATGTAAGCACCAGCTAGACTTTACTTAAGATGCTAATATCTTTCTGTATGAATTAGCAAGGAGCTTAAAGCTCACTTCTCCTTGCCTCTTCAGCATCCCTAAATATTGTAAACAGATGCTTAGACTTCTAAGACCAAGAGTTTCATGCGGCCAGAATCTGAGAGGAAATAGTTATCCAGAATTGATGATATAAATGTTGCAGTTTAAGATTGCAGAACTGGGAAGAATGGGGTTTAAACTTGAAGCATTACAGGAGGAACAGAACAATTCCTTATCTTACTTTCACACATACTTAAGGGCTTCTGATAGCTCTTGATGATTGATATTATATACCTGTGGAAGCTGGATTTAAAGCTTAGTGCAGTTTGAATCTTTGTGGAGTTTTTTTCTCTTCCTCCTTAGTTATTACTTTCTCCTTCATCCTGTGCTGGGGGCTGGAGGTGGGGACAGAGGGGAGTCCCTTCAGCTTATTCTAGCTATAGATGTTAAATTGCAAGGTATTTTGAAAACCTCTAAAGGCATATAGTATGTGGCCCTTATGTTGATGGAAGTAAATATCTGAATAGCCTGTTGAAAGATGTTAGGATTATTTGTATGTAGCAGCAGTGTGAGAGAAAACATTTCCCCAAACTTCTAGGTTTAGTGTCTGCTTTTCTGTAGCTGCTTATAGATCTGTGATAAATTCTTTGGCTTATCCTTACAACAATGTTTGTCCTATCTGTAGTTAGGTGCACAATTTTTGGCTGGCACTATTAAATATAAAGAACATACCCTTCATATGAATTTAGAAACTTGAGAGGCTATTAAGCATTCTAGACTTACAGTTTTACACATTTGGGACTTTTTTAGATTGTAAACTGATACTGATAGAGATGAGATTTTTTTTATCTTTCATGTGTGCCTTGTCAATAAACTTTACCTGATTGTAAATTCGGTTTTTATGAATTTTCTGGTGCCTAAACTTACTGTTTGAACAGGTGCTTAGATGATGGTACAGTTCTTAAAACGTGACACTGTGATCTGATTTCTTGATTCTTATGTACTATTTATACCTCTTCATGCCTATTTTTGGATGTTACTTGTGTCTCTCTCTGTATTGTTCTGTATTTCAAAATGTCAGTTACTCCTTCAATTGCTATTTATGATCTAAGTGTTTATATTCCTGAAACCTGTTCAGTTGTACCAATAAGATGGATGATTGACTTTTACTTGTGTGGTAAATAATACATTTAGTAACTGTGCCAAACATATGCTTATGAAGAACAATAGATAAGGAGACATCTTCTTGCATCCAATTATTGTGATAGAAGAGACTTCCGAGATTTTAATCATACACTGATTGTTTACCTTGAAACAAAGGCCTTCCTTACTGAAAAGGGTATAGTTGTTATAATACAAGTTGAGTACAAAACTAAACTGAATCACAGATTGAGAGATAGCTATAAACCTAAGCAACCAGGCAACAAACCTACTGAATTTGGTTCTTGGCCATCTGTGGATATATGTGAGATTAGATGTGGGTGTGGTTTTTTTTGTTTTGGTTTGTTTTTTTTTTTTGGGGGGGGGGGGGGGGGTTTTTTTTTTTTTTTTTTTTTTAATTTTTTTTGGGGTGGGGTTTTTTTGTTTTTTTTTTGCTTTTTTTAATTATTATTTTGTTTGTTTGTTTGACCTGAGACCCTGTACTTACAGTCAGGTAAGCCCTAGGACACTCAAGAACAGAAACTTATCTCACTAAAGCAACAGAGTTTACACATGCTTAATGCTCTGTCAGCTTGTACAAAATAATAAATGGACAGAAGAGAATAGCAGCATGATGTGCCCTCAGAGCCTAGCTGTTAGGCTTAGCAGTCTTGACAGTGTCTGTCTATTTATGTAATTGCACGGAAAATAGAAGAAATAGAATCTGACATAGTCCTTATCTGAAATAAAGAACCTCTGACTTGGGGTAAACTTTTGCCGCAAGTTGCTATCATCATGCCTTTTTGAATGGATACAGCACTACTATGAAAACATAATACTGCCAATTTAAATTATTTCTTTTGTCAATAGATTGTTCACTTACACTGGATTATGATTCTCAAAAGCAGCTACTGTAGTTTAGCAATGATTTCTAGCTGTGTAGGAGATGAACTAGTTACACATGTGAGGCGTCCAATCTTGCAGATAACACTGCTAACAGAACTCTTTTAGGAAGTAATGGCAGCTGATATACCAGTTAGATGGTGGCATTTTTAATCTTTCATTTTTATTTACAAAAAAAAAAAAGGAAAAAGGGAGTGTGGTACCATTATGTAAATACTCTTTAAGTGAATTCGAGAAGCTTCTAGTTAATGTCATGACTGTAAACTTGGCTGTTGAGGACTACTATATATAGGAGAAAACCCTCAGTTTTAGCATGGTGTGAATAAAGTGTTAGACTTGTAATACTGTAGAGGTTATGTAACACTTGTCCATACATTACAAGCATTTTCATAAACTTTCTGAAATGGGTATTTAAAGATATTCGTGTGAAACTTCCTTACCTAAAAATGAATACTTCTTCCAAAACTGTAGTGCACAGAAATGCCTTGTTGGAGGGGTAAAACATGACTCTTGAAAGAAATGTACAATGCATACGTCTTTATCAACTCTGATAACAGTCGCATTCATATTAGATGTATGCTTCTGCTTAATAGTACAAGGAAGAATTCTTTAATTGCAAGTTTTTCTTTATGCTGAATGTTGTATATTACTGGTTTCCATGCTAAGCTTTTAATTTTTTTTTCTTAGCAGTGTATACTCTGGATCACTTTAGATCTTTGTTCCAGTCTAAAGACAATACTATTTGTGTCACTTAAACCTTGTTTTATACACTTGATATAGGTGCTTTATGGGACCCGTTGGTCCTCTAGCATTGAAGCACAGCTCAATTGCATTTGGAGCAATAATATTTCCTGGAATCCAAAATGTTACGATGTTATATTACACTTCTCATACACAAAGCATGGACTTGAATATTGATATGAATTTCAGTTTGAGGTTTTATATTCACAATTTTGGGGGAATGGTATTTTACAATACAAGTGAGTGAATTTGTAAAAACAAAATCCAAAATTTTAAAAATGTTGTAGTTCCATGACAGACTTGTGTACTTTTGAAATAAAACTGTTGGAAAAAACAGTAGTCTGTCTTTATTTTAAACTAGTACTTGTGTATGGCTTCAGCTTTCTCTTTATGTAAAGTGAATGGAAGTGAATTAATAAATATGGCTGTGTATACCATGCTGGTATTAATAATTTCATTTCTTGCTTCCCCCCCATTAATTTTTAGAATATTCTTAGATATTTTAAAGCATACACTTGTGTTTTCTAGTTCTAAATACACAGATGCAGTGATCAATTTTATAAACATATTCGAGTGATCTCAACAGTTCTGAAACTGTTGGCTGGAAAGGAAGTTGAGATTAAATTTCATTCTTCTTTATTTTCGATAAAACCAAAAATTCCACACTGATACACTTTCTTTAAAAATTCAAACAAGCAGACTTACAGCACTCAAAGCATATTCATAAAATGCTTGGGTTTATATTGTCAGTTAACTTGCATCTTTTTTGTTTCCAGTGCAGTTCATTTCAGATATTCCCCACCCCTTGGCAACCAACTGATCACTGACCTTGTAATTTTACCTAAGATTAATACAGTTTCTCCAGTGTTGTCTTGGGCACATTTATTTTTACAAAACAAAAGTCTGTCATGGGCTCTGTTTGCATTAGTGGTATATATTATGTTTATCTCATCAGAGGCCTAATAAGCTTACATTTGTTCCTAGTGTATGCATATCTTCATATATTAGTGTGCACCTGTGCTGTGCCAGGTGCTTCAGTGACTTGTTTGTGTTTATATAAAAAACCTATTTGATACATGTGCACACAAGCATATGAAGTTAAATGGAGTATTGGTAGAAAAACCTCTTTTTTTTTTTTTTCTATTTCAAACTAAGATTTGTGCTCAAATACAGGAGGGAAACCTAATAAAAATGATGGTTTGGCTTTGTATCTATTTGTAGAGCTCTAAGAAACCTTACTCTACACCATTTTAACATAGCCTTGACTTGAGTTCAAGACTTCCATCCTTTCCTAAGGTGGCAGTTTTGTCACAGATGGGACTTGCATGCCTCAACTGCCCCACATCTTTTATTTGCAGATGAAGTGACTGTGAATCAGAGAAGCTGGGCACCTCCAGCTTGTCTGTGGGAATTCCAGTAAAGCAGTTAGCGCTTTCCTGAGAGCATCCTGAAAGAACAGAGGGCACTCGTCATCTGATAGTTCTACAAAATCTTTGTGGTCCTCATATATGTATTAGACAATGCCTTGGATAAAGTTTCTTATTAGGGCTGTCTTGATGTTTTTAGTTCTCTGCACATCTTTGACTGTGTACTTTGAGCTTGCTATTTCAAATTTGCTTCTCAGGTGGAGAAGCTTGTGTTCTTTCAAGCTCTGTGATAATGCTTATAGGCAGTTAATTGATAGACTGTTTTAGAAGACAGTTAATGGCAGTGACTTAGCCTTGCTTTCTTGTGTGTAAATTCTATGAAAGAACTAAAAGAGCTTGTGAAGAAAAAGGGTAATTAAGCAAAATCAAGACTAGAGTGAAAGAAGCTGTGATTGTTGCCTACTTTTCCAATTCTCGGCTTATTCTAAGATAACCTTTCACTTGTGGGATGACTGTAGGTGATCACTTACAAGAAGAGTTGCATCTTAATATGAAAATAATGTGTGTACTTATGTTTTTGTTGCTTTTTAAACTTCCTTTAGGCTTTTTGTGGAATGGTACAGACTCAGCAATCACAAGAAGAATATGAGCCTTTAATTTTAGAAAATAACCACTCTGGCAGAAAGCTGGCCTGGAGGATTGCATTGTCCCTGCTTTTGCCTTCCATTCAAAGTAAAGTTTCTGAAAATAGGGGTCCTTTAAGGATCTTTGATTTTCATATTCTTGTAAGTCAATGTTAGTCTCACCCTCATAAGTTGGGAGTTTTGAAGACTTTAACTTCTAGCTTTTCAGTACTGGTCAGGTTGATTTGAATATGCAAAGTCAGTAGTATTTAATGGTAGCAGCTTCTAGTTGGGTCCTCATTTTTAGTGGATTAGCACAGTCACTGAAATCTCCTTCGGTCAACACTACCTGAACTAAAACAGGTGAAGGACAATTCTACCATATTTTTCAGGCAACATTAAGAAAGTTGTGTAACTCCTGCAGGAACCTTTTATGATGCCAGGATTTCTAGATGGTGGGAGGGGAGTAGCTTTATAAAAAACAGTCGAGTGTGTTGGTTACACAACTTGATTATGTAACAATTTTAAAACATGGCAATATTAGAAGAGACGTTAACATCTGAAAGCACATCATTTTACCTTCAGTAATCTAATTTTTTCTTCAGGGAGAAATCCTCTGGAGGCAATATGTCCACTGGGAAGCGCAGAAAGGTTTGTGATACAGTGACAGTTGTCCCACTTCTCAGGGCTGGATGCTGTGGTTCTGTGGACTGCAGGCAGGATGGAAGTTGGGTGCTCTACCTGAAGGGTATCGGACTCTCTTCCCAGAGTATTTATCTTAACTGCAAAACAGAGAGAGGAAAGCAGCAAGTCTCATTGTTTGGTGGAGAGTGCTGTAGGAGGGATCAGAATTCTGGAAATGAAACTGAACTATCCAACTTAAAGCCTTTTAACTTCTGGCTTTCAGCAGCATCTCATTCAGGAGTTTTCAGACAGTCTGCAAAACGTTTTTGCATTTAGAATTGCCAGCATGTCTTCATTACTTAAATTGCAGAGTGTTGTGCCCTTCTTACCATGCATAATTTTGGCATGTGATGTTTTTTGGTTATGTTATTACTAACGATACTGTGTAAAGAAACAGTGAGGGGAAAAAAACCCTGTAGACTAGAGTCTCTTGAATGTCCTGGATAGGGCAAATGGTGACATCATGGCTTCTTGGTGCTCTGAGCACAAAGATCTCAGTGAGTGCAGTGGTCACCCAAGTTAGGTAGCAAGTCATTCAGAATGTGGTATCAAGGAATAGTAAATCAAATGTTAAAAAGATATAAAAGTAACTTAATGCCATTAATATAATAGCTTCCACTTATGTCAATTTTGCAAATGGTGTTGTGTGACTAGTAAAGAAATGAGATCTTGTTTGTTGTGGTCAGCTGCTGCTTTACAAGCGAAGTAAAACCTTTTCATAGCGTATGATTTAGCTTACTCCATGATTTGGAAGTGAAACTACTGTCCCATAGAGAATCTGAATCTCATATCACTTGGTAATATTTTACTTGTGAAACAGCAGTCAGAGTTAGTTAGATTTCACAGAAGTTAGTGTGCAGCGGAGCATCCATTCTCAGCATTTAAGGTCTTCAATTGCAACCAGCAGCAGCAGCAGCTCAAGAGCATCTCTCCAGTTGTTTGAATGGGTGGTGTTTCTAAGAAAATAATTGCGTAAGCCAAGATATTTGTGCTGTGCCTTACTTAACTAGGAGATCAAGATAAAATTGTTACTTAAGATTTCCATTTACTAGTAGAATAGCTCAGGTAGGGTGGATACTGATACCCTTAGACCAGAAACCGACAACTGGTGGTTATGCATAAAGCTACCAAATTGCTTGTGACTGCTGAAGATAATGACAACTCTGGGGCACAGCTGGTGGTTTGCAGAACATGTCAAAAAGCTTATGCTGTGGCTGCTAGCACCGAACTTTTTATCTGGATAAATAAAATGCCCTTCCATGTCGCTTCCAATCCTGTAACTGTCAAGAGCAGAAACTGTTCATCTCAGCTCTAGGAACTGTAAAAATACGAAATAAAGCTTGCAGTTACTTTATTTTAATATATACTTCACTGTTTTTGGTTGGTGCACAGGAAAAACTACAACTCTCTCAATGGACTCGGCTTCAAATGAAGTGTTTGGTCTTGCCCTGATTTCATGCTTGTATTCTGTAATTTAATGTGAAATTGCAATATCTTTCTCTCGCTTCAGGCTTGAGTTGTGGTTTGAGTGATCTCTTTAGGTATCCTATTTAATTTAACGACCTTGTATCCTTATTTAAAGCGAGAAAACTCACTGTGTTTAAAACACAGAATTTGAAAAAAACGCTGTGGTCTCTCCCATATTGTCTCTAGTCCACTTGGGATAAAAAACCCACCGAGTTTTATGGCTAAACGTGAAATGCTTTGTGTCGAACCAGAGTAATGAATTGTGTGTGTGTGGGAATCCTGACTGCCCTCTTGCGGCAGCTGCTTGGGCAGCCCATGTCCCGTTCTGTGGCTAAACGCCACCCTGCAGCTCTTGCAGTGACTAGGTAAGAAATGTTAGAAAGCAAAATAACCTTCTGAGGTGCTGGAAAGTTACTTTCTTAAAGCTTATTCGGGAAAATAATTTAAATAAGAAAACACTTCTTGTAATCTGCGTCAAGACCTTTTGTTTTTTCTGGATGAGCTCTGGCAAAAAGCTGTAAGCTGTGCAAAGATCGTTAAAGGGAATGCACGCTGAGGTATGAATGTAGATTTTGATAGTTTTTAACAGTTGCATTGAGAAATGCTGCATTTATTTACCTTTGCACACACTGTTGCTAGGCTGGAAGTACACCTACATCCTTCTTATTTATAAAAAAATCCCAAACCAGTGTAACTGAAGCCTGATTGACTAGTATGGATCAGAGCTTGGAGTTAGTTATTAAAATGTCTGTTTTCCTCAGACTGAAGTTAAGGTCACCAATAAACTTTCTTCGTTGGCAGCTCATTGAGGTAAAAAAAATCCCTCAGACACGTTATAACTTCATCTGTTGGTTTTCTTTTGGGAGCAAGACAATGAACTCTGCAATTTTTACACAGATAACATCCAGTTCACATCACGCTGGCCTTGCATACTTGAAAGGCATTGACATTGTAAACATAGATCGCTTGTTTTTAACATCAAGGTTATGTTGCTGCTTGAAGTATTTTAAGTATTATTTAAATATGACATGTGTATCAATGTGTTTTTTGTTTGTTTTATTTATTTAATAGTGCATGAACCGGGTGGGCAGGCAGGAATCCGAGACAACCCAGTAAAATTCTATATTCCTAGATGAAAGATCTGTAAGGACTGTTAGAGCCTTTTTGTTGCTGGAATTAGCATAATTTCCCTGCCCCTGCTATTACCTGGGTAAGCTTGGATTTTAATCAGCAATCTGAGTGGGGTATCCTACTGACAGTGAAAATTGGGTCATTATATTACACATGTGAATTTTATTCTGACAGCACCCTGTGTCCATGCCAACCATATTAACTAGTTAACTTGCTGCTGGCTTTGTGGTTTGTATGTGGGGGAAAAATTTGCTGAATGTGCAGGGAAGCTTAGGACGTTCTTTATACTTCACATGGCTAAAAACGAAGTTCACTTACCTGCAATAATAGCAGTAATAAAAGAATCCCAAGGCAAGGGAGGATTAGGGGTTGATGTCCTGTCTCTGTCATGACTGAGCTATGTGATGCAGGGTTTTTTTTAAGTGTGTTTTTTGTTTGTTTGTGATTTTTTTTGTAACATTGACATCTTCTTATTCCTTCCACATCTGTTAGAATGGAGACAGTTCTGTTGACTGTTAGGGACTTGTGGAACTAGCGTTTCCTATGACACTGCCACTTTTTTAAAGCTATCCTTCATGAGTCTTTTCAGTCTTCACCAGCTGCCCATCTAGTCTTTATTTTCACTTGTTTCATAATGATGGAAAACTTTCAAATATAAGTATTTATTATCTTGGTCAGAATATCTGTGGTTGTCTTCCCTACTGCTTGCTTTATTTTAATTACCTCCTGACAATAGTCACTCTTCCAGTACTTCCAGTACTTGAAATACCTGTGTATTTCAAGTACCTGTGTATTTCAAGTTGTAGTAAAAATAATAGTAGGACAGATCTCATTACAAGGGTGAAAGATCCCCTAAAGCCAATTGCCAGTGCAAGGGTAAATACGTTTTTTTCCTAGAGGTTTTGTCAGAGATCCCAGCTTGGATTCCTGCTTGGCATCACCTCGGAAGGCGTCACCTTCTCTCTCCTTCTGCTCAACAGCATGTAGGAAAAAGTATTCGCCTAGACCGACGTTCCTCATCACTCAGCTAGGTGACTTGACAGTCCCTCACCACCCTTTTCTCTTTACTAGTTTACTAGTGTGTTGGAAAGGTATTCTTAGGGTAAGGTAGCTCATACTACTTATTTTGGAAATACAGAATCAAGATGTGTTGAATACTTACCTTCATTCTAACTGCTATTGGAGGTATGTTGACAGGCTGAAATACGTAAAAAGAGAGAGACATAAATCTCTTCCTTCTTCTTGTCATTGCATTGGCCCTGTCAGCAACAAATTACTCTTTGTGTTTGGCTTTTTATAAAAACTTTCCTTTGTCTACGGCTTCCCACTTAGATTGGTTGCTGACCTTCCTCTTTACACTACATGCTGCTTTTTTATTTCCGATTGCTGGATTTTTCACCACAGAAGCAGGATGGATTTTTAGGCAGTTTTTTCCCTTTTCTGAATATAGTCTATTTACCATGCTTTTGTGAAGTGTCATTCCTTTTACTGATCTTTTCTATTACAGTTTTTCTTCCTGAACAGTTGCACTCTTTGTCTCTGGGTTAAGCATTAGGCACTTCAGACTAAATGCACCATATATTGTATTTTTATCTGTATATCCAGCTTAAACATAATAACGTTATGATTGCAAGTACCTGGGCAGACAGCAGTTTCTCATTAATTGACGTTTTTCTTTCAAGATCTAAAGGAGTTACCACATCTTGTTTATAAGTTACAACACTGGTGGGTGGATTTTTATTTCGTTAGGTTTTTTTTTGCTTTATCACAGCTGCATGAGTAACCTCTAACTGCATGCTAGGGTTCACTTGCCAGACTGTATTTTTCTTCACTTTTTTTTTTTCCTTTGGTAGGTATTTACTTAGATGAGAAGGAAAGAAGAAGAAAATCAAGGCTGAAAGTGTCAGGACAGTGCAGGCAAAGGAGAACAGATTATGTTGTATTTGTTCCCTTTTGCCTATCTAGTTCATTTAAGCATCTGATTTTTAAAATCTTTTTTACTTTTCCAAACAACTGGCAGATCAAGAGCTCTCACCCTATCCCAGCTTGTCTCTGTGTGCCATATAGCAGATTTTTTCCTTCGTAAGCAGGGTATGTTAATTATCTCTTGACTCCTTCATGAGAGGGAGCAAACAGGATGTGCTTCATTGTGAGCCACGGCTGCGTGAGCCCCAGCTCCCAAGCCTGCCTCATCCCTGAGAACAGCTACCTGTATAAATGTTTTGGCATGTAAGAGCTCTGCTTCTTCGGGATTTTCCAATAGAGTGTGATAGGATGAACTGTATGTGGAGCAGCTTAATCTTTACTTCAAAGGCATGTTTACTAATTATTAACTAGTTATCTTTTCGAGAGCTCTTAGTGTGAGAAGTGGGAAATAGGAGTGTTGTGTTAGCTGTGGTGCGAAGACAGGAATACAGACAGAAAGGACACTTTTTGTCTCAGTGTTCAGTTCCAATTAAATATGCCTCCTTATGTGCCTTAAAAGAATAAGTATGTAAACAATAACTAGAATTAAGCTGTAAAATAGATTCTCATGCTAGAAAATAGCTTTAAATATAAAGAAGGCAAATGTGATTTAATGTCAAGAAGTGCTTGGTTACGCTTCAAGCAAGGTTTTGTGAAGGTACTCAATTATTTTTACTGTCACGTGCAACTGGAAGATTTTATTTGATATGCAATTCTGATTGCAGTGTGGCAGGTTGCAAGGAAGAAAGTGAGATGTTACAGAGATAGCCTCAGTCATTTTTAATTATAGTTCTTATGGAGAAAAAATTGTGGCATTGAGGCATGTTGTAAAAATATATGAGGACTGGGATAGTAATACAAAAGCTTGTAATAAGATTAAATGTTGAAGTAAGAAAATTACATGTTTATAGTAAATACAATCTATCCATATACATTTGTGGATTATTAATTGGGAAGTTGTTTTCTGTTAGAATATCATGTTTGGAGTACAGACAGCATAGAGAAAAGGCAGTTTTGTAGCATGGTGTGGTAGCAAAAACGCTTAGTTACCATTTTTCTTACAACATCAGTCTTGAAACATTAAGTTAAAAGATACAGAGCTGATAAGGAACTGGAACTGGAACAAAGAATTATTTTTTGCTATCTTTGTGCAAAAAAAGTATCGCTTGAAGAAGTCAAAAATAGTCAAGGAGCCAGAACTGACTTGTAAGGACATGGTGAAGGAAACCAAATATGCAGATTGGGATGAATCACTGGATTCTTTGAGAAAACTGAGTATTTATAAAAGTAAACAATGAAAATGTATGTTTCTTTGGTAGTTCAAGTTACTGATATGAAACTGGGGAGACAGATATCTAAGCTGACTTTGACAAATACTTTAATAATTGATGGCAGTAGGTATGTGCTGGGAAATCCACGAGGATTTTCAAATAACTTGACTGATGACGTTAAAAATTTGCTATTAATTTAAACTTATTTAAAGATTGATAAATGACTGATAAACAAAGCTGATTTGCTACACCACTGCACTAGTTCTCTGCGAGAAACTGTTATAAACTCTAATCTGAATGACCATAACTTTGGTGGTGATTGGAATTGTGCATTTAATTACTGTATATTGCAGTATCTAGCCTCTTGTTAATATAGATTAATGATATTCTTTCTTTTTATAGCATGACATCGCACACAAGATTGGTGACATAACTGTGGTATAAACATGAAGAAAAAGGCATCATTTTTTGCATGACTTTCAAGTGTGGTGAAACTGAAGTACATTATGAAATGAAGTGCTGTTTTTTTACTTGATCTCACTTTAGATTCAAGATTGTTAAGTAGGCTGTATTCAGGTTTGTAAGTACCAATTTTTTTCTTTTTTATATTTTTAAAGCAAAGTTTACAAACTAACTTCTAATGTTTTTCTTGCTAGTTCTTAGTATTTTGAAAAGCGTGCACAATCACTTCTCTCTGTCCCCCCACCATGGAGATTCACAAAATTGGGGAGTTAACAAAATCAACTCAGGTAGTAGAAATATAGAAATACAGCCTTAAGCAGTGGGGCGTTGAAAGAGATTGTAGTGTGAAACAGAGTAGTTTTGGTTTTTTCCTAGCTTTCTGGTCTGCTGATTTGATAGGAAGTGTATCATCTATTTAATTCTGTAGTGATACCAATGAGGTCCTAACAAACCTGTGTGAAATGTGCTCTATTTTAAGATTGTATATATTTTGTAACACTTAATAAAATGTACTTGAACGTTACAGTTATCACATGCTTCAGCATAATCTGTTGCTGCAGGTGGTGTGGTAATTCATGTCTGTACATTGCCTCATTCATTCTGCTTCCCAGTTTACCCTGCAGGAGCCCGGAGGGTAGAAGAGCAGTGCACTGCAAACCAGGCTAGTATCGGGGCCTTTGTTGCCTCCTGTGGCATGGAGACTTTGGGTATTGATTTCATAATGAAAGTATTGACCTTACCTGACTATGTAAGGATGAGACCGCTGTAGACTGATCCCATCAATGGGAGCTTAGTAATTAATTTTTGGAGCCTGGTACCCTGCTGGTACTCCAGCATTTTTGATAACCCATTATCTGTCACAGTCACACAAATCAGAGCACACTGAAGACTACTGCAGTATTTAGGAAGTAACAGCAAGCATATGCGAATTCAGACGTGGTTTTGATCAACTGCATCTTTCTGCTCTTGAGAAATACTGGGTGTATGTGTGTGCACTGTTTTTTTACTATTGTAAATACGTAGATACTAATTTAAACATTAATCCACTCATATCTGTTATGCTGTGGTCTGATGGCAACTGTATAACCCATTGGTGAAACTGGTGGTTATAACGTTGAAAGAACACATTACTTATTAAATTAATTTTGCTTCTGTTTTTGAGAGGACTGCAGCTAATTATAGGATAAACTCAGATACTTTTGACCAATAGTTCCATATAATTGGTTTGACTAAACATGGACATGAAGAAACAAGTAAAACCATCTAAGAAAATAGTAGTATCTTAATGAGAAAAATGAGAGGGGGTCACATGTTTAAGTAGCCAACATAAAAAAAAAAATTAAAAAATCCTAATCTAAGTTTAATATTATACTTACAGAAAAGACATTTTGCCTTTAAGAAGCACTTGTTTTTATGCCAGAACATTACATTCCTCATTCTTTCCTTTGACTCCATGCTGCCTAAACTTGTCTGTGAGTGAATCTGGCAAGTAATTAATCACGGTAAAATTCCACTGGGATCAGTATGAAAGTTGCCTGGTCAAGAAGCAGCAACTGCCTGTTTAGTGTATGTTCTGTAAGGCAGTGATTTGTAGATATAATTTTTTTTCTTATAGTGCGCTCATATAGAATTGTCTTCCTCCCCCCCCCCCCCCCCCCAATGATCACCATCATTTAAGTGCTTAATTGCTGGTGTTTTAGGAAGGGAGTAGAAAGGTAGGAACTACTGTGCAAGCTTAGAGTTTTTTTTAAAAAATGAGTATTGTAGAAGAACTTTTTTTTTCAGAAAAATGTGCAAAACCTGATGCACCAAAGCCTGTTCTTGAAGGAATAAGTGAAACCAACTGTTTTTTTATATAGTCAAATTCCTACCTGAATTAACTTATAATATGCATATATTGTAAGTAAAGGAGTAGTATGTAACAAATGCTGACATTGAAGTTTCATGTGTGTCCATTCTGCAAAGAGTTGCCTGGCTAATCCACGTGTTCTTACCAGATGTCCAGATACCAGTAGTAAGTCTTTTAAAAGGTACCGTGTGCTGGGTATTTAGTGCAGAAGTCTGCTTCAGTAAGGTCACAAAGTAAGTATTGTTAACTTTATGTTGCTGTGGTGTAAGCAGAATACAAGTTTGAAAGTTTGTCTGATGCCACACAGTTAAGTCTGAAGATTGAGTATGACTCTCGGTCTGATTTCTGACACCTTTCTCATGCTCGGAAGATATAATAATGAAGCCTGGAGTTCATTCCTGTGTAGGTTATTGTGACCAGATGTCTGTTTAGGACTGATTGTAGATGTCAGGAAACCTTTTCACTTGGTTGTAATTGAATTTTTCAACCATTTATCCTTTGTATTTAATACATAGAATACCTTGGTCATGGCATGGTCAGAGGGTGGAAAACACCCTGGCTCTTGTGGCAGCATTATTAAATAAGAAAAAGTAGTGCATTTCACGTACCTTCTTGCCAGGGCTTGCTTTTCACAGGAAAGTTCAAACAGGTGCTTGTTTGTTAATTGTGCTCTTGTCCACACCCAAATATATCTCATCTGATGTTTTATATGCAAGCTAACTGGCCTGCACCTAGAGAGTCAGACAATGCCTAGATGTCACCTTTACTTGGTAGCCTGCATCTTTGCTGCAAAAGAGACAAATTAACTTGCAGTGCTTTCCCACCATCCCCACATAGTACGTTGTTCCATCCAATGGGAATTGTTAGACTGAGATGATACTTTACTCCATTTAGTTTAGACCGCTTCAGTTTCATTTCTCCAAAACTCATTATAATTACAGATACCTGAAGAGCAGCACTGCGCTCATCCATTCTCACACTTATTGGCATCATCTTCATGGTTCCAAGCCTTGCATGTCACGTGGACATCTAGGTTTGATGTAGGCTTTGGAAAATATATGTTGCAAGCTGTAACTGAGGTTGGTTCTGTGGATTCATACTGCTCGGTGGTGTCTTGCACTCTGTCTAGGGTTTAGGGCGAGCCAGGTAGTTCACCAGATGAACTTTCCCATAGTCTAGGGGCTGATTGGGATTCATACTTTGCCCTACAAGCAACATGGATGTAATAGGCTCAGAAATGGGAAAATCTATGCCAGTGCCTGGCAATGTAATGTTGCTATAGTTGTATCCATGCCTGGATTTATATCGTTGTAAATATTTGCATAAAATTAAGAAATCTCAAACTGTGACTGTAGCATATGCATTTTGAATGACAGAATTCAGAATGCTACAGAAAGGATTGTCCCAGCCTCATGGCTTTTCTTTCCTGGCCTTGGGCTACCTCCTATTTTGTCAGCATTAAGTGCTAGTCCAGCTGCCATGAGGCACATCAGAGATGTGATATAGTTTAAAATTACTTGCGTATGTTGTAGTCTAGTTTTAACTCAGGTTTGTTTATGATCTCAGTTCAGTAGGTGGCTTCACCAATATTTGTGCTGACAACAGGGGAAGGAGGCAAGTGTGAGAGTGGAACCAAGGATCAAAGTACAAGAAAAAGGCAGAAAACTGCTTTCAGCAGCAGTGCTTTAAGCACTGGGCTCAAGGCACTTGGATGCCCTTCTCTGAGCAGGGGGTTAGACCACATAAACTTCAGAGATGCTTTTTGCCTTCAGTTCTTCTGCAATCCTGTGAAAAAGACGCACACAGACAAATTATCTCTGCATCAAAATGTGGTGATCCTCAGCTGCCATGTAAAGTTGAAAGTGCTGGAAGGCTACAAACACCTCAGCTTTAGAGACAGATGTTTCCAGGCACCTCTAGCCTCCCATCCTGCTCAGAAACCCTTTAGTCTGAATAGAATGCACAACTTGCATTGTATTGCATGTGCATCCTATTGGCTACTGCACATATGAACCTTCACAAATGTCCATAGGTATCCAGAGCATGTTCCCAGGGCATCCTGCTCCAGTCAGTGTTGGGATAAAGCACACTGGCAGCAGCTGCCACTTTTAATACTTAAAGGAGATGACAGTTGATAATGCTGATGATGTCTTCAGCTGTGAGCTTGCAAAAATGTAGGCAACTATTTTATGTGACTCAAAAGTAATTTCAGGTCTCTCCTTAGGGCATCTTGTGAAACATTCACGTGGGCAAATCACCTTTGGCTTCAGTGGCCATGCAGATGGGTCACTGACACTGCAATTCCCTTTGCAGGCTCCAGGCCTCCTGTGTGACTTAGAAATGTAGAGAAATAGCCTCAAGTCCAATAATATGTGAAAGATAAAGAGGGAAACCATTGCATAAAAAGGAAACACCAGCAAGTTTGATGCCAGGTTCAAAGATTGCTTGTTGGAATCCGCATACCTGAGACCCAGCTCACTGAATTTTAACATAAGTGTTATAGGACATAGCTATGACTTCAGCACGGTTCATTCCATTTCATTTGTATTCCTCATATGACTTTCACTATTTACAGGAAAATATGATACATTAAGAACCTCAAATAATGTATTCTGAATTGCTTTCTTAGATAATATAGTAGAGGCTTCATTAACTTTCAGGAAGCAGCTAGACATGAGCAGAAGCCTGAGCTGATAGTGAATATGCAAAAATGTTTGCAATGCACTGTATGGACTATGTTTTTTATAAGTAATTCCCCAGTTACAAATTAAGTAGCATTAATTATATTTACTACACATAAGCTATGAAGCTTTTGGCTGACAAAACCAAAATAGATGGAATTACTATTTTCTGCCTTTGCACTGGGTCACGCTGCATTTTACCATCTGAGTGTCTTAACTTGCCAATGTCTGTTCTCTATCCTCGTGACTGTGGCATCATTAATGCAACAAGAATTTGCTGTCCTGTTCACATATGTTCTTCTCAGCTTTGAACTTTTTTCCATGCAGTCCTCTTATCAGAAACCAAGCTTTTCCAAAAGCTCTGATAGTCCTACTCCTGAGGTTAATAGAAAAGAAGGTGGTGATTTTAATAAATTATAGAATCATAGAACCATTTAGATTGGAAAAGACCTTCAAGATCAGAGAGTCCAACCATTAAACTAGCACTACCCAGTCCACCACTTACCCATGTCCCTAAGTGCCACATCTATATATCTTTTAAATGCCTCCAAGGATGGTGACTCCAGCACTTCCCTGGGCAGCCTGTTCCAATTGACAACCCTTACAGTAAAGAACTTTTTTCTAATACGCAGCTAAACCTTCCCTGGAGCAGCTTGAGGCTGTTTCCTCTTGTCTTGTTACCTGGGAGGAGAGACTGACACCTACCTTGCTAGAGCCTCCTTTCAGGTAGTTGTAGAGAGCAATAAGGTCTCCCCTCAGCCTCCTTTTCTTCAGGCTAAACAAACCAGTTCCCTCAGCTGCTCCTCACAGGACTTGTGCTCTAGACCCTTCTCCAGAATGATGCACGAACATGAAAATTAAGTGCATGCAAGCCTTGCAGGACTATAAGTAAATTCTGAAACTGGGAAAGAGAGTACTAACCCAACAAAGCCTGTCCTATGACAGACAAAAGTTTCACACTTTCAAACCTGAGTCTTGATATATATTTTTTTTTTATAGTTTAAATTGGGAACTAGAGGGTTCCATGACAGGAGTGCTTAGAAGAAGCTAGGCAAGTTTCAAACCTTAGAGCAAAATCTTACTAGACTGTCTTTAACAACAAGCATTGGCAGTCATCATCACTATGTATGCAAAACACTGGTCCACAGCAGTCGTACCTTGGAGTAGCTGTGAGTGTGTAATGCCACACCGCAGACCCAGTGCCCTCTAGTTGGCAGTGCTGGCTGCCATCCAGGGTGGTTTTAGTCCCAGAGGTTAGGGTGCAGCAGCTTGAGAGCTCTTGGGCAGGGAACCTGGACCTGAGGTGGGGGACTGTTCTCTGCCCTTCTGCCTCTTTCTCACATCAAAATCTCCGCCTTTGGGTTTCCAGGCAGTTCCTAGCCCTTGGTCTCTCACCCTGGACTATGTGCTGCAGAAAGCTGGGGAGGTGAGGCAGTGACTTAACTAGGACATAGCAGGTGTCTTGCTTTTAGGTCAGGTTGTTTTGTTTTGGTTTTTTCCTTGTTTGTTTTTTGTTTTTTTTCTTTTCTGAAAGTAAGAGAAGTCTCTGGTCATCTCTCAGTGTTGTATTTCAATGATCTGTGTTTGACCATCCAATGATTATTTATTGTTCTAAGGCCTCTGCTTTGGCTTCAGTGCAATAAGTTAATGAGGATGGATTAAATTAGCTTGAGTGGGCTTTCACTGGAGTAAATTTGGTGTGTGTGTACAATTTCTACTATGCCAGCAGAAATGTCTGGCAGCGAAAAGGAGCTGGTGGGTAGGTAAGCAGAAGAATAGATGTTGTCAGGAAGCACTTGTGTAGAACAAAGGTGTAATAAGCTACAGGTCTGACTTGATGTCACGATACAAATTCTAATGACTTGTGCAGAATCTCTGCCTAGCCACTACTGGCCTAGATTATATGGTAGTAAGCAAAAGGATCACTAACATATAAAAACCCATATTTGTAGTATGAAGAGCCACACGTACTTTTCTACGTAGCTGATCAGAAGAGAAAATGGTAATAATTTATTCTTTAGGTATAGAAGTTTTGAGATATGTAAGAAAGAAGCTTCTTAATTGTTTCCGTAAGGTTTTGTCAGTGTATTTGATGATGAATATGGGGGTTTTTATAACATATGCTTGCAATTGCAGTCCCCTAATTTTTTAATCTCATTGGCTCTTGCGTGTCAAGCAGCTCACAGACCAGGGCTCAATCGCAACTGAGTGGCTTGATTGTACCACTGGCAGATGCTTAGATGTTCTGTGATCCATCATAGTGGATAGTGGGGCTCAGGGAGTCAGAGGGCAGCTGAGCACCATGTTTGAGAATGCAGCAGTCATACTGGGGGCTAAGGGAGCACGTATGCAACTAAGACCTTCTCTAGCTTTCCAGCGGCCCCTTATGGACAGCCTATTTCCCTGGCTGCACATACTCATAAACTCACACCACTAAGAGCACTATCCAAGCAAAGCTGCCTTGTGTCTCCCTTAGCACATTATTATTACTTGTGCAAAGAAGCAAATTTGTCAGCCACAAGGAATCACTGTGGGACTGGAAGAGAAGATGATGGCTTCCCCCATGCAGCCCAGGGTTCGTATGTACTTCTCAGCAAAAGAGAAATGAGCCTCAGCACTGGATCTCTGGCTGGGGTGGGGAGGAAGCTCACTCCCTAGCACTATTTTGGGTGCTCCAGTTGGTGTTTCCAAGACAACTCTGCGATGAAAAGGAATCCAGGTGGACAAGCTGTAGTCCAGGAATGGGACCTTTGATCTCTCTTTGCTAGCAGTATGCACATAAACTTGGGACATGTCAATCTCATCTTCCTTTTGGCTTGTTGATCATGCACTTTTTTGGGGTGCCAGGAATGGCAGAAGGCATCAGGTGAAGGTGCTGGGCTCCTTTGTCACCCCCGGCCGTGGACTGGAGGGGGCACGGGTGACATTGGGCAGAGACTTTAGAATGCCCTCTGTTGGCAGCATCTCCTGTGCTCACTGACTTTTCCCAGGCTCCCTGGCTACTGCCGTGGTGGATGGAAAACTCATGTTTTGCTTTTTTTTTCCTTTTAGTAGCAGCAAAGTGTCTTACACGGCATGGAGCTCCAGGGGACCAAGGGGAAAGTGTGGGCTTTCAGAGTCACTTTTCCTGACTCCGAGGACTACCTCCACTGATTGTTTTAGTTGGAGAGTAAGCCCAACTGTTATTTGACCTAAAATAATTGTTGCTATTCATAAAATGCATTGTACACAAGTAAACTGTTGACCTATTTTGTTACATTAAAAAGCTGTATTTTGGCATGTCCATGGCTTGCCTGAAGCTAGAAAATGTATGGAAGAAGAGAAAAAAGATATATTGTATGCTGATATTGGTGGCAGCTTCTCTTCCGTTGTGTTCCCTGAATGAACTGGCTTGACACTGTGCTTTCATGCAGAAGAATAAGGATTAGGTTTGTCCTGCTGTGAGGTGATTCATGTATGGGGAATGTGCATATTCAGAAAGAGAGAGATTTCAAGAGTACATCACTGAAGAGAGACTTCTGATAAGAATCAATAATAAACCAATAGCTGAGCCGGGAAAAATTGTATTTAATAAAAGGAATTTAAACTAAAGACAATTGCCTGTCTAACCTGTCTCCTGAAGTTGCTATTATGAATTCCTTTTTAAAATAGGTTTTTAGATATATCATTTATTGTTTGATTTTAGGTAAAATATACATAGTTATGTATATTTATGTTAGAGATTTTATTTTATATGTATGTGTATATATTTTCATAATATACACTCCCTGAGTATATATTTTCATAATATACACTCCCTGAGGAGGTTTTCCAATTTTATTATATGATTTTGCTTTAGTACAATGTCAACACTTACATAATACTAGAATAGCGATGGACACTTAATATAACAGCAACTAGATATCAAACTGTTATTTTCTTTATCTAAAAATATCTAAAATATGATCTAATATTTGGCAAAATAAAAGCATTTCCCAGCTTTAATATTTTTTCATGCTTTCCCAGTGATGTTAGCCTAACCCTGTAATTGGCATGAATTCTATCCAGCAATGAGCACTGCAGGAAATGCATTTTCTGTTTGTTACTTGTTTTTAAGGAACAGTGGAAATTCATAGGATATAACAAGCTGTGCATTTGAGTATGGCTGATTTTCTTTCTGTACAATTAATTTATTCTGAAGGGAAAGAGAACATCAAGCATAACGTATTTCTCAGTAGAAAGCCTTCTCTGAAAGACTTTTGTTTGGATCTAAGTGCCTTATTCCCAAACGGCATGTTATGTTAAACAGACACTTTCAGAAAATCTGCATTTGAGCTCTCTCCTCTGGAAAAATAATTAAAAAAGAAAAAGTAGTAAAAAATAGCAGTACACAAACATAAAGCTAGAAACAGTTAATCTGCCCAGATTTCTGTTCATTTCCATTGTGAGCAACCCAGGCATGACAACATGGTTCTGGTATACAAGCCCTAAAAAATAAGATTTACAAAGCAAAACCACAAATAAGATTGTGGTTGTCTTTAGCTTGTCAGTTTGACTTCTAAGTGGATGAAAGGCAAGTGCTCCTGCCACTGGAAGACTGCTTGGAAACCTTCATGAAGCTTGTTTATGCCTCTCATTTTGGTTCCCACTGGCCAGGCAACCTCATCAGAGAGGCCCTTTTTTTCAGCCACTGCAGATCTCTCGACACGGCTGTTGGTCGTAGTGCTGGGCCAGTAAGAACTAGTATATAATAACAAAGGAAAAGCATGGCAAAAAAAGCATCATCATCTTCATCATTGCCAACTACTGCAGAGGACAGAGCCTCCTAAACCTCCTGGATCCTGTTGTTGCTCCTCCTGCTGGTCACCTTCTCCTTTTTACCTTCCTGTGTCTCTGCTTTCTTTAACTTTCCCTGTCAAGTAACTTTCATTATTAGAGTCAACATATGCCAGAAGCTATGGATGCTGCTAATGAAGCTCTATGCCTGTAAACTTGTGCAGCAAATACCCATTTTGTGTCTTTTTTAATTTCTGTTTGGGCACAACTTGTGGACAGGGTAGGCATTGAATCAATAAGAGGGAGATGGGGCTAGAAAAGCACAGCACATTTTGCTGAGCTCCATGATGTTTTTGTTTGTTTTTGTGGGGTGGGGTTTTTTTGGGGTTTTTTTTTTTCCATTTAATTTGATCGAGTAGAATTGAAAAACAAAGAAAGACAAATCCAAACCATTGTTGCTCAGGCAACAAGATGTAGTAAGAATGAAAACTGCAGCTTCATTAAAAGTGATGCAAAGGATGTACTGTAGTTGCCTCTGGAATCTATGCTGATCAAATTCTGAGATCTAACCTGGATGCATTACAAAAGCATCAGTTTCAATCAGTTTCACTATAGACTCAGCAAAGCTTGCAATGGGAAGCTGTTTTGCCCTTGTTTATATGCATTTGAATGCTGCTGCTCTTTGGAATTTACTGTGGGGAATATCCATTGACTCTTCAACGTAGTTTGGCAGACACAGTAGAGAGAAATGTGGTTAATAACCTCCTGCCAATTTTCAGTTCTGCTGGATATATCACACAGATGTCTAAGTAATCTGACAGGCTTCATAAAACTAGCCTCAAGCTCATTAGTAATGTAATTTTTTTTTTTTAAATGGCTGTTAATATTTTTGCTGTACATCATCCAGAAACTCAAGTGGAGACCATCACACTGTGTATTCACTAGATATAGCAAAGTGTCATAGCCATGAATTAAAAGCTTTCAGAGAGCCGAAAACATTTCCATGCTTGTATCTTCTCTGTACTCCTCTGTTCTCAGTTTGCAATCCTGATTTTAGGGCTTTAGCTAATGTTAACTTTATCTGTGTAACTGAAGAGTAAGAACCACACAGCAAAACTTCTTATGTTCCTGATTATGAAATGGCACATACACATATGAAGAAAGTGCTAGATTCTGCAGTCTTATTGTAGCTCATGATATTTGATATTTTTTCCACTTTAACTGCTGGAATTACTTAATGAAAGGACAGTTTATTAGGGGGAATATTTAATTAAGAATATAAAGCAAGTATAAAAAATTAAAAAAAAAAAACCAAAACAACAAAACACACAACATCTTATATGCAAATAACCTCACACACATATTAACATGCACAACAGTTACCCTTTATGATGTAGTTAAGGAATAGTAATATAATAGTAACAGAAACCTACTAATGTTCTTCTTTCAGGTGCTAATTTGGTTAAAATATTAAACATGCTTACTCTTATCACCACTACATGTGCAACTGCTGATCTTATGGTAGGCTTGAGTCTAAATATTCTGACCCAGACTGGCCTTGCTCTGTTAGACACTACAGGCAAATGGTAAGAAATCTGCCCTACCACATGTACCTTATAGCCAAAGAGTAAAGACAAACAAATGCTGATAGATGAAGGGGTGGACAGGTAGTTGTCTTTATTTTACAGAGAGTGAACAGAGACAGAGACTGGTTAAGTGAAATATCACAGGTCAAAAAGGCACCCTGCAACAGAAATATAACCCCAAACTAGGTTTCCTGTATCAAAGTCCATTGCATTCACCAGGACAGCATTCTTCCAGCAATGACAGCTGGAGGAGTAAAAGAAGAGTAAGTATACTTAGGCATTAGTTGAAATGACTGACAGAATTGTGAGCCATTAGGTAAAAAGAGGAAACTGGGAGCTGGAGGGCAGGATTATGGAAAAGCTATCAGCAAAGCTTTTAACCTATGAACTTTCCTTTCATATATATTTGAGGTATAACTGGCAAAATAAGATGTTTATAGGTTTACTTCCAGTAGGAGATTTTATAAAAATGTTTGGATCTTATTTTTTTTTCAGTTTTATTTCATCAGCTGTTGGAAAGACTGTGCTGTCTCTCAGTTTCCAGAGATCAAAGTGTAGGCAGTGAAAAATAAAGTAATCTGCCACTTTGGAGTAATTTGCAGAAGCAGGCATTCCCAGTGCAAATCAGATGGTGAATCAGTGATCTCAAAAGAGGATTACTTTGGATTAGTTCTTCAGTGAAGCAGGCACTTTGTACAATACAGCAGACAGCTCCAACATGAGCCAATTCATTGCTTGTTTTGTGGTTGGTTGTTTTTTGGGGTTTTTTTTTTGTATGTGTGTGTGTGGTTTTTTTTTTTTAAGAACATTATTTTATCAAATGAATTTTCATACAATAATTAACAGTATTTTGTCAGTGTTTCTGTCTAGAAGACAAATTATGTGACATACTGCTAGGAACTAAAAATTAATGGCTAGACTTTTGGGAGAGGGAGGAGATGTGATAAGAAGCAGCCTAAGCTTCATTTTGGTTGACAGCAGTTGTATATATCTTTAAAAGCTGCTTTGAAGGTTCTGTCTTGATTGTCCATTGCAGCTTAGAGCTTGATTTGTGAGACAGGGAGAAGACTATGCTGTCTGGCCAGGGGTCAGTCCCACTGGTTCTCTAGTTTAAGTCTTTCATATTTTTGTGATGCTTGAAGAAGAGTTTTATTACCATTTTACTGATAGTGTATGTTGCTAAATTAATCTGCCTTTCAGTTTAGTAGGGCTGTCATGATGAAAGTAACAAGGTGATTAGAAACAGCATGTATCCATATATGTCCTGTTTCTGTAGTTTAATGTTTTATTCCATCATGCCTGTAGCTGTGAGGTCATTATTTTACACAATAAATTGGTTGTGCTGCCTCTGTGTTGACCTAGGTTCTGGCCATTTATTAATAGAGATAAAACCATTACTGGCTGCATTTCCCACCTCACATTGTTGGCTTGCTGGCTTAAGAACCACCATCTATTCAGAACCAGTCTGTGTGGGGGCCATAAAGGTATGGGAAGCAAAGTGACAGACAAGAACTCGCTTGGACATCGTGCACTAAAAGGAGGGAAATTGTGCATATTCTGTGTATAAAATGATATCTGTTTCAGTATACAAGGAAGGCAGTCTTTGAAGGAAAGCTCAAATTTTCTGGGCAGTATAAAATCCCTGGGAAGAAGAGCAGAAGTATCCAGATGTTATTGTGACAATGGAAATAAACACGTGCTGAAGCTGTAGATCCAGTCAGCTCTACATTAAGGCAAGCCCAGATCCAGCAGCCCTATCATCTCTTCTGCTTAGATAGTAACAGCTCCAGACCACAGACCTGGCTGTACCCTTGACCCCGACACACTAGGGAGAGGTGCAACCAAGCTAAAACTGCAGGATTCACTGATGAGGACCGACATGGCATTGTTTCTGTGTTCAGAGCAAGCCTTAACAAGTGCTGGGAAGCTTGGTCCCTGCTCCACATAAAGGTCATACAGTTTCTTCTGATTCTATCCCAAACTCATCATTCTGTCAGAGGTTTCCTCCCTTGCATCTCAGCTTGATCTTTCCTTTGGGCTCTGAAGCCAGCTAGAAGTGGGAAGGAGAATGCAATCACTCTTGAAACTTCTTTTGAAACAAGCAAAAGGTTTATTGCCCTGGTGCCCACTGTCCTAGGTGAGGCACCAGTTTCAACAATGAACAAAGTAATATGAAAAGTGACAGGGAGACTTACACTTCTAAACTGTTGGGATGGAATGAGGTCAAGTTTGGCAAAATGCATTACATCAGCTGGAGATAGCCTCCTTTAAAACAAGACTCTTGCTGGCCATGTCATATATATAGTCTACCCTTCCTGTTCAAAACCTCCATTGAAAGCCTCTTTATTCACTGGGGCTGTGACAAAGATGTTCAGGCATGTTTTTGCAATAAGCAGTATAAATACATAGTTTCTTTTACATATATTTGTAACACAACTCTGTATGTTTTCATACATCTACAGTGTGCTGCTACTGAAACATATCAGTGATCTTCTACCATAAAGCAAACATCAGAATCTATCTTCTTAATACAAGAACTACTTATTCAAAGACATGGAAATGTGGGCTTGCAATAATTGATATAAGGATTATGGCACAGGACCCAAGCTCCTTGATTGTTTTAGGAGTGTTGTAAACCCACCTGTATTTGGAATACATTGTTACTAAACAATAATGACAAGCTTTAGAAGAACAAATAAGATTTAATGAGTTTCCCCTCTTGTGACAGATTGGAAACCTCTACACGTATACATGATAGAAAAAGATATGCCACCAGATACTTAAACAATGTATTTACTTCTCTTAAAATTCCTCCAAGGTGCTAAAGACACTTGAAACTTGGCATGCACAATCATTTATTATCATAATAACAGTAAACAGGTTTACTTATAATTTTTTCCTGTCCCTGGAAACCATTCCATGCTGCCTGGGTAGCAGTATAGCCATGTACCTAAGAAAATGTTTGATTTGTACATATGAACAGTTTTACTGAAATCCTATGTCTGAAGTTCTGCATGTGATTTTCCCAAACATGTGCTGGTTCACTATACAAACAGCAAAAATCAAATCTGTATATACACAGGTATATATAATATATACATGTACCCAGACATATATACAAATTACACTGATGTATATGACAACCTTCTGGCAATTAGATGAATTTTTGAGCATTACCCAACTTTACTGGGCTCCAGCTTCTCCCAGCTTCCTTAGATATGTGCACCCAAAGGTTGGTGAAATGAGAAGGCAGTTCTGTGAAATCCATCATTCACACAATATGATGAATGACAAACCTGTAGTGAATAAACAGCTAATAAGGAGACAGCTGTAGTTTGCCTCTTTGTGTAACAGCTGTTTTTTTTGCAGTGTTCAGAGATGACTGAGCTGTAGTTGCCAGACAAATAAATATTATATATGTGCATAAATGACATTGTATAGGTTTGTATACAAACAACACAGTCTGTAGCTTAGCTTTTACTTAAGAAACAAAAGAATTTCTTGGTATCGTGTATTTTTGATCCTGCAGACAACAGGGTTCTTTGTGTAGACTGTACTCCCCAAAGGAAGATGCATAATGATACTATGTGAGAGGATAGGATGACATATTGTCTTATACTTTATTCCTAGCTTCACTAACACTACCCTTATTAAACATAAATCATCTGCTGATGTGAACTGAACTCACAGCAAAATATACAAGCTATGGCTATCTCTGTCCTTCTTTCCCAGGTTGGTAACTTGTTGTGCTCCCATGTTGGAAGTGGCAAATGAATTTAGTGATAGCTGTTCATCAGTCAGCGATATGTGTAGAACTTGGATTTGAAAGTAAGCATGTTTTCTGCTCCAAGCTTCCTCCTGTGACTGAAAATGTGACCATCTTATATTTTACTGTCATAAGAAATTGTACCTATAAGAATAAGTAAACCAAAACAAAACAAAAGCTCAGGTAGATTTTATTTCCTGAGCTCCTCAGTGTCTTTGGGCTTAATGATACTTATGAAGCAGTTATAGATGTCAATACATAGGAGTTTTCTGCAGTCACAGCTTTACACAGCTTCACATCTAGTTTCCAGTTCACCATCTATACGCTACCATATCCCAAGTCTATGCAGCTGTATTCAACAGGACAATGCACTACATTTTATTTCCTGCAGCACCGTTACTGGTGCTTTAACCTTAGGGTTAGCTAGATAATGGAGTGACAGCACTTGACTGCTCTACATGTTTGAGAGGAAAATAAAAGTGCTAAAATCTACCACCAGAGGGAGCGTTTGCCTTGCTAAGATTCATAGCCGGGCTGCAGAGAGCAGTGTTTCATCTTGTGGTCGTGTAATGAAAGTTTTTATAGCTATTAAATTGCTCCTCTTTAGGTATCAGGAGGCGAGTAAAAAATTGAAATTCAAAGAACTGATAGGAAACATAAATGCTCTGTGTGTGTGCGTGTGCGTACACATTAACACAGTTTTTATTGTATACTTGGTCCTGCGGCAACAGTCAGGAAAGCTTAGTAAATGCTCAAGCTAATGACAACAGGGAGGAAGCTGGTACAAACTTGGTTTCCACCACTGATGTGATGCAATAGCAAAATATTTGTTAAATGTATGTGATCACATCTTTCCTCAGTTTTAAAATACTCTTTTTGATCACTCTGGATTTCTTACGTAGAAAAACCGCTTCCATGAAAAGGACAAAATTTACAGAAATTTTTATTTCACTTTTTGTTTATCTGCATTGTAGAGCTTGGGATGTATGTTACCTGATGGCTCATATTGTTTATGTCAAAGACACCAGCCTTGGCTCAGGAAGAACAGCAGGTAGGTCGAAGCTCTGAAGCTGCCTGGGAAGCGTCATGACAGGCAGGGTTCCCAGCTTCTTTCTTGGGTGTTCAGTGTTGCAAAGAGGATGCTGGGCAAAATGGATCATACCTGTGGTCCAGCATCTCCATCAGCTTTGCTATTACAGATGAAATGTCACACTTTCTAATCTCCTCAACTCCAATGTCCCTTCTCCACTTTTATAGCAAAAAAATTTTGAAGGCAAACAATGCCATCTTCATTTGATCCTCCTGTGATCTATATGGAAATGGATGGAGACTTTCAATGAAGCAGTGCCGTCCTTGGCTCTCATGGGAAGATTGTTATTGTTCAATTCTTTCATTTAACTGGGCCTCACCAGTCTTTCCCACATTAAAGCTTAGGGACTGCTGGGGAATAGGCATGCTCAGGCCTGTAAAGAAACACTTCTAGGTATATACAGGTAGAGTAGCTGGACCTGCCTCTGTACTCTTCCAGAAACCATCTCATCCTATGAAGGCCTGACCTAGGAATTTCTTAGTTCTTTTAAATATTCTTAATTGTACAGAATCAGAGTTTTCAACACTTTTTGTATTTTTTTTTTGTTTGTTTCTCCCTTTTTCTTTCATAGAAGCAGATCAAACAGCATGTTAAATAGCCACCAAAGAAACACAAATCCTCTAAGTGAGCCAAACACATGACAAAAGTCCACACAATCTTACTGTACATATATGTGGACATTCAAGAAACCCTGAAGAAAAAGGACTGTGCTACACATCACGTGTATTATTCTGGCAGGTTGTATCAAGCCATCTTAATTATAAGTTGTCTTTAATTCTGCTTTCTGGGTTTTTATTTTGTATGTGTGTGTCACTGAAGAAATAACAACACGGACAACTAACAACATTTGTGGAAAACAAAACAAAACAAAACAGAAACCTAAGCTATTAATTTTGGCTTGTGAGTCTTATAAACAAAGCTTCAAAATTCAGGGGTTCCTCCTATGAATGGATGACTGTTCTCCAGAATTCTACTACAGAAGCAGGCTCCAATTTGAAAAAAAAACATTTTGTCAGTAGATGCATTCCAGTGTAGTTTTCAAAAAATTTATTTAAAAAAAAAAATGGGCCTCCTAAATTCATTCCACCTTAATTTTCATCTCAGAGCGAGCTCTTTATTCCTGAGCATTGCATTAGCTGCTTGATGGGAATCCTGTGGTATTCTAGCCCTTGGCATCAACAAGGACAGACAAGTTGCTGCACTGCTTGATTGACCAGATATATAATCAGGTCTGATCATATCAAAAACTCATCAACTCCAAGTGAGGTTTTACAGCTGTTACAATTCAAGAGTGTGCTTTAGAGAAAAGGTGAAAAGTTGTCTTCAATAATGGAGGATTTGACCTCACAAGATATTGAATCCTTTTGTTAGTATATGAAATTCTCCTCTTACACGCATTCATCATTCAGAGATCATTAAAGAAACCTTTGCAATCTTCTGCAGTCTTCCTGATAATTTCATGAAGGGTTCAGCATATGGGCAAAACACATCTTTCCTTCTCTCAAGCCACTGAGTTTGCAGATGAGAAAGCACATGCCCTAGAGGATCCCTTGGTGGGAATATCTCCAGGATGCCCTTGGACTGTCAACGTGCTCTGTTCAGGAGACTCGGGTACAAAGTTCAAGGCCTATAGATGCTGATGTGTCCTGAGGACACCTGGTTTTTCAACTGGGATGTGAGTGTGTGAAATAAAGAATTTCAGAACTTTGACAGACTGTCTCTCTGTGTCTATGGATACAGTTCAGTGATTTTGCAACTGCTCTACAACCTACTTCTGTACATGGAGAGAATGGTGTGATACTGGAGCAGGGTTTTGCCCAGGGCATGGACCAGCCCTCTGCCTAGCAGTGCATGCTCCCAGGACCAGCTGTGTGATGCTGCCCTTTGAAGCAGCATCAGCTCAACTGTTTATCAAACTGCACTGTGAATCAGCTCAGGGAACTGATTTGTTTGAAAAAATAAGCCAGCAAAACACAGTGCCACAGGGAGCTGTGTCTGCCCACCTGCAAAAGCAGAGGAGGCTGCACGAGGAAGGAGATGTGGAAAAACCTGTGAAGGCACAAAGCCAGTGAATACATGCTGACCTGCTGGTTAAAATGCACCTTGGTGAGAACAGCATTATAGCTCTTTATCTTCCCTCTTGTGGGGTAAGCAGGATGTGAGTTGGCAGCATGGAACTCCTCAGCCTGCCTCATACTCCAGGCAGGCACAGAGTGTTGGCCAACCAGCTGCACCAATATGCCTGCCTGGTACCTCCACTCTGTCAGGGCTTCAGTGCTCCTCCATGAGCCAGGGAGACCACAGCAAAGGCTGCAGCTGGTTTTCTGCCTCTTTAGTGAGCAGCTTCCAAAAGGGGCTGACAAAGGCCAGGGCTGGCTTGGTGGTGGCAGTGGGGAGTCAGGATGCTCCAGTGCTGAAGGGGTGGGGGAAGGTGGTGGGACAGTGAGGACACCTTCATTTGGTTCACTTGGCCGGGAGAGCACTGTGTCAGAATGAGGTAGCCTGCTTCAAAAGCTGCTGCACCTGGAAGCTCTTGGTTTGCCAAGAGACTGGGGTATTGGTGAAGTCACATCCTTCCTGGCTGAGGGCTACTACATCTGTGTGAGAAGGCATCCCCCATTTGATAGTGAGGAAGACAAGCCTTGAAAACGACCGTGACTCCAGTGCTCAGGACATCTTCTCCATTACGTTGTCATCCCCCAGTGTGCCCAATCTGTCTTGATAGATTTCAACACTTCTTTTCCCTGCAAATGACTCCATCTTTTCCAGCTGTACCTTTGCAGAGTGTATAAAGGGAAAGTGATACACCAGACTAGCTGCTCTGCCCTGTTTTCATAAATGCAGTGTGAGGTTGAGAGTTTACATTAGGTTTTAGAAGCAGAGGACTGAAAAATTAATTTTCATCCTCCTCTATCACTGTTTTAGCTGAGGGCTCCCAATTGCAGTGTGTTTCTGAGCTCAAGACTTACCACAGCATAAAAACTGGCTCCAAGAAGCAACAGTTCAGAATGGAACTGGTGATATGAAATAGCTGACTCATACCAGAGGGAAAATAATAGGAAATTTTACAGCTAATTTCATGCAGCAGTTGTGGTAGGAGGAGAAGGAGGTTATCATGGGATTCAACCTGCAGAGCAAGACAAGCAGTTTCACCTCTCTAGGGCAGTGAAAAAGCCATCCTGCTGTGGATGACCAGGCACCACACTTGTTTACTGATAGCTTGTCCAGCAAGACTGCTTTAAATTACGGACAATGAAAGTAGTTGCCACTGGGTCTCAGGCAATTTAGAATTTACTTGAGCAAAGACAGTATTATGCAAAACCCAAACCTTCTGTTTGTGTTTTGGGCTCTGTTTTTTCTAAATAAGCCTGAAGAACCCTGCAGTCCATTTCAGAGACTTTCTAGAAGGATTAATCCTCCCAAAAGACATGAATAGTGACTTCCATTATAAAGGTAGTAAAGAGCAGCACTAGTTCATAGCACACTGCTGTGAATGCTCTCAGACATAAATAGATTAAGCTTTGCAAACAAATTTAGTATTGCCACATTTTGTAGCTGAAGAAACAAACGCAAATAGGTTACCGGTAATGGATATGCATATGGTCATCCCCAGAAAACCCAGTAACACAGCTAGAAAGAGACCCCATAGTCAAAGGCAGCTTTGCAGCCTTGCTCTGACCAGCTTTGTCTCCAATGAACTAAATGATGATGAAAGTAGTGCGACCATGAGAGGATGTGACAGTGAAAACCCTGAATGTGTTCTCAGCCTTTTGAGGCACACTGAAGAAGGTCAGTAGTCATAAAGTGAATGGCTTTATTACTTTGAAAGAGCTTTAGCGTAAGAGTCCAGTGCTGAGCTCCCCAGTAAAAGAGATGTACTGGAGAGAGTCAAGTGAAATGTCACAAAGGTGATTAAGGGACTGAAGCTTCTGTCCTATGAGGAGAGGCTGAGAGAGCTCTCCAGCTTGGAGCAGCAAAGGCTCAAGGGGATCTGATCTATATGTATAAATCATACAATCGTAGAACCATTTAGATTAAAAAAGACCCTTAAGATCATCGTATCCAACCATTAACCCAGCACTGACAAGTCCACAACAGTACCTGATGGGGGAATAAAGAGGGAGCTAGACTCTTTGTAGTGGTATCCAGTGACAGGACAATAGCAGGTGATGAGCACAGGACAATAGCAGGTGATGAGCACAAATTGAAGTAAAGGAAATTTCATTTAATGTAAGAAAACTTTTTTTTTTTTTTTCCTCTTTAATGTTTGACTTCTGAAAAAGCTTGTCCAGAGATGCTGTGGCATCTCCATCCCTGGAGATACTCAAAACCCAGCTGGACATGGTGCTGAGCAGCCTGCTCTGGCTGGCCCTGCTCTGAGCAAGGGTTGAACCAGGCAAAATCTTGAGGTGCTTTCCTGCTTCATCCAGTCCATGATGGTACCTGTGTGTGTGCATGTGAGAGGGCAACAGTCTACAGTTAGTGCATGCTGCTCATTTCCAGGTTATAATTTAGTCTCTGTTTGCTGGGCAAACCTCAATCCTGGCTTGGGGATTGGTCTTTCCAATAAGTGTAAACAAATATATTCGTGTGATAAGTGTTTCTGGTTAGATCTGATCTTGTGTCTGAATATGATGCAAGACGGGAATATGTTTGTCTTTTCCCTGTTTTGGTTCAAAATGTTTAAAAGTGTCTTAAAAACAGCAGTGAGGCACTGCAGAAAACACAGCATGTGCAGCTAAGACTGCAGAACAAAGTGTTCTGGTTTGTTATGCCAAAGTTAGCAGCACAGCATAGTCTGTCCCTTTGTGGTTAGTCATGATGAGACAGTTTTTGCTCAGACCATCACGTATGTTGTTTTTTTTTTTCTATGCTTTCCTCCTCCTCCCCCTCATTCCCACAACAGATGGGACTCACTGAACAAGCAACCAGAGCCACTGTCTTTTAACCTTATTCAGTGTTTGATGAGTCTATGTGCTCATGTACTAAGAAACAGCACGGACTACTCGAGGACCTGCAGTTTGCCAACAGGCTCTGTTCACCCTGACCAGCTTCCAACTCTTTTTTGGGGTAATTCCCACCTGCAGTCCCACCTCAGCCCAAGTCCACACCTGAGTCCCCACTAAGCTGCTCATGGGAAGGGTTTTGCCAGTGTGCACCTCTCAGCACTCGCTCCCCCCCATGGCACTGGGCTTTGGCCTGGGGAAGCTGGACCCATCTGCTGGGTCCTCAGGAGAGCTGACACCGAGGCCTCATGCTCAATTGTGGTGGACAACTGTTCACTTCAGCTGGTTTCTGACTCACTTTAAATCAACGTGAGCCAGGTTAATTTTGACTTTATTTAACACCATGAATTATAGTTGTTGTTTCTGTTGTGGGACAGCTATGAATGGAATGTGAACAGATGTCTCTCACCCATTCCATTAGTGGCCAAATGTCCTTTCACCTCACCAGACCCAGCAATGAGATGGCAGAAGGTGGAGCTGACCTTTATAGCCACTTAAACCTCAAAACACACCTTGCTTGGGTTGAGGCAGGACTCAGCCTGGCATGGACAGTCCTGCCAGCCACACTCAGAGTGGTAACCTCAGAGGTGGTGGTCACAGCACAAGGGATTTTTTTCAGAGGTGTGTAGATTGGTCAGCTTTCAGTGCAGACTTCCAGGCGCAGGAGGTGTTGTCTCATCCCACTCAATGGACAAGGAGGGAGGTGAATCTTTGTGATCCCTTGAAAGAGGCTGTCCCGGCATGGCAGGGCAGCCGGGGTGGCAGAGTCATAACAATGACTCTGAGGAACAATAACAAAACAATAAGGTGTTATTTTCATAGGTGATTGCTAAATTTCACGCAGATAAATTTTGAGGAAAAGGAAGAAAGAGTTGGTACAAAAGAGGAAAAGAGAGGGGGAATAAGAGAGAGAAAGAGAAAGAGAAAAAATTATCACCACCCTTGGATCCAGCAACATCTCACTGGACCAAGTCTTCAGTTCTTCAGTGGTGGGTGCATCACATATTTTTCTGTCCCTTTATACCCCTGAGGTATCTGGGTGGCATTCCCAGTTTCCACAGGAAGGGGTGTTGATTTGCATGAGCTCTATGAGCTAGAAGTAGTGTGGTGCCTGCATCCTCCTCCCCCATGGCGCAGTCAGCAGGAGCACTTAACTAAAGAAAAGACTGAGTCCCACCTATGAAGAACTTATCTCTTCCTTTTGTTAACGCATATCTGCAGGGAGCCAAAGGGAGAGCACAGAAACCATTGGGAGCAATCAACACTTCTCCCCTGCAGACAGGTTTTTCCAGCTCTTACCACCACAAAAGGTTTGAGGCACACAATAGCTGGGATCTTACAGGTGTCCTTCCAGCAAAGGCTTGGTGCCAGGGATAGTTCTGTGTCCTCACTCCAATGCACAGGAGGTCATCAGTGCTGCAGTTACTGGCATTTGGTGGCAAGGAAGGACACCCCCCAAAGCAGAAATCTCGTGTTGAGGAGTGGACAACAATATGTACAATGTCATGTTTAGAAGCCAAACTAGCAACTAAGGCAGCATGTTACAATCAGATGAGTCTGAAAACTTTAATGCTAGGCAATGCTATTTCCCCTGCTTATATCAGGTATGTAAAATGTATATATTTCTTTTCTATAGATGATATGCAGTTACAAACAAATTTTTTTAAAGTTAGTCTTAGCCCAGCCACACCTTAAAAAAGGTCTGTGGTCAGCAAACAAAACTGAAATGTTCACAAAGCCCTATAGAAAATGGCTCTGTGTGCTGAAGAATTTATGCGCTGAAGTTGAAGATTAACATAAATAATATAAATGATGATTAAGACATGTGCTTTTATGCAGTGTCTAAGATCCACTCCTCTGAGAACAACGTGAAGAATACCAAAGATAAACTGACAAATCCTGAGCTGACCTTCAACATGAAGTGACATATCCCCATGGTGACTTCCTCAGCAGAGCCTGCTCATCGTGTCTTGTGGATGGCTCTGAACCAGTCACCCCACTGTCACTACTGGAACTGTTTTAAAGAGCCTTGGCCAGATAAAACAACAAATATACTAGTGATTAAAATTCCCAGACATATAGGAGTCTTATTTACACAGAAATGTTAACTACTACTGAGTATAAATTATTTGCTTTAAGCAGAATATTTTTGTCTTCTGATTTTTCCAGTGTTTAAAACCTTGTCTGCTAAATGGTGTCCAGTGTACAAAAAGGAGCACAAAAGTAGAGCTAGCAAAGAAATTACATTAACCATGATGCAGCACCGAACACTAAAATTTAAACATTAGGCACTTAATTTTGATCAATGCAGTTAATTAACAGATTTGTTGTGGTTGAATATGGTTAAGGAAAAAAAAAAAAAAAGAAATGTCTGAAAGCATCTAGCTACTGGGTTTATTTTTCTGGCACTGAAGGGCACCTGACAGCAACAGCAGCAGCTGGTTGGTGTTTCCTGTCTTCAATTCAGATGCCAAAACTCAAATTCTTCTTTAAGTGCTGTGTTATTTTAACAAGCACAAAATTAAATGCAAGCCAATGACCTTGGCCGTTTGTCATATTGGAAGGAAACAAGTGCAATTGCTCACAAGCAACAAACAGGGCGGGTTTGTCTCTGTGGCCAAGACGAAGTGCTTCAGCAGCTCTGCTGTGGTGCACGGCAGCGCCTGGGCTCTGAGCACTATCAGGTCACTCTCACCCAGCAGAAAGCCATGCCCTCGGTACAGGCTGTTCTTCTTCACCCCCAGCCCTCTCCCTGGCGAGCCCAAGGACAAGCAGTGGGTGCTGTGAGATGGCACAATGACAACAGCACTGTCAGCCCCTCTCTGCTGGGCATAGGGGCTGAAAGGAGCCAGTCACATGCCTGCTGCTTTCAACCCCAACTCTTGGGGTCCAGATGGAGCTATCTCAAGTGATAATCTGACTGCCCCCTCTGAGGTTATAATCACCTGTTAGTTACTGTAGTGAGAAATTTATTAATATCTTTTTTTTTAAAAGCTAAGCAAAAGAAAATAAAGGCCTTTCCTTTTTTTTCTCTTTCCTTTGCCTGTCAATATATAGCACCACAAGTGCCTTCCAAATGAAATCTCTCATTCTCAAGAGTTGATTTTGCAGAGAAAATACAGCTTTTGAGAATCAAGCAGTTTGGACAGAACTGTTCTAAGGGAATGCTTCATAAGTACATACAGTAATAAAAATAAGTGCTCATTTCCTGTTGGGAAAAATATATATGAGATGATTTCAGAGTAATGGAGACCAGTTTAACCTGCTTGCTGGTTAGTAGTGTAGGTGAGTGAATCTTTCCCATGAATGGATTCAGCACATTTTAAAGCTTCTCTCTTTTCTTTTCTTTTCTTTTCTTTTCTTTTCTTTTCTTTTCTTTTCTTTTCTTTTCTTTTCTTTTCTTTTCTTTTCTTTTC
>JANVCC010000017.1:16925451-17026629 GCA_025345505.1 Todiramphus chloris collaris | reverse complement strand
TCCTTCCTTCCTTCCTTCCTTCCTTCCTTCCTTCCTTCCTTCCTTCCTTCCTTTTTCTTTCTTTTCTTTTCTTTCCCCCCAGTAGCCATGATTCTACCAAAGGATTATATATATATATATTTTTTTTTTAAGCATGTTTCTGAAGGGAGAAGGAATTTCTACAATTTCACTTTTGGGCAGAGGAGGACAGTAGAAAGAGAAATAGCAGCACCCACAGCAAACTGTGCTACCACTTGCCTGTTGGTGTGCTCCAGCTAATATGCCTGGAAAGAGATGTACATAAGAATTGTCCTGCTACGGCTGAGCATCAGCCCATTTAGCCCATCAGTGTGACTCCAGCAGCGGCAAGAGGCAAGGCTGCTTAGCGAGTTCATGGAGCTGCTTTCCCACAGGCAGCTGCTCCCCTCCCAGTAACCCAGCATGTGCAGCTGCGGTACTCACAGGTGCCAGCAGGCACAGCCCCTCACATTGCCTTCTGCTGCACATTGCTGTCAGTAGCTAATTACCAAAAGATTGCTACAAATTGTCTTATGTTTGGGTGATAGAGCTTTTGGGCAATGAATACAGTCCAGCTTGTTCTGAATGGCAGCTGCCTCAGCATTGTGGAAGATGCTGTTGCTTATCAAACTCTTTGAAGCCCATAGCATGCTGAGCGAGAAGAAATACCCTGTGTTCCCAAGTTGATTGCAAATTTACACTTCACCTATCTCCACACTGAAAGAAACCTATCCTTAAATAAAGTAATCTGTGCAAAAATCTCATTCAAGATTAACCACACAAAGCATTTAAAGTGATGGCACTTCAAACAAAGCTCTAGTTAGACAGGAGCGCAACCTGTTTTCAAAAGTGCAGCCTACATAAATATGTATTCAGAATCACTTTTTAAAACCATCTTGGGAAAGAAGTCCCTAACTCTAAACAGAATAACTTGCAGTCTCTGATCATTTCATTTTGAAGTCTAGCTGCCTTGAATTTTGAATTCTAATTAATATATCTACTGGAAGCCACAATCTGCTACCTTTCCTCCCCCAATCCCCTTAAAACTGCCTCCCTACAGTATTTTTCAGCTTCAGCAGATTAGCAAAAATAATTGAAAAGGTGAAAACTGTGAAACTGGTTTTCCAGAATTTCATCTTTCTTTTGGCAGACTAAAGAAGTCTTATCATTTAAAGCTGGCATGTGGCTTCACAGAGTACTTATTTTTTCCACTGTATCAGGAAAAAAAAACCATTTTAAAAAGGAATTACTGGAATCATTCTGCTCAGGAACTTGTACCAAGCTTGTGTTGTTAAAAAAAAAGAAATTAGGCAACTGTTGGTTAATAAACTCAATCTTTAGCCATGTTTGTTCACTTAGGGGATACAATGATTTATACTTTGTAGTGTACACTGTTATATATACTTTATATATACGTATTATCTACAGAGGTAGCGTGTATCCTTATCAGAAGTCAATGAAGGCTGCTATGTGCCTGAGTGATCACAACATCAACACACCAACTCAATTGTATTAAAAATACACAGTAAATGTTTAGACACTTTCAAATAAGAGGCAGAAAAACAACATATTAAGCAGGTTCTGATTTTAGATATATATATGAATGTACCTCATCAATTTTAATACAGCCACTTGGACACACCACACATCTTAGACTACAAAGTATACCTCTACCCAATAAGCTATTTCTGATCAGTCTCTCAGCATTGCAACCTACTTCTGAAATAAGGATGGAGATCCTGAAGTTGTTCTGACAGAGTTTCATGTACAAGTTGCTCAAAGACCACTCTTGGTAGGCCTTTTATTGCTACTGAGGATTTTGCTCAGAGGCATCTTGCTGTAGAGTCAGTATAGTACCTTAGGAAATAAGGTTTGAACTGAACTTGTATTAATTATTTTGCTGTTCTGAGTAAAACTAAATGTTACAGTGAGCGTGTGTTTTAAATACTAGGCTAATATACAGACTACACTTTACAGAATTGGAAAAGGCATGATTGGGTTGCGTCAGATTTTAGATCATCTGGAAGATATGATCATATAAAAGAAGCGTTTGAAAGACTCCTGGTGGTTTTGGATCAGATTTATTAACCACTCCTCACATTAACCTGTCTTCTTGTGTGCTATATCAGCAATTTTAAAAAGAAAAGCTTGCAGATAAATGTACATCCTGGTAAGCTGCTGTTTCTCTGCCACTCTACACAGCTGGTCAAGTGCCCATGTACAAGTATCAGAGTGACACTGCTGCTGTTCTCAAGTGAAACACCACTAAATGAACTCATGTAATGCCCCCTCCGATGGCATGATGATCTATAGAGAATCACAGAATAGCAGAGGTTGGAAGGGACCTCTGGAGATCACAGAGTCCAACCCCACTGCCAAAGCAGGATCACCTGGGCAGGCCACACAGGAACAGGTCCAGGCAGGTCTTGAAAGTCTCTAGAGAAGAAGACTCCACAACCTCCCTGGGCAGCCTGTTCCAGGCACTGTCATCCTCACAGTGAAGAAGTTTTTCCTCATGTTGAGGTGGAACCTCCTGTGTTCCAGTTTGTGACCATTACCTCTCATCCTATCACAGGGCACAACTGAAAAGAGACTGTCCTCTTCTACTTGACACACACCCTTCAGGTATTTGTAAACACTGATAAGATCCCCTCTCAGTCTTCTCTTCTCCAGGCTAAACAGCCCCAGGTTTCTCAGCCTTTCCTCGTAAGTCCCTTAATTATCTCTGTAGCTCTCCGTTGGACCCTCTCTAGTATTTCCCTGTCCCTCTTGAACTGCGGAGACCAGAACTGGACATAATACTCCAGATGTGGTCTCACTAGGTCAGAGTAGAGGGGGAGAAGAACCTCCCTTGACCTGCTGGACACACTCTTCTTTATGCACCCCAGGATACTATTGGCCTTCTTGGCCACAAGGGCACATTGCTGTCCCATGGATTACTTATTGTCTACCAGGATGCCAAGTTCCCTCTCTACAGAGCTGCTTTCCAGCAGGTCTACCCCTAATCTGTACTGGTACATGGTATTGTTCTTCCCCAGGTGTAGGACTCTACATTTATCCTTGTTGAAGTTGATTAGGTTCACCTTTGTCCTGCTCTCCAGCCTGTCCAGATCTCACTGGATGGCAGCACAGACTTCTGCTGTATCAGCCACTCCTCCCAGTTCAGTCATCAGCAAACTTACTTAGGGTGCACTCTATCCCTTCATCCAGGTCATTGATGAAGATGTTGAATAAGACTGGACTCAGATCTGACCCCTGGGGAACACCACTACTTACAGGTCACCAGCTGGACTCTGCACCACAGATCACAACCCTCTGAGTTCTGTTGTTCAGACAGTTCTCAAGCCATCTCACTGTCCCCTCTTCTAACCCACGCTTCCTGAGCTTACCCAAAGAATGTTATGGGAGATGGTGTCAAAAGCCTTACTGATGTCCAGGTAGACAACATCCACTGCTCTCCCTGCATGTACCCATTCAGTCACACCATCACAGAAAGCTATCATATTAGTCAGACATAACTTCCCTTTAGTAAATCCATGCTGGATACTCTTGATCACCTTCTTTTCTTCCATGTGCTGAGATATGATCTCTAGAATGAGATGCTCCATTACCTTCCCAGGGACGGAGGTGAGGCTGACTGGTCTGTAATTACCAGGGTCTTCCTTCTTGCCCTTTTTGAAGACTGGAGTGACATTGGCTTTCCTCCAGTCCTCAGGCACCTCACCTGTTCTATAGATCTAATGTGTTCTGAAAAGATGACATCATAGGGTTGTCCTGATAACCCAGCAGGAGCTGCTCTGCTGTCACCTCAACCCATAGCAAGAAATCAATCAGAAACCCAAAGGGGCAGTCTTGGCTTGAGGGACACATCACAGGATTGCATTACCAGCATTGGAGCATCTCAAGAAGTTAAGACAGTTGCAGCAGTGGAGGAGCAAAGCCCTTTTGCCCACAGCCTCGTGACTCCTTATTCCTAAACACCTGGCAAAGCTTTCCTTGTGGTTGGGGCATTCCCAAACGCACACATGTTGCACTGTCCTTCTGCCGATGCTTTCCTGTGACCCTGTCCTGCAGGCTTCTTTCTTTCCTCATAAATGGAATACCTGTAGAGGGCTTCATAGAATCTCCTTGAGCCACACCATCTTCTAAAGATTTTGAGATTTTTCAGCTTTCTCTCAAATTTCTATCAAGTTTGGGTAAAATTAGCAGATTCCTGAATCACTAGGAATCACTGACACAGCTACCTTAGGAAGGGCCTAAGGAAAATAATTAACTACCTATGCCTTCAAATGGCAAATTAATTTATTCTCAGTAATTGAAGAAAACAGTCTTCTAAATAACATTCAAGCAGATGGTAGATAAACAAGTGATTGCAACACATTTCCTACAGGTTTCAGGACTCTATGGCAATGGGAACTGTACAGGATACAAATTAAATGGAGGTGAAAAATCCTATAAAGTTCTGCCTTTCATTTCACCGTGGGATCAAACATTGACTTGTGTTATTGTACTGCCAAACAACAATGTGAATTAGTAGCATCTTATTTTCCTTCCTACTGCAGAATTTAATCTACCTGGAGAGCCATTGGCCACTGGCATTCCTACTTCCCTTCATTCCAACACATTGTCTTAATATGACATCCTTAAGAAATAATTGTTTCAGAACTTGAAGCAGAGATGCTAATGCAAATTGCATCATTGCAAACCAAAAGTGAATAGAGGGCTGCTTCACACAACACAATAAATAATAGGGCTTTTTTAAAAAAACAAAATAAATTTAATTGCAGACTTTACAAATTTAAACCCTCTTTATCCAGAAGCATGATTTTGAGATGTTTCAGAACAACAGCTATTGTGTGAGAAGTTTTCTTAACGTATGACCTAAGTGACTTTAATGGCTCCAGTGCTATTTCTACAGTTTACTTAATGTCATTCCAGTTATTCATTTTATACTCAGTGAAAAACAGAAACATCATTTTATTCCTTCTTAAAACTAAATATCCTCAGGGGAAATTAAAAAAAAATTAATAAAGCAAGCAATCTGCTAATCTCAAAAAGAAATTACCAGGTTGCTTTATTACACTTCCCGCAAAACTAAATCTCGGTATTTAAATATTTATGTCAGTCTAAAACTTATAATCGCAAAACAAATTTAACTGCCTGCGCAATCTATTACATACTCTCCACCTGTAGTTTCCAGTTCTGACATAAATGGTTGCATTATCTGCAAAGGGTTATGTGGCAGACATATTTCTAATTAAAAACTCACCCAACCCCAAAAAAATCCCATTCCCAGGGTTTGATTAATTAAAAAGCAGCAACAAGCACCAAGCCCCCTGCCCACTCCCTGGAAATGGCTTGTCACAATGGAAACCAACACATGCGTTGTCATTTGGGGTAACTACCAGAATACCCCAGCCCACATGAAGATCCCAACCTAGGAAAAAGGGAGAGCAACATTTTTCTAATGTGGTTACCAAGTTGCTCCTGAAGAACGAAGCATGTGTATGAAAATAGTAAAGTAAGCTCTTAAATGGATCTAACTCTGTGGTAGTAGTATGCTCTTTATGCTCCTACAGATCTCATTTTGATGAAGCAAGACTCCTCCTTATGATTTAATTACTGTCTAATCCAGCCTTAGATGCAGCTGTGTGCTCTCTGTTGAGATCTCCAGGCACTACAATACAAATAAAGTAACAAAACATTTCCAGATCAGTTTAGATGAATGTTTTAATTGGTAATACATTCCTTTGTTTAATAATAAAAAAAAAACCCCAAAAAACCAACCAAAAAACCCCCAAAACAATACAGTTTCTGCCCTTTAACAAAAAAAAAAAAAAAAAAAAAAAAAAAAAAAAAGGTCAAATTTGTAGCAATTCTGCCTGTGTTTTCAGAAAGCTTTTCATTAAGATCCTTTTGTTTAAGTATGCCAGTTTCTGTCCAGTTACCATTTTAAATAAGTCATAGCTTACAATGCAAATGAAAACTGGTAAGCTTTAAGCTGTTAGACTGTGAATTTTGATGCAGCCTCAAGAATCACTTTTGCAAATGAAAGACTTCTCTCCTTATGCTTTGTTAAAGTTTGCTCACTACTGACTCAAAACACATGCCTTTCATACCTGAGCACCAAGAATCAGTATTTCATATAAACAACTCAAATGTAACACAAGACTTACACCAGACAGATTTCCCAATGAAAATCAGGAAAGTAATGAGGAAAGAAATCCTTGCAGGTCATAGTATGAGTGTCTTCTTATAGCACATTATTTTATACCAACAACACAATCACATTTATCAGCTTGGAATTCCTATGGGCCTCAGAGATGTGCCCCAGCCACTCCAGTTCATACATGCCAGGCAGCTGGGGTACATGCTGACCTTTTCCTACATCTTGAGCCTAAAAAACAAAACCCAAAAAGCTATTATATAGTTAGATTTTAAGTGCACATGCTGGGTGTATGTTTTCCTTTCCCCCTTGACTCAAAATCTATTGACAGAAAAGTGTAACAAAAATTGCTTCCCCATGTCTTACATGTTCCAAAAGATACCCTTCCTAATTATATTAACTTTAAGAGGGATTATAACTCCCCTCAACCTTGCTTGGATCAAAAACCTAATCTAATGCAACAAAAATAAAATACTTGGAAAGGTAGGAATGACTTCAAGTGTAAATGCTATGCTTTCAGTTTTCACTAAAGGAAATTAGTCAACCTGTCCTACGTAGTCCAGATATCGCTAGAGGGAGGGTTATCAATAAATCTAGCCTGAATTTCGGCTTACTTTTCAGTTTGATTTTAAAATCAAATTTAACGCTTTCTTCATGCTAGTCATTCCTTCAGCTCAGCTGTACAAATTACTCCCTGTGAGCACAAAGACTTAAACTGTTTTTTTCAGAGGGAAGTTTCTCCCTCCACCCCGGCTTTTTCTGTGTGACAGTGGAGACTTTCAAAACCTGTCGAGGCATTTCTGAGCGATCTGCCCCAGTTCTGGTCCTGCTCTGGCAGAGGGGTTGGACTCTATGATCTTGGAGGTCCCTTCCAACCCAACATTCTGTGCTTCTGGGACTTGGCCTTTGTTGCACAAATGCAGCTCTACAAACAGTCTTTTTGGCAAAGATTAACTCAGATTTCCTGATAGGGTAGACTGATGGAAATTTTAAAAAAGCAGAGGCCATTCTGTTTTATAGTGTATCATTACAATTCGCACTTCAAAATTAAAACAGTTTGTCATACTGATACAACTTTATAAAAAAATCGTAACAAGGTAATGTAGTATTACAAATTTATTTAGTTTCATCAAAGTAATTTTTCAGCATTGAAAATTTCACACATATAAAACAACTTCAACTTTTATGCATTAAAACCAAAGATGGATTTTTTTTTTAAAGGAAGTGCTGTGCTTTTGTTTTTTTTAAACATCTCTCATTAACCAAATTCTTTAGTTATAAAGCTGATAAAAATAAGTCATGCACCACCATATTTTTTTTTTAATACATGAAATTAATCTCTTTGGGAAACAGGAAGGTTGTTTTTTGTTTTTTTAAAAGTGTATCATGAAAGATACAGACCTGAAAAAGGATAAACAATCATACACAAGGCATAAACATTACACAGAGTAATTCAGACATTTTATAAAGAGATCTGGAAAAGTACCTAAAATAGTGATATTTATTTAGTATAAAATTTCAATAATAAAATATTGCTCATAATAAATAAGAAAACATGAGTTTCACTAATACTGTTCTCCCCTTAAAGCTCTCTTGGATATAACATGGCAAGGCCTGATGAAATTTTTATTTTTCCTCCGTATGAAGGAGGCAGGTTTACAGGCTTCAGGCCACTCTTTGTTAGAAACGATATTATCAACAGAACACAGAATTCATTTCAAGGCTCATGCGTAGTTATGGGGGGGAATTAAAAATCTTTTAAGTATGAAGAAAAATTATTAGGGTTGATTTTAATACATAAAATATTTGCTGCTTTTGTTAAAACCAAAGTGGAGTAAAACTTCTCCTGAATTATGAATGCAAAGATAAAGCTGCCCGAGTTTCCTCAAAAGCTTCTAAATATCTGTGCAGCTCTACTTAATGGTTATCAAAGCTGTTAGGGAAAGTTAGCTCTACAGGAGGACAAAAGTTTTATCCCTTTATATGGGGACATTGGGTTTCATCCCTGCTCGTCCCATCTGTAGGCAAGGCAGTTTGGAGTAGTTCTTCAGCAGCTGCTCAATAGCAATATGGCGGACGTTGAGCTCCGAGGCCAAAGAGTCCTTTTCTTGAACTTGCTGCGTCAGCTCTTCAAACACGTCTGCAAGAACATCATTAGGTTAACACACTTGGTCCCTGTACTTCCCTAGAGTTAAGCAGTGACAAACATTACTATGAAAGAGGCATGGACATTTAAATGGGTTCCTGTACCACACCACAACTTTTCCTGGTTACAGAGCAGCTTGGTGTATTCACTGCAAACTGAATGGGATCACCATTTTTTTAGTTTTGGGTGATCTGAGCCAAGGTGGATCAGTTTACACCTCAAAAAGAAGTTGATTCTGATTGTATTGGAAATACAGTGGAAGGATTAAGGAAGTGACTGTCCCCCTGTATTTGGCACCTTGAGTGCTGTGTTCAGTATTGGGCCCTTTACTACAAGAAGGACATCAAGGTGCTGGAGTGTGTCCAAAAAGTATAAAGCTGGTGAGAGATACAGAGCACAAGTTTTCTGATGAGTGGCTGAGGGGACTGGGGTTATTTAGTCTGGAGAAAAGGAGGCTGAGGGGAGACCTTATTGCTTTCTACAACTACCTGAAGAGAGGTTATAGAGAGGTGGGCTAGGCCTCCCCTCCCAAGTTGGGATAGGACAACAGGAAATGGCCTCAAGTTGTACTAGGGGAGGCTTAAGTTAGTAGGAAAAAAATTGTCACTGAAAGGGTTGTCAAGCATTGGAAGGGAAGAAGCTGAGTTACCATTCCCAAAGGTATTTAAAAAAACATGTAGATGTGGCACTTAAGGACACAGTTGGACTTGATCTTAAAGGACTTTTCCAAAGTAAATCGTTCTACGATTCCAGTCAAACAAATTAAGGAATACTGTATTCTTCAGGTGCCAGTTTACAACAACCAAGAAGGTTACATGACGAAAGCACCTAGAAGTTTCTTGTTTTACATGGAAATGTGATTATATAGAGATTTCAGCTCAAAAAATAACTGATGGAAAGCCATCACAGTTGCTTTTTTAAACAAGATTTTCTTTGTTACAAAAATCTGCAACCCAAACCAAAAGGTACGGAAAAATTCTTACCCTGGATTTGTTTGAGCAGTTTTTCATTAAGCTGTTTTAACTCTCCAAGTGTCATCACAGTCACTGTAACAATAACATCTTGTTATTACTACTACTGAAGTCACATAAGCACACCTAAGCAGATTCCTGTATTCTCAAATCATCATCATTGGCATCCTAATAATCAGATGTGTGGCAGTAAGTCAGAGGCAACATTTTTTATTAATCATTTGTGGAAAGTTTTGAACATTCTCTCTCATATCTTGACATAGACAAGGATTTACTCCGTAGGAATGCCCCCTATTCAATGTCAAAAAGCTGGAAACTCAAGCCCTCAACACAGTGGCATCCAGCATCAGAACTGCTTGTAAATATCTTGACACCTCTAAATACTGCAACTTCCTCTGACTGCAAAACATGGTTTCCACAGCATAACCTCTGCCAGTATGTCTGTTTAACTGTGGGCAAGTGGACAACTCTGAGGTAAGTCCTGCTACATTTGCAAGCCTACAGGAAACAGTTTCCCAGCAGCATTTTCAGCATGCAGCCACCTGTTTTGGCTATCAAGTTTTGTGCTTTATGTAGGTAAGAATAATGTATACAGTTTCCACGGGTACCTCAGTGATAAATTCTGAAGAAAAAAAATAATTAGCTTGGTACAAAGACCGGCATTAAAAAATAGGCCAACAAAGACCATCTATAAAAATAGGATTACTTCTCCCTTTCTTGTGCTATGCTCCTAGTGAGAACTAAATGATCCTCTACATCATTCAAATCCCCTTCTGTATCTCAGGTTACATGTATATTGATCATCCTCATGGAAAACAGATATTAAACCTCAGAGGAGGGAATTGTGAAAGCATTCTACGCTGCCCTTGATCAACAGCAGCAAGCAGGGAAGCACTGGCCAGCTTCTTAGAAATTCGTCAACCTAGCAGCGGTGGGCACAGGTTGGTGCCATGCCTGATGCTTAGAGGCCCTTGGCAGCACAGTGAAAAGTGACAGTTCTCATCTCCACAGGAGGATATAGGGCATCAAAACAAGCTTTAAAGCTTTGTAATTTTAAATATTGTTTGTAAACAGCGCTGCAGCTTTCACAAAGCTCTCACTGCATACTTGCTGCAATTGCAGTTTTTATTCAGAGATTTCTCAGTGCAAAAGGTTTCTATATTGTAAATTTAAAGCCTAAGTTCTGAAAAGGATGTTTTTTACCTACCCACAGAATTATTCAATTATCCTTAGCCTTCTCTTTCAATCTCTCTCACATCTTGCAGTTGTGGGATTCTAATTTTCTGTCAGTTCTGCCAAACCAAAGAAGCTGGCAATAGCTAAGATAGCCTACTTGTTACTTGAGACGTAACACCACTTAGGACTGAAACAGAGGCACTTTTTACCACCAACAGCCAAGTACAGAGGTGTTCCTTCCTACCTTTGGCTAACAATACACCTGAAGATTCCTTTCACACATCTTACCACCCTTCAAGTTCCATGAAAACCCTGATTTGATTAAATATAGTCACTGGCAGCTTTATAAAAATTTCAAGATGTTTTTACACTTTTACACTCAGTGGTAGGATGTTAACATCCCATTTCTTCATGATTTTCATCAACATTACATCAACTGTACCAGACAGGCAAGCTCACACATTATGTGTTTGTATCAGGACTGGACTGTTTCATGAAACATAGTTCTGATACAGAAGGGAAAGGGAGAAGGAACAGAACACTCAATTTGAGTAATAAAACATTATTCCATCCATATCTAAGGTAAATTATAAAGAAATATTGGCCAAGCTATTTACAGATACATTAACAATAGGTCTTTTTAGTAGAGAATGTCATTACAGTGGAGGTACTGCAGTAAGAAGGTACACAATTCTGGCAGAGAACGTCTGACTAAGTTTTTATCTAAAATACAAACTTTATGATTATATAAAGTCTCCTAATGAATGTCTTTTCAAGTCAAATACTACAAAAAGGTTAAATAAATACATATAATACAAAGGAAAAATGCCCCAACAGTGCATTATGCAGTCATAACAGAAGGGAAAAAAAAAAGCTGTTACTGTGCTCAAACCAGATTGACGTTCCCCTGTCCCAAAATCAGAGATGAGAGAAATAAATTCCAAGTCACTAACTTCAGTTGGGTAACTCCATAAGCCAGGTCAAGCTTTCATAGTTCCTCTGTTAACTGCTCTCATGATTTAAGTAATCCCAATTTATAACTCCAGAGCACAGGTGGTCAAACAGCACAGCGTATGTTTGATTTATGGCATTAAGACTAATTAACTACAAATGCAATACGAAGCCTCATACAGCAGGTAAAAAAAGATACTTTCATAAAGAATCAGAAATGACTGAACTTTGCAAGGACAGGTTTGTTAAAAAAAAAAATTGGAACCTGAAGAAATTGATTACAACTTTTTACAGTATCTCTCACTCTGTCTTCTGACATTCTGAACTCCATTATTACCTTGTTTTTCATCACCTAATTTTGCAGTGAATATTTTACCAACTTTGTCATCTTGCTCAGGTCTTCAGAACCTCAGAAACCCCCTCCAATTACTTTCCTCACCTACAAAACTAAGAGTGAATGTATTACAGTTTAGGACCAGGCACTGTTCTAAAAGCAGGATGGGAACTGTAGCGATATCTAGGAACATAGTCCTAACAGAATTTTTATGTAGGTTGATTCTGAGACACTACAATATCCTACATTTTTCTAAAGATTTCTTCTAGTGATCTCCTTCTTAAACGATGCAAAAAAGTTACTTTCCACTGCTTTCAGTATCACCAGTCAAAAGACTGCCCAGGTCTACTGCTATAGCCTTTAAGAAGACACAGTGGCATAAGGACCTTTCCATTTCTTATGCTCAATAAACAGAAGAAAAAAACCCAAACAAACTCTAGTGAAATGCACAAGAAAAGTCCTCTATATTAAGAATGTTTAATTTGCTATGTTGTTTCACTAGTTTGCTCTGCTACCTTACCTCCAATTTCCCCTACTGCTTAGAGCAGCACTCCTTAAAACGTAAATGAAGGCACGGCACAGGTTCAGGAAGACAGTTGTTTTCAGGAGCTTAGTAATCTCCACAGGCAAAGCTGTGCAACTGCCAGGCCTGACTTCTTGAAGTGACTGCTATCAACTGTAACTAGTTTTTTTGGGTTTTTTTGGTAAATTAGGCATGATCTGTATCAGACTGGAATATAACTACAGGAAAACAAAAAAACCCCACAAAAAAATGCCAACCAAACTGACCATCCACACCAATCACAGATTTTACAGTACCTCCAAACTGTTAAAAACTTGATGTCAGGATGTGAATTAATGCCCTGTGGGGACATTGAGTGGTCAAGATGTATTTCAAAGAATGCCCTTGCTTGCTAGGTTGCTTGTAAATAGTTATATACTTACGTTCTTCCCTGCTGTATTGAGGATGCCTTCTATGAACACTGGTAATTGAATCCTCTTCAGATTTTTCAGCTTTCTGAACTTGGTTGTGATTAGACCACAGAACACTGCTGCAACAGAAGGGAGCACCTGTTTCTTGTAACACACCGAGTCTGAAATCAGTGGATTCTCTTTGTCCCAAAAGAGTTTGTGAGCAGCTTGAGATGCCTCCCGAATTCCCTTCTATCCATTTTGCAGAGTATCTTGGTACTGGGGAATCAAACTGTGGGAGTAACTTTCTATCAGTCTGATGTCTGAAGTTAAAAAGGTGGTGTTGGGATGTTTTTGAGCTTTCAGGATCAGAGTCTAAATCCTTGTTTTGTGCGTATTGTATGATCCAGTTAATTTTTTTGCTTAAGATATTTTTTACTTCTGCATATGGACTTTTAGAAAGCTTTGATCGTGGACAGTCCTGATTTGCTATTAAGTGGAATTTTTCAAAGCAGTCTCTGTGCCCCCTTAAAGATCTTGTATGTAGAAGATCTGACTTGGGTACTCCTGTAAAGATACAACAGAAAAACTTACTGTATACTCAACTTATTTTTCAAAATATTTACTCACAAGCAACCAAGAAAACAAAAAAAATGATACTTTCTTATTAACAGTTTAATCACTGAAGTAAACAGGTATATGTTCAATATCACTGAAGTAAACAAGGATACTCTAAAATTCTTGCAGTTCCACTCTGTCTGGACTCCTTAGCACACAAAGCTCTTCACACACAGCAATCTCTGGTGCAGGACTTGCAGATTACCTGCCTGTGCCACTTGGATGATAATGCAGATGAAGCAAACTACTGCATCACACCTGTGCACGAGTATATAAACTGTAGAAGTTAAACAATCCCAACTTTTTATCAGAAAGTTCTATAGAAAAACACTGAAGAGTATTTTGAGAGTAGTCAAACAGATAAACACAGATGGTATGAGGAATTACTATTTCAGAAAGTTCATAGTACTCCAGTACAAAATTACTTTCTGCAACTTAGTTAATACTTTTTTTCTTAAGATTCACCTATGCAGTATCCAAGTCCAAAATATTGAACAGCTTGACCTTTATCTCAACACCTTGTATACTACTTGGGATGCTTTCACTATAATGAAAAACAATTCTAACGAGTTCCTCATTTCAATTAATAAATAACCTCAGAACAACTGGTTGAAAATGCTCAATGCTTACTAAAACCAGAATATTTAAACCAACATATGACAATGTAATTTGATCTTTGAAACTAGGTGACATGAACCAAGCTGCAGCCATTTTATATACTTCTGTGATAAAAGGTAGAAGTGATTAAATTAGAACAAAAACATGAAATACAACAGGTAACAAAATCTGATAAAGACTTTTACAAGCAATTAGTAGAAAGCTACATGTTACAACAATTCTGTTATATCTGTCTGACTTACCCTCTTCAATTCTTGTGGTAAACTAAGCCCCTCACCCCAAACGATTGACAAATGATAAACTGTTTAAGAGATTAATTCTGCAAAATCCAAAACTACAAAGGTAAAACTCTTAAAATTAAACTAGAAAAAACAAATCCAAGCAACACATTCTGATTATCTCACTTGCTGGTAACTGGTATTTCAAGTTGTGGAGTTCAAACATGGAGAGTAGCCATTATCAATTTTTCATTTTCCACTCTTTTGAGAAGTGCTGAAACTCAAAAGCATTGCTGATGCGGTTGAGCTTATAAGAGTCTACAAAAAATTCATGGGGCAAAATGACAAAAAGAGTGTAAAATACAAGGAATTTATTCTTAGTGGCAGAGGAGAAAGGTAAGGTCATGAAAACAAGACACTCCTCCTGTCCATGGTCTAAGTATTAGAACAACCAAAAGACACATCCTAACCAGAGGCACCTTTTAAGAAGGAATTTCCCAAGCAAAGTACAATGACAGATGTTGTCTTCACACGTACAGAATCAAGACTCTCTGTACCTCAAAATATCTTTCAACCTCTTTCAACGAATAGACATTCACTAACTTTTCTTAAACTCTACATGATCTACTGCCTACTTGCAAGGCTATTTTCCCCTCTTTATCTCTACGGGCACTTCAAAAATAATCCCAATTTCTAGTGAAAACAAGGAAAGACAAGTCATTTGTTTTCATGACTTACGGGTACAAAAATACAGTAAGTCTGCTTAACTCAAGTAGCATGATGGACACCCCTAAATCTTTAAGCCCTCAAGTAAGAGCAAACACTGTCAATTGAAGTTTTAAGGCATACGTTAACAGCACTGCAAACCCTAACAAAAACAGACCCATTTGTTCAATATTATTCCATTTACCCAAGTGATTCTTCAGTATGCTACACTGCTAATGTCTACAGTGCTTTCTTCTACTCACAGAAAATGTCATCAGATGGGCTGAAAAACAAGTTCCACACAATTTTCTATACAATAACACTCAGAAACCCATCTAACAATTTGACCGTAAGATGAATGAATGAAGCCAGTGTCTTCTGATCACAGGACACAGTAATCCTGTCTAAAGCAAACACTTGAAGATTTGGTGAAGAGGGAGGACAACTGCAGAAAGCACAGTTAGTAAACCTAGGACAAATGCAGTTTTGCACAGACTGCTTCTAGTTCACTGCTGCTAATAGGTACCAATGTCTGTTTTACAAGTTTTTACTTCTCTTTATTCTCCCCTTCATCCCCTCCTTCCTCAAAACTAGGGAAAGAACTACAGCACTGTTTCTCTCAAAAAGAGAAAAAAATGAAATCTTGCAAGTTTAACAAAGTATTAACAAAGTTTAACAAACTCTTGCAGTTAGACCCACATCTCAAGAAGCAGGTCAGACTACATTTTCTTACATATTCATGCTATCACTTCTGGGATAATCACAACAGAAACACCTGTACAAGAAGTGATGTAACACTGAAGCCTCACTTCAAAAAAAGTTCCTTTGAGGCTGCTTCATTATTTCTATGAGAATAACATGTTACCTATCTAAAATGGCACACAAAATAAACACAAAATGTCAGTTAAACAAGAAAAGAGCAGGTACATCATGACTTTATGAAGTCCCATCTCATTTTTCTCTCTAAGCTACAAACTCAAGGTTACTCAAGTTTTCCTTCTGACAAATTTATCTTTTAAAAGATTTCTGAACATTAACTTCCCCACTCCAAAGGCCCTCAGCTCAGTGAAATCTATTTTATCAGAACTCAGCAATATCATGTATGCCTGAAATTAGCAACTATTACAGAAGAAAAAAAAAGTTACTTCAAAAGTCTAAGTTTTGCTACCAGGGGTGAACTTATAGAGAGGGTTAATGGTTTGACACGATGATCCCAAGGGTCTTTTCCAGCCTAAACGATTCTGTGAACCGTAATGCCACTACTTCTGAACACAGAGCAAGTTATTACAAAAAACTTCTTCTATAAACAAATAACCACCAACCAGAACTTACATCCTTCCTCATCTCTTACTCCACTGAAAATAAACAAAAAGGGTCTATACTAAATACTCTTCAAAAGAATAAGGAACAGAAAATAATGTAGAAACCCAAACCAGTGTGTCAGAAAATTGCTTCAGCTTTCACATGGATTTCTACTGTAACAAACACATACAAAAAAAACCCTAAAAAACCAAAAAGACAAACCAAACCAAAAAAAAAACAAACCACAAAGCAAACAACCAAAATCCTCCAAACCTCCCAATCTTTCTTTTGCACTAAGGTGACAATTAGTCCTTTCCCATACAAAGAATGAGAGTAACGTCAGTCACTAACCTGGAATTGCATCCCAAGAGCTAAGCACTCACAGCAGCTCCTGTGCCAGCACAAACTAGTAATGACACACCAGTATTACAGCAAGTTAAAAGTACATTTCTTTGACACAAATCCTTCTGTGAGCAATACCATCAGCTTTACAAAGCAGAAAAGATGCCTATTTCTTTTTGGTAAGATTCAATATACCACTCTGATTACTTTGTATTTTTTCCTTTACCACAACTACAGAAAAATCTACCATCTGGTAAACTGTCTTGGATCAAACAAATTATGTATGAAGATGATTCAGTTTTAGAAGACATTATTTTACCCAACATGATACACAAGTAGATGAATAAAGCAAAGTGAGACTTCTGTACATTACTAGAAGTAATATCGTAATTTTGATGCAACAGCTATTGTCAGTTCTGGGGATATTCACTGGGTTTGAGTTCTGCCTCAACATTCCTGCTTGCTAATATCCATCTCAACTTTTTTTATTTTTTGGGCTGGTTCTTCAAGTCAGCAATCATGCATCTACCAACATTTTTTTTTTCCCCCATATTTGCAGGTATGTGCACATTTGTCCCTTGTCTTACTTTCCAAGAATGGAATTGCAGAATATGTCCAAGTATGTCTTACTCTTCATACTTATTTTTTTCAGAGAAGAAAAACAAACAGCAAAAAGCAGAAAAATGCCCACAACCACCCAAAGCAGGAAAGTTTTATCTGCAAGGAAAAAAAAAAAAATCCACTAAAACTCAGTAACATCTAGAAGACCATATCTAACTAACTTAGGACAGCAGATGCTATTAGGAAACAATCTCATGCCATAGATCATTCCTCAAGTGAAAAATATTCACAAGATGATTCCAAACTTCAAGACAAATAAAAGAATGCAAGTGTTTACCATCTATTATTTGCTTCTGATTCTGGTAACCCATGTGTCCTAGACAAAATATAAATGGTATCACTTTACTCAGCAATATCATTGCATGTTTAGTGCTTGCAAGAACTAGGCTGCTTATCCAAGAGACTAGTATTTAGGCAAAAACTGTTTCTGAATATTTTAATTTCTGAGCTATGCAAGGCAGAAACTTTTCCTCTATACTTGTACAGTTCTCAACATAATGAGTCCTAATGCATTCCTGTGGAAAAAAAAATTGTAAATGAATGATTAGCAATCAAGCAATTTATAAAGTAGCATGAATTTTTGTAACTTGTAGTTATTTGTAATTGCAAGGTAGCCGAAAGCAGGGAGAATATTTAACATATAAACAGGGGCATAATCACATCTCAACAGTCCACACCATTTTAAAGCATTTGTACCTGAAAGTAAATCAGTTTTCATCATATTAAAGTTCTGGTGGGTTTTTTTTGTTTGGTTGGGGTTTTTTTTGTGTGGTTTTTGGTTTTTTTTTGTTTGGTCGGTTTTTGTTTTGGTTTATTTTTTGTTTTTGTTTGCTTGTGTTTTTTTGTTTATTTTGTTGTTTTTAAGAGAAGTCTGCAAAGACTATTTCTGCCTGTGCAACTGATTCACCAAGAACTATGTATAAAGACACACGACACAGAACTAAATTGAAATGCTGCTCATTTATATATAAAATGGCTAATTATAATAATACACAAGTTCAAAAGAAATGTTCTTGAATTCCCTACTTCACATTTCTTCACAAATGTTTTCATAAAAAAAAAAAATCAGTGATCATTAGCCTGCTTGATTATCTTCCACAGAGGTTTTAATTTATTTGTATGTTTGTTTAAAAAAAACCCAAACAAATAACCCACTTTCTTATTTGTCTTTTCAGCTCCATCAGTTGAAAATAATGTTAAAGAAAGCCTGAGTCCCTTTCTTAGTAATTTATAATGCATTGCTGGAAACTTAATTGTTTTTGCAAGGGTGAATAACCTTAGTTTGAGCAGCTGAAGAGGGAAAAAAACCCCAGAAATTAAGATGAAGTAAAATTAACAAGAATACTTCTAGACACATGAACAGTCAACTATGAATTTGTACTATGACACTAATTCATTAAACCCATATTAAAGCCACTTTAAAGAATTTACAAATATTTATACCTGACCATAGAGGAAGGAAAAGAAAAGCTGCCTTCTCAGTATAATGGCGGTAACGACCATACACATAGATTCCAAAAATGTGTGAAGTATACATGGTTATTAAGGACAGTCAAAGGCAAGTGCACGCACCTCATAACACAAATTTGTATACTACTGGCAACATTAGCAAAATTACCTAAGCCAGAATACTTAGAGAAGGTACAGCTTTAGTTTTAACAATCTGTGGAGACTGCCTTCATAGACAGGGAAGAAACGCTTCTCGGGCACAATTCACTTCATCTTAAATAGGTAACTCCAGAGAGATTTGTGATCAGCACCTAGGCTTTTTTCCTTTAATACTGTGAGCAAGAACCCTTGCGAATGGCAGCAGGCTGTGGCTGCCTACTTTAAGTGCCACAGCTCTCACTACATGTTCTGAAATGTTCTACCTGCTGCTCCTCTCAGCTGCCCACCTGACATGTAAACAGCATTGCTTTGTGAACAGGGATCTTTAGACAGCTCAAACAGTTCCTGAACATCTGCTAATGTTCACTTGGAACAAGAAGATCAGATGAGCTCAAGTTTGGTTTACCTACCATACTAGGTTAAGACCTGCAGCAGACAGGGAAACACCTCACATTAAATGTTTAGGTCTAGCTATTTTAAGTCACTGTGGTGTATTAGTCTGATTATTAAAACTGCTGAAAGACAGGGGGTTGTTGTAATAGAAAAGCAGATCCCATGACCTAACCAAAATACATTAAATAAAACCAGCCCATAATGACCTAAGACAGGAAGCCATCCACACATCTAAATCACAAAGGGTGGGGAAAAACTGATATTCTTCAGGTGTACAATTCTGCCAACACTGAAAATAGGGATCATTACAGATGTGTATCTTCAGTACATCTGCCTCACAGGACTTAAAGCCAGATGCTACTTTTAAGTGTATGCATGCCATTTCATTTGAGAGTTAAATTTTATGATTTATTAGATCGGCTAGAAGGAAAATGCTAGTGCCATTCATTAACTTCCAAAACCAGACACCTGCTAAAGCCTAATATATGAACAAGATAATATCTAAAGTTCTCTCCTCACTTTCATATGATAAAGCCATTGCATTGCGTACATCAAGTTGTGCACACAAATCCTACTGCATTCCTATTTGTTCATTTTTATCTTAAGACATAGCAAAGACATACTATTTAAGACAGAACATAAGCATATTTACAAAATTCATGTTTCCTATAAACTACTAAGAAGAAAGTTCACTACGGTATTAGACGAGCAAATGCATTCTGATGAGAACTTTACTACAGGAACTACTATGTTAAAGATGTCTCACACTTTGTAAGAAAAATCAATTCAACCGACCTTGAGGGGGATAGAAGCCATGAGACAGGTTTCTGTATTGTGGATGGTGCCAGATAAGTAACATTAAACACTCACAATTTACTTGTTTGCATATACAAACCTCCCAAATTTACACACAGAAAAATCAAGAATGTACTTTTAGAACCAGCCACACAGCTCAACTATCACTCAGCAGTACTCATATGGCAAGATTAGAAGATTAAGAATAACATCTCTGACTAAGTTCGGACTTGAATTCGTAGTCAAGAGGTTTACGGGAAACTGCAGCTAGTTCCACAAGTCCATTCCAGTTTGCAGAAATGAGTCATACCCCTGGACTGCAAACAGTACCTTGAAACAAGTTCTCATCTGTCTAGTCTAGATGGGAAGCGATGAAATGTTACAGCTTTTGTTACCAGAATAAAATATTTTATTTGTTGTTATTTCATTAACACTGAAAAAAGTAAAGATGTGTAATATATTAGAACAGAATTAAATTAAAACAGCAGCCTCTAATCCTTTCAGCTACACCCTACAAACCATTTTACTCCAGTGAGATATTTTTTAAGGTGTAAGACAGGAAAAAAAAGTGAAACTTGAGTGCTTATAGCTTTTAACAAGTAAACCACTGTTTTTTGGGTTTGGGTTCAGTTTTTTTTTGTTTGCTTTCTTTTTTAATGAACATAAAGAACACAGAATGAGGATATTACACAAGATTTTATAGATCTTAACAGGAAAAGCAGCTATGCAATAAGACAGATTTGTATATAGCATCTTTGTCTCAACCTGGAGACTGGGATGCACCAACCTGATGCTGAAATTGCCTCAAATGCTGAGTCTATCAGCACTTCAAAAGGACAAGAAAATTGATTATATTAACATAAATCATGGGAATACATGCCCAGTATGTACAGTTTATCTTCTTTTATATTATAAGACCTGGAGTACAGACTGTCATTTGCAATTCAGCTGTTCAACTTTAAACAGAAATGGAAGCAAGCCAGTTTGCTTGTCAGCTAGTATTTAAGATGTTATCATAGTTAGCAGCACCAGAAAGGCAAAAGAGTAAATAAAAATCAGCTCCAAAAATCAGATTTTCCCCTACTATTATGGCTTTGTCTCTGTTACAGAACCTTCAATTTCAGGAAACACAATAATCCTGCATTAAGACACACCAGTGTAACGTATCTTAACGTAGTTTTATCTAAGAGAAATAATGTAGAACTAAACTGTAATTATTACACTTTCAACTTTGCAACCTTCAAAGACAAAGTCCGATATTTGAACAAATCCATGCGGGTATGAAGCTCCTGAAGCTGGGATTTCCACAGGCACTGTTCAGAGGATCAAAAAGGGTGCATTAATGAAGGACACATCTGCATCGCCCCATGCATGCCTGTGTGAAGATACCTAAACAAGTCTAAACAGCACAACTGCTTACCACTCCAGCTGCCCGTGTGCTCTGTCAAACACAGGCTAGACAGTTACATCATCCTAAGAGAAAGATGAGAGCACAGCTGGGGATCTCTGTACAGTGCCACATTCTTATGTGAAAACCCCACAACTGGAGTTTCAAAGCAGCCTGTATGGGCACCAGAGGCTTTTGTTGATACATTTACATACAGACAGGTTTTATACATAAACACACTTATATTTTTCTGTGTTCATATATTTTTTCCCTCCACCTTCAAGTTTAACCTGCAATCAGTTGTTAGTATTACACATTTGCTACCAGAATTCAGTTAATCATTTCCCCATATTATCACAAAATAAAAAAAAGGAGAAGAAATTTGTCTTTAACATATAAACACAATTTCCTGGCTTATGCAATCTAGTTACACATGAATTTAAAATCTTTCCTGTTTCAATCCACACATTACTGTGACAACTACGTAGAAAAATAAAACAGTACCAAACAGTCTCTGATGTTCAGTTTGACTTTTGTTTGCCTTGTGCAGGCAACATCAAATTCCAACAGACCCACACCACCAAGATGGTGTAAATCCCATTTGGAACTTTGAAACCACTGTAGAGAGTATCAGCTTCATGTCTCACATGTGAAATACTAAACTAACTAAGTATTTTTCATAATTTAAAGTTTAAGAATCGTGTTTGCATTCTGATGTGCTAAATCCCCTGATAGTGATCCTTCAGACAAAAGTCAGTTTTGCAATGAGGTATTTGTGTAGCGTAGTCCACTCAGCTTCACTGAGCAGGAATCCTCAAACTAAGTGAGCTGAAAGAGCAAGTGCAACCATGAACAAAAATACTCCTCTTTCAAGACGACCACCTTCCTGTTTAGACTGAAGATTAACACTAGTAAACACTAAGAAAGCTACTCTTTCCCTATACCTCAAGAAAAGTTGATGACACATTATGGGATGAAGTGTAAACCTACATCTTGACTTTCTGTATGTTCATTTTCTTTTTCCTCCTTACTTTGCCAACTCCTTTCCTCCTCTTCAAACTTCAGGGAAACAGACCCTATAATCTATATACATCAATCCTGAATAAATTCTGTGACAGGCACCACAGCTGAACTCCAAGCTGCACTCAAACCAGTAGTTTCTGTGAATTAACTAAACTTAGCAAGAAGGACAATCACATTTTAGGCTAAGCTATCATTTCATTTAATTAAAAGACTAAAATCTAGCATTAAAAAAATTACGATGGGGACATGATTTCTGAGAAAACCAAAGGTTTTATGACACAGTAACTAACATCCTCATGCATAAACTCAGCAGTTAGCTAATAAAGGCAGAGAACAGATTCAGTTTTTTGTATAGTGGTCTTCTCTACAAAGTACCGCATGAATAACTTGCTTCGCTTCCCCCCTCCCCCCCCCATTCAATTACCTATCAAGCTGTTGTCCAAACATAACAAAGGTTACAAAAAAACCTTCCCCAGTGTCAGGAACGTAAAGGCTGAGACACATAACAACACCGATCCAGGAAGAAGTCTGTTGAGTCAGATGGGGATGGTCTCCGACTTGCACATTTCTAATTACTGACTTGACCAAGACGATCAATGTTACCATCTGCAAGCAAGGGAACTTGTATAGGTGTCAGAAGACATGAAGATTTACCAATACTGAACTACAATTTAATTAAATGCAGCTAAATAAATTATATTTCTCTGATGTTTTCTTTATATAACTTGAGAAAGTCTGCTTCAGAGTGTTGAAGTGGTGAAGCCCTGGGGTAGATCAGTTTCAAGTGCATGGTTTACCATAGACAGCTTTACACAATCAGGTGCTGGCATGACGGGAAACAGAACTGTTCACGGGAGTTTTGTTATAGCATTAGAATATGACACTGTTTCAAAAAAGGAAATTGTGAAACCTACTTCTAGAATTTCATACATAGACTCAGGGAATCATAGAATCATTTAGATTGGAAAAGACCTTTAAGATCATTGGGTCCAACTGTAAGCCCACCACTGCCAAGTCCACCGCTTGACCTTGTACATGAATCCTCAACACTCCTTTCTATCCCAACCCACCTTCTGCCGAGGACTGGATGACTAGGAAAGATGGAAGAGGTGCTACACATTCCCCTTAAGTCAGACAGAACTTAACACATAGAAGTTAACAGGGTGCTACAAACAGTGGGAGTATTTAAGCATCCAGCATATTTAAGCATCCACGCTGAGCCGTGACTAATAGCCTTGCTTGTTCTTGAACAGCAGCTATTTCCTACTTCACTGAGGGCGAAGTTACACATGCACAACAACACTAAAAATGAGCAGGCCTTAAGCTTTATCCTAGCTGCTGCATGAATCTTTTTAGAACGGCCTATTTCACTTCCTGAATTATTAACAATGTATGTCCATGTTTTAATTGCTTGGATTTTTAAATATGTTAAATAGGTGAGAACAGCACTTATAAAAGTGTGGGATAGCACATCTACAGAGTTGATGAAACTTAAGAGTTGATTCTGTTAAACAAGTAGCTATGTTATAATGCATCTGAACTTTATTAAAATACAAGCAGGAGGTCAGTATGAAAACACCTCACTCCCTACCCAAGGCTGCCAAATGATTGTTATTATATATGTATATAAATCACAGCTTGTCAGAGGAAAACACAGGAATGCGGTAGGTCCGTCAGAAGTAGGAAGCACATGACCATGGATATGGTAAAGGGCTGGCTCACAGAGTGGCTCAGCTAAAAAGCCTTGTGATGATTCTGTATAAAGAAGTCACACAGTCTCTTCTGTCCTTAGGCTTTCTCTCTCTATAAATGCAGTAACTGTACGTTTTTTCAAAGTGGTACACAAAAGACAGTATCAGAAATGGCGGTATTTTGATGCTACAATTAAATATATTAATACTTCTATTTTACTATGCAAAATAAAGCATTAAGAATATAATGGCTCATGCAATTTCAGGTGTGCTTTTATCACTAATCTGTTCAAGTAGCCTCCTTTTAAAATTAACAAAAAATGTAGAAGATTATGCAAAGTAGTCTTCTGTACAGATTAAGCCTTTATTATTATCAATGCTACTCAGAGTTCCAGGAGAGAGGAAAAAAACCACCAACTGTTCCAGCTAAAACATATAATAATCTTGTAAAGAAATACCTGCAAGTAACTTGGACAAATCCACATCAGATCTCAAACAACAGAGCATAGAAACCATCCAGTAATGTTTTAATGCATTCTGGTTTATCCATTTCAACACTTCCAAAACAAAACTTGATTCTGAATGCAACTAAAACCATGTCTTTTTCCTCATTCTAAAGCCTAGAGAGAGAAATGTTTTCACTCCACATTGAGAACTGCAAACCTATCATTTTAAAGCAGTTAGAAAACTCAGACTGGCACGTTGTCTTAGGTTAGACAGTTGTTCTGAATTTTACCAAGAAATGCAAATATACAAGCGTGTCTCTTCTAAACAAAGACATAGGGCCTGCAAATTACTATATAAATATGAAAGCGTCGTTCAGGTTAAAAAATACTGCCTCTAGTGTATTTTTTAGCTCTAGTAGAAAAGACCTTAAAGGCATCCTTTTTTTTAAAATCAAAACACAGTGATGAGTCAGTATTTAAAAGTGATTCAGATTTGTTAATGCATTTTTCAGACTTTTATAAGGTACAAACAAGATTTTATTATCTATACATGCACTGAAAGATGCACAATAGAAACCGTATGAAATGCATATCCTTACAGTCAGCTACATTACAGTCAGCTTTATGCTTCAAGTGTTCAGAATAAACAGCTACATCACTGGGTCCAGAGCTATTTCCCCTCAGACAGGATCATTTAGTCCTTCAGTGTATGTATCCTTTGTATGTAGTGTCCTTTGTATGTATCAAAGACACCACAAATTTTGCTATCTGTCATCAAGAAATGGGACTATTCACATTACAGCCTTAAGCTCTTCATATTCAATGGCCCCATACTAATATAGATTACCCTAGGCAGTCACATGCACATACAGTTGGCAAATACCGCTTTATATACAACTAGAATAAATTACTTTGTTGGCCCCAAATCAAGAAAAAATATTAGTGCTTTCAAAAAAATCCTTATTTGACAAAAAAAAGGGAAATAACTCATCTGCTCATTCATGCCTGACACTAGATACATACATGAAAAAGAACAAGCTGGGTAAAATCTTCAGTAAACCAAGGTTTGAAGTTTTAGAACTACCATTCCAGATGCCAAACCAATACTACAAGATTAGTCTTTTCATAGATGGACAAAATTCCTGTTTTATAATTTGCAAACTTCAAGAAGCTTTGATGGTGAACCCAGTTTTGTCATACCATACTATATATATTATCTTAGGAAGGCAAAAAGAAATAACCCTGATTACTTCCTGTAAAAGTGAAACAATGATCTGCTTCCACAAAAAAACTTTTATGCTTTAAAATACGCACTTCAAGTTAGTTTTATACAGAGACACCTCTAAGTACAGAACAAAATCCCTGAATAAAAGCAGAACATAAGCTCTTTCCATCTGAATTAATATCAGGTCTATTATCAGTAGACAACACCAGGGCATTTCAGAAGCTCTTGAAAGGGGGGGGGTGGAGGTTACAGCTTTACATCTAGAGTAGCAACGCACTAGAGTAGCTAGGGCACCCACCTTAATTGGAAATGAGCTACTTAGGAACCTAACAAACTAGTTTGGCCAGCAGAAAAACTTTCCAAATACACGTTTTCCAACCTAAGCCTTTAGGAAAGCTTCCAGATAAACTCAATCTGCGTTCAGCTCCAAACTAAGCAGCCTATTAAGTTCTCCCAAGACGACTCCTATTAAAACGTTACCTTCGATGTTCAGCTCAAAACAAACGTGGCAAAAGGAAAGCGTTTCCTTATCGGTTCCCAGCTTGCAGACGCTGCAGACATTGTCATCGTCCAAGTCGATGCTCACAAACTGTTCTTCGTTCATAGTGCTCTTGAAGGGGAGCGAGAAGGGATGGGACCGTTATTCCAACCGCCACCCAGGCAAAGCACCGGCCGCTCCGCGCCTCGGGAAGCTGAGGGCAGCAACACACGACGACCTCAAACACGGCTCCAGCATCTCGCCGAAACCTCCAGCCCGCCCCGACTCTCCGGGACAAGAGGAGAAGGAGGGAGGGAGCGACCTGAGAAAGTTTCTTCCTCAGAGCGCGGGGGCCGCGGCGCGGGCAGCGGCCAGGCCGCGCGGCAGGGGCGGCAGGGCCGTCAGGGACCGAGCCCTCCCGCCTCCTCCCCACCCGCCAACTCCTTCCCGCCCCCGAAAGCTGCCCCGTCCCGTCCCGCTGCCCCCGTGGCTTCATCCTCAGGCTCGCCACCCCGCACCACCTCCGAGCACTGGCGGCGCGGGCGCTCCGGCACCGCGACAGCCCCGCGACAGCCCCAACGCCGCTCACCGCCGCTCCGTGCCGCTGCCACCCGTCCGGCCAAGCCGTCCCAGCTCCGCGCTCCACTATTGTTCGGCCGCCAGCGCCTCCGCCGCCGGAGCTCGGCGCCAGGCACCACCCCCCGCTTCCGGCCGAGACCACGGCTCCCGCGGGACAGGGAGGGTAGGGGTGAATCCTGGAGCAGCGCTCCGCCGCAGCTCGGCCACTGCCGTCGCCTCAGAGAGGGCCGACGAAGGGCGGAGAGGCGGGAGGAGAGAGCGGGCTGCTGCCTTCCCGCCCCTTCGCGCGGCCGCGGTCACAGTCGCGGTCACAGCCCCCGGGAGCTCCCCCGCGTCCCAGCAGCAGCTGGGCTCTTCCAGCGCCTGCCTGCGGGGCCTCCCCGGCGCGGGGGAGCGGGGGCGGGGCGGGGCGGGGGAAGTCAGGGGAAGTCCGACCCGCCTCCTTCGCCCCGCCCCGGGGCAGCGGACCGGGGGCGGAGGGGGGATAACCAGCGTTAGACGGGTGTTATTTCGCTTGCGGCCTGGTTGTGCCCATGTGCCAGCGTTTAACTAGGCGGTGATGCGTAATACAGAGTGCGCGTGGGGGTCGCGTTGATTAGATTGTGTTCGAAGCGGGGAATTAAATAAATAAATAGATACATTTGAACGGAAACTGAGATGGGGGTTGTTGCTGAATATCAGGGAGGAAGTGGTCAAGATGTGCTGCCACACGTGCGTGTGCAGGACTGGCAAACTTGTCATGAACTTCAGCTATGGCCTTTTGTGGCTCAGGGTGAGATTGCTCCAACCTGAGCTTTCTAGGAAAAAGAAATTGTTCCTCAGGGGTTGTTGTTGTTTTTCACTTGGGGTATCTACAGAGGAAGGAATCAAAAAAGTTATTGTTGAAAGGGATTCAAAGTTGGTGTGTATGAAAGGAAAAAGAGGAGAAGGGGGAGAAAGGAGAATGTGCGTAAGAGAGAAACAGCCTTAAAGTCCCAAGATACATATCTGATGCGATGGAAAATATCACGTCCAGGCTTGTGAGTATGACCTGAATGGAAAGCAAAGCAGGCCAGGTCTGTGCTTGCACTTTGTCAATGAAGAAGCCACAGCTGGTAGATCGTATCGTCTTGAGAATTGCCACAACTGACGGAAATTATGTACAGTGCATTCCTATGTGTCAAAGTAGGATTATTTATGAAAGAGCAAAATAATCTTCCAGAATCTCTTCTGTCAACATGTCTCTACAGTTTTTATTGCTTCTTTGTATTTTCTGGGGGCATTTTCTTCAATTTTATCAAAAAGAAAACCTAAATTCCACGCTGTGCTACAGTTCAATCCTTCACAGCTTTTAAGTAGCAAGTTGACTTTAGATTTAGTTCTGTTGGAAGATGGCAGAGCATAGTTCATCCCAGAGCTTCCTGAAGTCTTCCTCAAATTGTTTCTCCCATGGGCTGAGACTGGATGTGGGAGAGGGCTTGCATTTCCTCGTCCCTTTGCTATCTGCTTTTTTGATATACGTGAAGTGGCAAAGAAGCAGCAGCATGACTTCATTGCAAAAGCAATATTAAGACAGAAAAAAAGATGCTAGCCTGAGGTAGAAGATTCAAACAGGGAGACTGGACAGATGATGGTAGATGAAGATTGTCCGTGCAATCTTAACTGCTGCCCATGATGTGGTTTGTATGTATAAACACACATACATATATCCTTCCAAAACCATTGGTTCATCAGTGCACATTATTCTAGCTAACAGTTTACGTACAGTGGAAAATTATTTTAGTAGCAACCAAATCTGTTCTGTCTTTTTATGTTTCTTTTTCCCCTACTGAGTTTAAATTTTCATTTGGCAGTGACCATGTTTTAATAATTCCCACTGCTTCACCTTCCCCCAGCTGCTTGGTTGTGTTCCCACACTGTTTTCTCACTATTTCTGAGATGACACAAGGGACTAGTTCACTGATTTCAAAGAAAGAAAACTAATTCTACCTCAGATCGATATGTTCCTTTGCTTCACAGTGCAACCTTATAAGCACTGGTGGAAAGGCATCTGGAGGGGTAACACATAAATGAAAATTAGTGCTCTGGACGCTATCATGAAATCATGGCCTGAGCTTCATTAGAATCTTCCCTCCAAATAGCTAAAAATTAGAAATGAAAGCTCGTGGCAGTGTTTTATGGGCATGTTCCCAGTTTTCTAACTGTAGATTTAGAAGTTCTAAAGCTAAAAGACATTTTTAACTGAAAAATACAGTGTTAAACAGGAGTGAGGTTGCTTGGGCATTATCAAAAATACTGCAGCAGATCTCCAGTGGAGATAACAAATAGTGTTGGCACTGCTCAAATGAAAGTATCTGTGTAGGTTTCCATGTGTATGTTAAAAGAGACTCAGGAAAGGAAAAATGTTTGTAAGGATTTTTAATCTGAAACTCACAGTTTAGGTGAGGTAGGTCTGCCCCACTGAAAACATCTAAAAAGTAATATTTCAAAATCAGACTGACTTCTTTCACTTCCCTCTCTGCTCTCTTCATTCTGCTCTCCCCTGTGCTTGGGGATTTCCACACACACACACCCACACACCCCCCACCCTGGAGGTCAGGCAACTGGTGCTTTTTTTCAGGCTTTCTGGCAGATCTTAATGGTTTTTAGTCGGTTTTCTGTCTGCAGACAATAAACATGTAAGTTTTCTCCAGCACTTCTGTTTTTTTTGTGTTTTTTTTGTATAGTGTTTGGTTTTGTTTGGGTTTTTTAAAATTTCTTTTACTTGTTGCTGTCTCTTTTTTTACAAATCTCTTGTTTCTGATCCTTCCTAGTTTAGTTCATCTTTCAACCCTGGAAGACCAAACAAATATAGATAGGAATACTTTGGTGTACCACCTATCTTTACCCCTCTATTTTGTGACCTGTTTTATCTTTTTATTCTCCCAGTCCTCCTTCAACCTCATTCAGTGTACCACCTTTACTTCAATCTTTTATTTAAAACCTTTACTGACTAGTCTTGGCCCCATTTGTGTGTGATATGAAACCTAACTGAAAAGAAGTAGTTCCACTTTCCCTCTCCCTGCCACCTCCTTTGTGTTGGATCTGGTGATCTTATGGCTGCTACAAGGTGAAATGAGTCACTGAGCTGATTGAAAAGAAAAAAATGAAAACAAACAAACAAAAAAGCCTCAAAACTTTTCTTGATAAGGTCATTGAAATTACGATGTATTCAGCTACACTGATAGATGTGGTGTAAGGGGTTTTGGACTGGGCATGCAACTGACCTTCTAGCAGTCCAAAATTGCATCAAACTCAATGTAATATCATTGGTTTTATCTCTTGCTTCTAGTCCTTCTATACATTTATCCAGTCCCTTTGCTCTAACTTCCCTCCAGGCTATGATCTCATGATCTGCTTTTTGGTAGCAGTGCCAGCTGAAGTATTCCCCACTTCCATCTGTACTTTAATTTTTGTTATGTGCTGAAAAGTAACCAATATCAGTCAGATTCCTGACCAGTCCACTGCATGATTGCCCAGACATTCATTTGTGGTACATCAGGAGTTGTGTCAAGAGAGCAGAAGTAGAGAGCAGTAGTAGAGTCCATTTACTCCAACTGAATGAAGATGTTTGTAAAGACAGACTAAGTCTTTCTTCTCATACTTTTTTCTCTTTTTCTCTTCTTCTCCTTATGACATTTTCCTCCAGCTGCTTTCCTCCATGTCCATCCTGTTCTGTTCTATTAAACCACACAGTTTTTCCACTGGTCATTCTGCAGAACACTCCTGTCTATGCTATGGCACACCACCGGTCTCTATCTCTTATACCTTCTTCGTTTGGAAAGTTTAAAAGCTAACAACAATACCACTGGTCTAATTCACAAATGTCATCACAGTAAGCCTGCTAAAAAAGGAGAGTTTTCTCATTGTTAAGAATTTTGGTTTCATGACTGGCCTCTGAAATTAAATCTCCAGCTAGTGTGAAAAATTATTCTTTGGAAAGTCATGTCTAATGTTTTCTTAGGCTAGAAAAACAAGTCTGCAACTGTGTACATCTAACAGGCCACAAAATGGAGGAAGCTGAGCCAGCCTAAAATTACTCCTGAGTCACAGCGTGCAAGGGTGCAGCAACAACAATTTGTGTCTTATAAACAAAGGCTTATAGCTGATTGTTGGCTACAGTGGATCACAGACATGATAAATCAGTACGTGGGTATTCAAACAATTCATGAATGGGAGACAGAGGAGGAGGGTGCCTTCTCTGCCTTGCATTCTGGTAGAAGACTTCCTAGTAATTAGTTTATCCTGATTTTCTGTTCAGAAGAGCACACACGATTTCCTAATCCTAACAAGATCTCATTGATTAATTATAATGATGAAATAGCACTTAATTTCTAAGTGGTGTTTATGCATTCCTTTTTCATCCATGGATTTAAATACCCTTTACAATGCCTCTTGCCCCCTTAATGATCAACAATGCCCTTTAAAACTCTTTACACTTCTCCTTTCAAGGTTAACTGAGTGTGTGACTTCTGCCACAGCCTTATTCCTTTCACAGCTTCATTTTTCTCCTTGATCTTCACAACAGTCTGCGAAGTTCTGGATGTCTACAAGTCACTCAAAGTGCTGCCCCAAATGAGCGTGCCTTCCTCAGGACCAAATCTCTGACCTTCTATTCCACCTTAATCTCTGTTGACCTCTCAGTATTGTCTGACAGCACAGGTTATTCTGTCATTTCTAAAAATCAAGACTTCATATTGACTTTTGGCTTTTTTTCTGACTTGCCTTCTAATTCTTGGCTATTTCTCTTAAAGCAGCTGATTCTTGTTAATTAGTTTTTGATTAGGGTCTGTAATACATCCCCCGAAGTCCTCACAGCTCTGAGCCTTGTCTCTAGTTCTCTTACCCGTGAACTTGGCATTGACTCGTATGTTATTCTCGTGATTCATGCCTCTCCATTTCTATTGCTGTCATGTCTTTCCATACCCAGTTAGAATCAGTAGCTTTTTTCCACCTCCTTGAGGGCAGCTGCCACAGCTTACACTTGGCACAATACATTCAGGTCTTGTTTATTCTCTCACAAAGTTCTCTTTCTCCCTCTTTTTACTGTGAATGCCACACCGTCCTTCCAGTCATTTAGGTTTTTAATTTAAATACTGCTTGCAGCACAGCAATCTCTCTGGACCTATGCATGAAGACTGTGGCTATAGTATCTTGTTTCTTCCTACATGTCAGTTAGAAGATTCAGCCTTGTTGACCGTCTCAGCACCCCTGTCACTTCACACCTCAGCTGTTACCAACTTCTCTCTGACTCCTGCGACTTCCACTGTGTTCCCCAAAAGCTCATTCAGAATCACACTGTGAGGATTATCTTCCTTGCTGACATAATGTCTATGTCTGTCTTCTGGCTTTCCGTTTCATCAGCATCAAAGGCAAACTCATTGTCCTCTTCAAAGTTTCTGATCAATTGACCCTGTACTGAATCAGCTTTATTGTCACACTGAGCATCAGCCGTCATGTACTCCCTGTCAGTAACACTAGTCTTCACTGTCTCATTAGTGTATTTCTCGCACAATCACCTTTGACCTTTTTACAAAATACCTCCTCTTTTGCTGGAAGTTCTTTCCAGACTTTAAAGGAACGTTTGTGCTGTTGTTGCACCGAAGACTTATTTCTGCATTGTTACCTAGAGCTGTTGCCCAAAGTTGAACTTGTAAAACACAGTCATTGTGCTCTGTGCCCTTCATTCTCTTCACCAGCGCTATTTTTCCAATTGTTCTACTCCGTGTATTTTTGCAACCTATAAACTCTAGTCTTACTTTTATTGCTAATACAGTGGTTATCAAAGTCTTATGGCTACCAAACTAGAGTATACTGAAAACCATCTTAAGTAACCTACAGTCTCACGTTGCTCGGGTAAAAGTTTCATTAAAGTTTTAGATAATTGGTATATAGTAATACGTGAGAAATTTTGGGAAGTGCCAGAGTGCCACTGGCTCCCTACACGTGAGAACCTCTGACTAGCACAGAATTCTCTGATTTTCAGTAAGGATAATTTTTGTAATAATACATAGTACCAACATCAGCACAGTGTCATGAAATCTACATATATGCCTACAGAATTATGAAACTTTCTCTGTTCTTTAATGGCCTTCCACATGTTGAAATATCAAGCTGGAAAGTATACAACAAGATAGTTACCTATCTGAGAGAGCAGAAAGATGTATATCAGTATCTATTACATAGATTAAGGTGCAGCTTCTCAAGTATGTGGGTGCTTTAATATCTTAGCAAATGCTCTGTACTTACCTAGAGGACTGATAGCATTATTTCTGCTATCAGAACACAGAATATGCTGTCTTTGTACTACAGTCTTCTGCAGCAGCAAATGCAAGAACAACATCTTCATTCTACTGTCCCCCCAGTTGTTTTTGGTTTTAATCCTGGAACTGCTCTTTTACAGGATATCAGGAGGAGTTGATCCATTAAGTGGTTCCTTCCCACATTTATTTCCTGAGTTAAAGTTCAGTAGACAAAAAAAAAATCCAGGAAAAAAACAACAACCCACAACAGAAAAATCAACTGCCTGTGTAAAATTGTACAACAAACTGAAAACATTTACTGAAACTCGTCAAAAATAGGAACCACTTTCTCTTTTGAATGCAATCACTTGAATTATTTCTTTTCTATACACTCTATTTTGATGATAATAATTCTCCAAGTGGTAGAATACCTCTGTTATTGCTTTAAGACACATATACCTGATTGAACTGCCTGAATTGTTCATGGTGATACTAATTCCAATTACAGCTACAGCAGAATCGTCCTCTTTGGAAACTCATTTATCTAGTGACACTGTTTGTGGCTAGTACTGCCTCTTGTTTCTGTCACCATTTTTGTGTTTACGCACACACACATTTAGAAGTTGTTGCTTCAATGAAAAAAGTCAGTAGAGCATCAGAGGAGATGTACTTGTGGAAGCAAGCAGCACTTCGCTGCAATATGAATTTGCACTAGTGTAGTTGGTGAACCTCCCATAATACTCACTTCACTGAGGTTCCCTGTGACAAAGGCTTTTTGTCTATGTAGATATAGAGAGAGTTTCACTGTAGTGTGGATGTTAGGGTCCCTGTGTCCAGGTTATTGGCTTATTCCTGCCTTCCAGCTCTGATGGGTATGTTTTGGTGCGTTTGTACTAACTGTACACTCAGCAACTACTTACATCAGCAGGATGGAGAGTTAGTGCCCATACCCCAGTGTTACTTCAGCCTAGATGCCTAAGCATGGAAGAAGATGGAAGGAGAGTGAGGAAAACTCCATCAAGATGCAACAAGATGCAACAGATGTGGACTGTGAATTTTAGAGTCATCTGGGCGTGACATGCTCTGTAACATTTCTAATCACACACAGAGACAGGGACTGGCTGAAGCAGGAGGGCATCTCAGGAGATGGCCTGGTCCAGCCACTGCCCAGAGCAGGGTCAGACAGGGCAGGTTGCTCAGGGCTGTGTCCAGGTGGGTTTTGAATATTTCCAAGGTTGGAGACTCCACAGCCTCTCAGGGCATCCTGTGCCAGTGTTTGACCACCCTGACAGTGGAAGGGTTTTCCTCATGTTTCAGTGGAATTTCCCATATTTTACTTAGTACCCATTGCCTCTTATCCTGTCTCTAGGTACCACTATGAAGAGCCTGGCTTCCTCTTCTTTACTCCTCACATTGGGTATTTATACACATTGATAAGGTCCCTCTGATCCTTCTCTGCTCCAGGCTGAATAGTTCTATCTCTCCCCGTAGGATAGATGCCTTCAATCATTGTGCCGCTCCATTGGACTGTCTCCAGTGACTCTATCTTTCTTGTACTGAAGAACCCAGCACTGTACCCAGTATTCCAGGTGTGTCTCATCGGGGCTGAGCAGAGGGGAAGGATTGCCACCCTTGACCTGCTGGCAACACTCTGCCTAATCCAGCTCAGGAGACTGTTGGCTTGGCTTTCTCTACTTCAGGGACACATTGCTGGATTATGTCCCACTTCTTGAACACCAAAAACCTCAGCTCTTTTCCTACAAAGATGCTTTCCAGATGTTCAGCTCCCAGCTTGTACTGGTACATGGAGTTATTCCTCCCAAGGTGCAGGACTTTGCACTTCTTGTTGTTGAACTTCATGAGATTCCTGTCAGGACATTTCTCCAGCCTGTTGAGGACCATCTGAAGGGCATCAGAATCCTCTTATGTCTCAGCCACACCTCCCAGTTTTGTGCCAACTGCAAACTGTCTGAAGATGCACTCTGTCCCATCATCCATGTAGCTAATGAAGATGTTAAATAGTATTGACTCTACATCAACCCCTGGGGTAGACCATTAGGGTCTGGTTTCCAGCTGAACTTCATACTGCTGATGACAACTTTCTGAGCTCAGTTCCACCAGTTTTCAGTCTACCTCACATACTTTTACCTAGTCCATATTTCATCAGTTTCTCTATAAGGATGCTATCAGAGATGGTGTTGAAAGCTTTGTTAAAGTCATGGTAAAGAAAATCACTGTTTTTCCCTCACCCACTGGGCTGGTTATTTTATTTAAGAAGGCTCTCAGATTGGTGAGGCGTGATTTTCCCTTCATAAATCCTTCTGGTTGTCATGATTTCAGCCTACCCAGCTGGCAACAAAGCACCACGCAGTTACTTGCTCACTCCTACCCCCATCTGGTGGGTTGAGGAGGAGAAAATAAAAGAAAAGGTTTGAGCATTGAGACAAAGGACATGGAGGGCTCACTCACTAATTATGGTCATGGGCAAAAGACGGACTTGACTTGAGGAAAAAAAATCAATTTAATTTAAACAAATCAACGACCAACTCACCAGTTGAATCAGAATGGAACAATAATAAGCACAAACACATCTTAAATACAACCACTCTTCCCTTCTTCCCGGGCCCAGCTCTGCTACTTCCTCCCTGCCAGTGGTGCAGGGGGGCAGGGGATGGGGACTGTGGTCAGTTACAGTCCATTCCATGTTGTTTCTGCCACTCTTTCCTCCTCAGGGAGAAGACTTCTCACAGTTGTCTGCAGCGGCGTGGCATCTATCTCATGACAGATGGACCTTGACAAACTTCTACCGGGGTGGGTCCCTTCCTTGGGCTGTAATCCTCCCAGTGATGGATTGGTCCATCATGGGCTTTCCTCAGAGTCATGAACTTTGTTGGGCTGTGCCTATAGCTTTCTCCCTTACCACCACCAACTCTGCCCACCAAGGTACAAACCCAACACACTGGTCCTGGTCACCTTCTTGTACTTCATGTATTTAGAAATGATTTCCAGGAATATTAGTCCCATCACCTTTCTAGCAATCAAGGTGAGGTTGAACAGTCTGTAGTTCTCTTCATGCTCCTTCCAGCCCTTCTTAAAGACAGAGGTAACATTTGCTTTCTTCCAGTCCTCAGAAAGCTCATCCAATCAAAGATGATTGAGAGTGTCCTCACAGTGACATTAGTCAGCTACTTTAGCAGTTGTGGGTGGATTGCATCAGGTTACAGGGCCTTAGGTATGTCACTGATATCTCTGAGTTTAGCTGCTCTATTTATAGTGTTTTCCCATAAACACAGCACTGCAATTGTCATTCACACTGTCTTCTTCCAATTCTATGTGTCACCAGTCTGGGGACATAATAAACATCCTTTTATGAGCATTGCCTTGGAGAAATAAAAGTTTATTGCCTAAACATAATTACTGGTATTTAAACAAACAAAAAAACCCCCATCTTAATGTGAAGGAACTATAAATTTAATGCTTACATGCAGACTGGTCTTTACTGCTAGTCAAACGCATTGCATACTGTGGCCTTTTCCATGTCCTTTGTCACCAGATCCCCCCCTCAGTTAAGTAGTGGGACCACATTTTCCCTAGTCTTGTTTTTGCTGCTGATGTTCCTGTTGAAGTTTTTCTTGTTGCCCTTCCCATCGCTCACCAGATTCTACTCCAGATGGTTGCAGGCATTCCTAACCCCATCCATGAACTTGCTATATTTCCGACTATCTGATTGATTCATCAACCTCTGAAAAATGCAGGTGGTGCCCCATGCAGCTACCCAATACACATGTTGTCTCTGTTAAACTTAATGAGAAGCAAAGGCTGTATTTAGTTGTGTCTTTTTACTTAATTAAAATTAAAATGACACATCACTGTATGTACAGGCTGAGCCTTAATCTCCAAAGAGTGTCAGTTAGTATTAGGCTCATTGTTGACAGTGTCCTAGTTTCTATTGATGGATTCATTAAAAGTTTTAGACCACAAAATAAGGAAAAAGTATTGACTGATAGTCCTGAACTGAAATGAGGGAAAAAAAAAAATCACAAACCCAACCTGCTTTGTTAATCCATCCATGTACATGAAACAGCACAGCAGGATTGGGGAACTAATCCCATTTCAAATCAGATGCCTGCTGGTTCTGTTTAATGAGCATTATGTCTGTTTCTTTTTTAACCCTAAAATATCTTAATATTTAAAACAGCATTCTGATTTCTTTTTTTCTTTTTTTTTTTTTTAATTGTACTTTTGATCTACCTGGGTAAGGTACTTGCTTCTATAACTGGACTAAAAATGGATTGCTAACTACCATCTTACCAATGCCGAACTTATTTCATACTGAAATACCCAGAAAATGGAATTAGCACAGAGTTCTGTGAGCATTGGTACTATTGAAATTTCCTATAGATTTGTACCTTGTGAGTAAACTCTGGTGTGTATGAAGGTATAAAGTGAATATAATGAAAATAAACAGTTGTGTGTTACACATATAACATGACAAAGTCATATGTTTCCCTACTGTGAAATATAAACAAATGATGACTATGTGTAATTAGATTGAAACTAAAAACAAAAAGTGTAATAAGAAAAGTATATCAAGAGTAAAGTAAAGGTTGTATTATGTAGTAAAGTAAAATTTTTAGTTCCAGTAAAACACTGATAAGAAAGTTACTCACTGGAACAGAAATCTCATCTAATTTATTTAAGTTCAGTGCCCACATGTCAGGAAGAATTGTACGTCTTCAGTTTGGAACCTCTTCAGGAACTGTAGGTTTAAGGACAGAGGAAAACTTGGATTGTCTCAATAATATAAAATTATCTTAATTTATATAAGGTAATCAGATATCATTACACTTTCTTAATATAAATAAGATAAATTTACTCACACCAAACTAGCTGCAAGTTTATTTGCCTCTATCCTCAGATTGTTGCTTCTAATCTAACTTGTACCTGTGGAAATGCTAAGTTCACATCTGTCTTGCACCTTGGATTTTTTCTGATACTGTAACTCTTGCTTATCTTAACTAATGCTCAGTTGTCTTAATTACTCTTATAAGCTATACCACTATTCACTTGTTATCACTGTCTGTTACCATACCCTCTTTCCAATATTATATTAAATACTATACTTAAGGCTACTAAAACCATTAGGACTGATAGATTTCCTTATGACATAAGTCTCACTTTTTTTTTAGAAGAGATAATTTTAAAAAACAAAGCTAATATCATGTGTCTACTTAACAACTTAAGAAGCTTAGTATTTTTGCACACCAAGTGATTTTGGAAGATAATGCCTTAAAGCACAGACTATCCAGAATACAGAAAATAGTACTCAGGTCATTGGAGAGATATCAGCTATGGGTCATTCCCATTGTCTGTGACAGGTCAGTTCTCTGTAGCATCTTCAGTGCTAAGAAAGATGTTTGCAGTAGTCTAGACAGGCATCATGCATAGCCCAGGATGGGAAATTAAATCTAGAAGTAATTTTCTCAGGCATATGGATTTTTTATTGGCTAGAGCTGTGGGCTTTAGAAAGAACAACAGTTCTTATTAGGATGGGTATTTTCCCACTACTACAGAGAAGTATCACTTAGTAAGCACGCCAATGGATAATCATTATCCCTGTTAACAACGTGCAAATTAATTCTAATTTAAAATGACTACTTCTAGCTTCTGTATATTGTTGAATGAATTCAGTGTATCAAAAATTATGATAATTTCACTCACTTGTGTGCAAAACTCTAAGGACTTCAACTATAAAATTCCCATGACTTTAACAATGTTCAAATGTTGCTTGTCTAGTCATCATAACGTACTTGCTGTCTTACAAACATTAACAGAAAGCAATAAGTAGTCAAGCTACAAAATATTAATATTAGAAATACCGGGGAGGCATTTTTCATTATATTGAGCCAAGGGCTATGTCAGCAGAATGAGTGAGTGCCTAATATACCGTTTTAATTTGGCAGTGTTTACATCCCTTGATATCAACGCTCTCATAGAGTCCAGGATAATGAAGAATTAGGTTTACATGATCCAATTCTATTGATTATCAATATTATCTTGATATTAGCCTGATAGCTGTATATTGATTTTAGGGGAAATTTAGGTATGTAAAAGATATTATTTAATGTAGTTTATTTTGTAATGTTTAAAGCATGTATTATTAAAAGATATGTAAAAATTTTATACATGTGTGTTGTCAGTCATCAAAGATTGGTTTTCTAGAACTGAGCTGTATCACTATAGATGTATCAGCTGGAAAAAGAATGGGAGCATTTGTTGTTGAACAAAGTTGTAAGCATTTTTATGTTGAGGAAAACTTTGATCTAAAGCCTCTTCCTAAAGTGATCAAAATGCTGCTGTGACACAGCTTCTCCAAGCTGTCTCTTTAATGTTTGCCACCCAGCTCCACTTTGATCAGCAGCAAAGCTCCTCAAATGAAGCAAGCATGACTACATCTATGCTAGGGTGGGATTTTGTGTTTTATTCTTCCTGGCTGGGGAGCAGCCAGATGAGAGCCATGTTTTTCCAAGGACTGTCTCAGCAATTGTCAGGAAAGGGGCAGAATAAGTACCAAGTTCCATCATGAAACTGCCACACCACAAAGCTCCGTGTCTATACATGTTAAGACAGTAGTATGAATTTTTTTTTCAGGCATTAGCCATCACCCTAGTATTGCTTATTCTCTTAGCATCTACTATATTGTCATTAACGTTCTGACCATTTCAGAGTTCCTGGAGAAAAAAAAAAATCCTCATTCCCCAAGACTAAATGAAACAATTGTTACCTACATATACAGCTGTCTGTGTAAGGGAATGCCTGCAGTAACATTTAGTTCAACATCCTCTTCAGCTTAGACATCCTTATCATCTTCTGTTGGTTCATGTGCTTAATCTTCAAGCCAGGGCAGTCTATTCATGTGTACAAGTACACAAAGAGCCCACTCAATAGCAGAATATTTGCAGTGTCATCTTTGCAAAATACATAATGTCCTGGTAAGACCTAATGTCATGAGTAGGAAACTTGTGACTTCTCCATTAAAGATCCGTTCAATAAGGCTAGTGCATTTGGTCACTTCACCACATAACTAACAGCAGACCAATTTTTATGTTTTTCATGCATTTCAGAATTTGCACATTGTGATCACTGACTCACACATTTGGCCAATCCAGTAAAGATATTTATCATCATCTCAAATCATTGCCAGTTTTCTGTATAGTCTGAATGATTCTTCCTTCTTCTGTGCAACAGCTTAAGAGGCAAAACAATCAGAAGCATAACAATTCTCCATGTTACTTAACATACTTATATGTTACAATAGTCAGAAAAGAATAAAGGTTTGCAAATGCTGGCTTGTGATTATCTGAAGACGTAAAGGCAGATGGAACTAAGGGATATTTCAAGCTGTAAATATATGTCACGTATAAACTTATAATGCAGTAAACAAAAGCTGTACTCTGTGGACTAGAGCAACTTCAAGGATAGACATGCCACAGTAATAGCACAGTAGCACTGACCTACTTGAGCAAGCTGTACAATAACTAGCATGCAGTTCTGTGTCTTTTTTCAGTAAAAATGACCAGATGTATCTTTTGGCAATACAGTTATTAACTTATTAACTTTATCTGCAACCCACAAGGCTACCTCTTACGTCACAGTGAGGCAACATCTACTAATCGAAGGCTGATTTTGTGCCAGCCAAGGACACTGTCTGCAAAATGCAGACACAAATGTATCCAGGAGGAAGATATTTCCATTATTTCTTCCTCTGGCTCTCTTACTCTACCTGCCATCCTTCTTTGCTACTCTCTCGCTCTTTGGTTTTTTTTCTCTCCCTCCTACCAATACAGAAAAAATCCTGTAAAGCATAGCTTTACTGGGAGGAAAAAAAACCCAAAATGGTGGAATGATATATGCTAGCCATATGGAATGGCCTTACTCCAAGAAATTATTTTAAATTTATTCCTTAGGTTGCTACTTGGCAAAGTAAACTAGTGAACAGGTGTGTGTCTAATAGCACTACTACTCTTTTTTCTGAACGGAAAGGTAACCATTGGCTTGATGAAATCTTGAGGACTATGCACAAAATCTGAATGAAGCTTCTCTCACTTTTCAGTGCAGGTTTACTTAGACACTGTTTATATTCAGAAGACACGCAGGATTCAGACATAACATTTCACAAGTCTGCCAGATGCTCTGACAGGTTTTAATATTTTTGGTTACAGCTTTTTAAAAAATCTAGTTCACTCATTCACCATCCTTCCTAATACATTTATCTAGGGCACGTTTTTGTACAAGCTATAAAAAAACCTAGTAGAAATAGATGATTGATCTGGAGATTTTCTGAATCTTTAGCTTTTAGAAATCTATTTAATAAGTAGAATCATATTATTCCTGAGTGTAGGACAGGCCAAGGTACTGTGATTTTCTTCTGAATTGCTACAGGTTTTGCACATAGCAAGACTCAGAATGAAGTTCCTGACTGCTCACATTGGGAAAAACACCCAAGAGACACTAATGCCAAAGTCTGGAGAGGATGTCCTCACTGAATAGAGGTAGGAGGAACCAAAATTATTAGAAGATAGTTGGAAAGACTGGTAAGATACATCTGGAGACTTCTGTTGCAAGTATCCCAAATTTTGGTGCCACCATATATGCATATAGTACACTCATGTAAAACCTCATGATGAATTCAATGGAAAGACTCCATTTCAATGTGTTTCTTCCCAAAAGGTAGCAGTCTATTTGTTTGTTAACCTTCTCAGGTTTCTATAGGCTCTCTTGCTTGGATATATGTAAACTTCCTGTTTCTTTCTGCAATTCACCTGGTTTCTCAGTTACTATTAATACAGAATATTTGACCAAAGCTGGAAAAAAGAAATGTTTTATTGTACAAAACAGAAGGAATAGTGATATCTGAGACTGCTTCATAACTGTAGCAGACACAACTCTGATTTATGTGTTGTCTAAGCTTTGGAGAGCTCCTGAACTTCTTTCACATCTCAGTAGCATAAGTCTGGGTCATCTTCACATTTCAGAGTATAAATAAGGCTTGAATTTTTTTTTTTTTTTTTTTTTTTTTAGGAATATTCTCAAGTCGTAACTATGCTTTACCTCTATTTCCTTTAGGCGTGTTACAAGACTTGTCACCTGATGATGTAGTTCAGCAAGTGTGGTGTTAAATTCAAGGGGAGCCTGCCTGACTTGCATGCTGATGTTAGTGAAGCTGTGAGTTGTGTCATATTAGCCTTATTTGCTTCCCATATGTTTACTCTCATTTTCTCCTCATAAGCTGAAGCTGCACATTTCATCTTCATTTTTATGCCCAAAATGCAACCAGCTTAATTACCAATTATAACCTTACTCATTTAAAAGCTAAATCAACTGGAAACAATGCTAAAAAGTGTCTCTCTTGAGGAGAACTAAAGACTTTGTGTTAATTTTCTTCATATATTTTAATTAGTATAAAGCACTATATAACTTACAAGTTAATCTCCCCAAATGATATTAATTTTAAATGAAGATGACACACCCATAAACATGGGATTACAGTCAGAGCAACCTGCCTTCTCTTCCTCCTTCAACTCTGACCTGCTGCACAAAATTTTTTCTCCTTGGGACACTGATAATGAAGCACTATAGCACCCAGCTCTGCTGGCAGCTTTTTATTTATGTCCACCTTTTCTTACTTTATTTCTTAACTGCCTGACCTGTGCTATTTGCTCGAGTTTGAAAGTCCCATGTGGGTTTCTTCTAGATGCATTTCTTCCATCTTAGGAAATGAGAATGCCATAAACTTCCAGGTAGGTTTTGCAGGTCCCTGACACACAATGGAAGGCATAATAGATGTTGGATTTGATATACTAGCAAGTGCCACAAAACATCCCTCCAATCAATACTGTAAAACTCTCAGACACTCTTCAGCTCCTGAGTGAATTTACAGTTCCTAGTTACAATCTATTATCACAATAAAGGCCAGAGTAACTATAAGAAAAGAAAACTAGATTTGGAGATCTTCCATTAGTTTTTATGGAATATTTGCATGCTGTGATTTATCAAATATTTGGATCATACCACTCTCTCTTTATGGGAGATGCAGGACATGTTTTCCAGATGTTGTTTTTTACCAATCAAAAAGATTAAGGTATTGAAAAAAATTTTTTTTTTTTTTTTTATTCTCCCTAAAAATAACTCAATGCCACAAAGAGAAAATGCAACAAATATTTAGAAATGAATGAAATACTCACATAGTGATGAATTCAGTGCATCTACATTGCATGTAGCTCAAGTGTGAGCCAAACCTAAGACTAAATGTGGTTGTTGTGTGCCCCACACATGAATGGCAGCCCACAGTCTCTATACGCAGCCATCTGTACTCATCCCTTGTCTTCTTTTGGAAATGAAAGGCTTTAATCCTGTTTCCATCCTGGGTAAAAACTAATAGAAAGCATTCACAGCTCCCTCATCTTCTATGGTTCATAAAGGTTTTAGCCTCTGCCTTAGCAAAGAAGTCCCGCTTCCCCTTTCATACGCCTAGAAATTACTAAACACAACCTCATAATACACTTACTATGTTACTCTACATTTAACAGTCTCTCTGGTTTGTCTCTCTTTGTTTATTAGACCTATGAGTGTTTTATGGACCACATGTCTGGCTGTGATGGATAATATTCCCATCCTAGTAAAATAAACAAGAATTTTGTCATTAATCCAGGCAGATTTAGGATTTTACCCTATATTCCCCTCTTTCTATTAATTATACAGTGCTTTGTGAAAAAGTATGAATGTAAGCTTTTGTTCTATTCAGGCCTGAAAGGATATGATTGCTCCTTTTTAGTACAGATGTGAGTACACCTTTTTAGTACAGAGAACAGATGAATGTGACGGAAAAGACTCAAACACTGAAGAAGAGTGGTTATATAAAAATAAATATATATGAACCGGAACAGTACATTTCAGTGTGAAACCTAGCAGAATGTTTCTAATAATCAGAAAAAGTTACTTAAAGCAGTGTGAGGAGAAACCTAGACAGTTTTTAGATGGGAGTTTCACAAGTTTATGGAAGAAATAATACAAATATCTGTGAGAATAGGGTGTTGGATTCAGTGGCTGAAGTTTTCCATTCTCTTCTTATTTCTGAGGTCCTTGACCTTAACATCATCATGTCATACACATAACACAAACACACAAAAGGAGATGAAGCTATGGTGCAGGCAATATATATATTTCCCTTTTACCAGTTTTTCTTTTTTCACATTTCAGCCTCCCTTCTCTCACACCTGACATTTTTTATTTAATTCCCAGTTCCTGGAATGTATGTGATATTGTTTTTTTCTTTAAGCTGAAGGGCAGACTCACAAATACTGATGAAGAGCACTGTACTGGTTGAAAAACTGGTAGACAAGAAAATTTTGAAGGTACGTAGATGGGGATTTTTATATTAAGATCTACAAATCCGATTTAACTATTGGTTTTGAGGGAATTTCTGCTTTGGCATTTACCAAGGGAAATTATTCTTAGAAAGAGCTGGTGCTTTTGGAAGCACTATGGGAGAAATTCACATTTATGTACCTCTTACACTGCACTGGAGGTGGTGGCGTGGTTCACTAGCCATCTTCTGGTCTTCTATTTTTAGCATGGAGGAGGAAGCACTGTGAGACATGCCACGAAGTTCAGCATACAGTGTTTTAGTATTTTTCAAAATAACACATTTCAGGAGTTTTGCAGCACTACTGGCATTGCCCTCACCCATGCCTCACTCTGCAATGTAGGCATGGATCATCTCGATCCCTAGTGATTTCTGTGAGCTTTCACAGGTTGCATGGTTCTCAGCATCTTGTGTGAGGATTGTACTCTGAAAGTACAGCAGCTGGTGTGTCCCTGAGTTTAGCTGCTCTATTTATAGTGTCTTCCTGTAAGCGTAACACTGCAATTGTCGTTCACACTGTCTTCCTCCAATTCTGCGTGACACCGGGCTGGGGACGTAACAAACATCCTTTTATGAACATGGCGTTGGAGAAATAAAACTTAATTGCCTAAACAACATCACATGTAATTAAACAAAAACAAAAACAACAACAACAACAACAAAAAAACCAACCCCCCCCCCCCCAAAAAAAAAAAAGAAGGAACTTTAATGCTTACATCAGGAAAATCTGAGATGAGTTTTAATACAGCAATGTATTTTATTTATTTTTTTTTACTTTAAAATTATAAATTTACATCAAATTGCCTGTGAAAATGATGTACAAATTCAGCAAAACAGGCTTTCTGCATAATATAATGAATAAAAATAAAAGCATAGGAGAAGTGATTATTGCATTTCAAAATTGGTCATTAACTTACAGTTAACTATTGGGCATTGGTAGGGTAAGTTACAAGAGTAGATATAGCAATGTGATCATTTATTTTTTCCTGAAGCTGGTGAAGTGCAGATTGTGGTAAATATTTTAGAGGAAAAGAACTGGAGCAAGAGACAAGGAACCTCAAATCCTTTTTGAATTCATGTTTTGTGTACAAGAAGCCTTAACAATGATATGTCTCTCGATACCTGTGTGCAAAAGAAAGGCTTGAGGACCCCTGAAAGCAGCCTTGGACATTATGCACTGTACTTTATTTCTGCATCAGACACAGATGACTGAGGGCAAGCCAACAGAAAGCAGTTAGCCAAGCTCAAAACAGGAAATCTGTGCACAGGCCATATCCTTGTCCTCTGAGGAACCTTTACAACACCTCAGCAGTGTGGAAAAAAAAAATATTAAAACTGAAAATCTGGTGCTTTTTCAAATTGTATTTGCTGCTTAAGGAGAATGGTATTTTGATAGTCTATTTGTTTAGACTAAGGTGACATTTTGAAGACTTTCTTCACAGTAGAGGTGTAGAAACATAATCTGTTGTTTTAGATAAAAGCTTAGGTTTTGGAGCACAACTTTATCAGAGGCTATAAAGACTGTAGCTATTTTTACTACAGCTAAACTGGAGAAAATGCAAGGCTTTTTCTTTTAAAACAGAGGCTCAATCCATTTTTTCCCTGTAGTGGTGACAAAACATTTACATTTCTACAGATAATGAACTAGATCTTGCCAGCAAACCAACCCCACTGGGGACTCATTCCCAAAGCTTAAGTATTCTTTTTCTTTCCATCTGCTCCACATGGAGCTTGAGGTAAGCTATTCTTAACGTCTTACAAGGATCACCATTTCTTGAAAGCAAATGCACTTTTCATTTTCTTCTTTAAAAAAGAAAGATCTTATTACTACCTGTCATGACTGCTTTGCTGCAGTTGCCATTACTGTTTCTAACTGGTAATTCACTAGTTTTGGATATGAGGCTTTAGAGACCATAAAATCACAGGGGATTTGCTCCCTGTCTAAAAGGACCTTTTGAGGGAATGGGAAGCCTCAACAATGTCACTCACATCTCACAAAAGCACTTGAAAAAGAGTGTCTATTACTTTAAAATAGTTTCACAGTCAACTGCTCCTTCCCATAATTATGTTTATTTCCTATTAGTCCTTAAGTACATTCCAGGTAGGAAATTAAATAAATGCCAAGGAAATACGCAGACTCTTTCTACCAGGAATCTCTCACAGACCAGTTCCTTTGCCCTTATCTACCTAAAGTGTTTATACAGCTGCCTTAGTCTCTGCAAAGGATTAGCATTAAAAATCCTTATTAAGGGCCAACAGATCTGTCTTCCAATTATGGAAATGGGATCAGTAGGAAATTAATAGCGTGCAGTTGCAGTGCCCTCCTGATTCAAAGGTCTCTTCAAGGGCTGAGCCTCTGGGGAGCTTTTCGCTTGTGGCTTTTCACCGGGAGGCCGATGCTTGGTTGTGTCTCCTTCTTTTAACACCCACCTGGTAGTATCAGAGGTGATGTACAATGACCTGTGTCAAAGGGAAGAACTTGTTGCCCATTGTGGAGCAGCAATCAGCCAGTGAGTGCAGTGGGTCTGCATCAGAAAGACTACAGGCAGCTCAGGCAGTGGCAGCTCCAACTGGCATCCGGTTAAGCCTTAGTTGTCTGTCTGTGTAAAAAAAGCCAGGCTCACTGGCTCAATCTGATGGCAGAGTATTTTATGTACTGTAGTATTTCCCTGTGCTTCAAAACACCTCTAGGCACACCTGAGCCCTCACAGCCTTTTCTGGGCTGCAGTAGCCTGCTTGCAGTCCTAAAGCAAGCTAGGGACAGTTCATGGCTTTTCCTGCTGTCTCTTCCCGGGGCATCCTGCATCCCTATGCACTGTTGGCCCTTCACCAGACTTAGACATGACCCCCGTGGTCTGGGCTATACCTGAACATGTGAAAAGATCAGATTAGGAAATTAACCTGAATGGGGTGAATGAAGGTGGTCCAGTAAGACCTACAGTTCCCAGGGGAAGTCTCTGATGTTGCGTGTCACCTCTGTGAAACTAGGGAACAGCACCTGCAGGTGAAACCAGAGGAGCATAGCTGACTGGGAAACTGCAAATGCTAAATGTAAGGAAAAGTGAGGAGCAGGGCTGCAGTGACTTTTCTTCCTGTTCTACATCTCTTTGCCATGCCTCTGACATCTCCATTAGACATCACTTTCTGTATTGTACTCAGGCTAGCTTGCTACATGTGCCAGCCTTTTAAATGCTTTTTTTTTTCCCACTGAAAGTCAGTTTCAAATGAAAGATATATAGAACTGTGGTAAAGAAAACAATCTATTCACAAAGGAAATAAGTTACTTATGTTTCTCCACATTACCTTGTGTTTCTAAAGAAAAAAAGGTTTCAGAGACTGTACTGCAGGCTAGTAGCGCGCTAAAAACACTGTTGCTAGTAACTGGCCACAGGATATATACTGATTTTGCAAGACCTCAGGAAAAAGGCTTGTCAGATTTGTGTTTAGACTTGTCCTGCCTGGAGCTTTGTCTTCATGTATTTGAGTAACAGCAATCTTTCTAATGACCAGGTGGCTGTGGTTATGTGTTTTGTCTTTGGTTATCTTTTTATGGTATGACTGTAATTTTATGTAGGCAGTAGTCACAAGTAGTTATTTTGCACAGGATGAGATATTTACAACTAACACAAAGACACAGTCTAGGGAAACAAAGCCTTGGTACGACAGCAGAGGCCTTGAGAAGTGGAGCACATGATGCTGTTTAGAGGTGGGATGGTCAGAGATGGGGCACAGGGTGGCCCTGGAGATACCATGGATATACACAGCTCATTCACTGCAGAAATGCAGACCTGGAGCTAAACAAAACTGATTTTAGGTTAAAGAAAAGCACAACAAAAAATTGTCTATACTATGTAAACCACATCATATATAGTAAATTTAAATATAACATGAACTTCAAAAAAGATATAAAAAGAACCCTAAAAAGATCCTGAGGAGAGGAAGAATACACTATCAACATCAAATTCCTCCTGGTGAAGGAGTCAGGATGCTGATGTCTCACTATACCACTCCACCCAGACTCAAGCCAGTGATCTTCGGAATCAGAGGGGCAGTGACAGGGTAGCATAACACCGGAAAAAAACAATAGGTGTAGATACTAAAAGCGTGTGTATAGCATTTTAACTGTATTACATTATTATTATCACCATCATCAAGTAAATTCTGAACCTACTAACTGAGACCAAAATGAAGAAAAATCTTGAAGTCTCAAATATACCATGTGCCTATTAGTTTGGTGAAAGCTAGTGCTCAAAGAGAAGAGAGACCTTAATTCTCCCACTGAGGAAAACACAAGAGAACAGTGTTGTTACCTGTTTTCTTTGGCAGCAATCAGTGCACTACTGTAGCACACTTTAACCCATGCCCAGTGGGCAGGAACAGGGAACTGGAAAGAAATAGGGGAGGCACTGGGGTTGTAATAGTGAGAAGAGATTATTTAAAGGCAAATGACATGTTTCTGTCAGAAGCCTGGCTTAATAATTCTATTGCTCATGGAAGCACGATTCTCATGACACTTTTGGACATTGCATTACATTACATTAAGTCATTTAACTTAAGGAAATTTCCTGTAATTTCAGTGACATTTCGGTTCACACCCTGGGTTTGCAGGAAGCTCAAAGATACTTTTCATTTAAATGTCAACTGTATGGATTTAATTTTATGTAACTCCCTGCTGTTTCATTTTGGGTTTTTTTTTTTCCTTAAGATCAGGGAACATTGAATGTAACAGAGTCATCGACTTATGTCCTTTGATTTCAGTGACTTCATGCTCACGCCATAATAATTTTTTAAGAAGACTAATGCTGGGGGAGGGGGGCATTTCATTAGGAAATCTGAAACTAGATTTCAGCAAGGTTCCTAAAGAAAAGAATGTCCTTTGAAGTGCAGATAAATGCCCCAATTACTATAATTTCTGCAACTACTTTTTTTTTTCTCTTTTAAAGTAGATTAGTTATAAGTTCCTCTCACTGAAATAGTGAGAAGAGAAAATATTCATATTGAGGATAAACTTCTCTTCACACAGCTTCATCATGATCCCATAGCCCAAATGTCTGAGGGCAGGACTTTGCTCTGGCATTGGAAATAACATTAGAAATGTTCGTAATGTTATGCCTGTGCAGAAATGAAAGTCACTTATCAGAGCATTTAGGTCTTAGTGCTGATGAGAAGCCTTCTGCAGGACAGAAGAAGTAGTCCATAATCTCCTACAAGGACAGGATAATGAGCCCTATCTATCCAATGAGTTCAACAGCAGCAGATCTATGCCCAGAGTCCCTTGGCAGAGAGATATACTAAATTGATTTCTATACTTATATTAAATAGCCCGATTTGATTTCAGCGGGGATAATTTTTCATTCAAGCAAAGATCTTGGCTTGAATGCAAATGTTCCTTCATAGGCATTCAGTGAATGAAAGCACAATGATGCATACATGGACTTCATTTGTTTATCACTAATCATCTAGCAGAAGATAAGTGTATCTGTTTCCACTTGTTCTGATTCAAGGATGCCACCATTACAAAAATTATGCAAATGCAAGCAGAGCTTGATCCAAACTATCCATAGAATTATTTTATACTGTATAGTACATTTGTAGCATCACTGCTCTTGGGGTTGAATATTGCTCACTTGCTGTTGACGTAACTGAATTGCATTTCAGCCATCCAGGTACATTATTTCTGCACTGTGGGTTACCTGACAGTAATATACTGCAGCTAGTGATAATTAGTTTGGAGATAAATGCAAGACCTCTGTAAAAAAAGCATTAACTACTGTGCACCTAACAGCAAAAGCAAAGTGCTTTTTCCTCCAATATCAGATCTGCACTATTGCCAAGTATGTTAGTTGACAAGGTTTGTGAGAAGGAAAACATTAGACTGGAAGAGCTTATGGGTCTGGGTTTTTATCCTTTTTTTCCCCATGCCATATCAGTGCATCTAATAAAACTTGTCTGTGCCTTGGTATTATTATTACTATTAGTAGTATTGGTATTTACTGTTTCAAGCAAGTTAAAAGCTAGAAATATAAAAGTGCACCAGACTGTACAGCACATAGTAATGCAGCCTTGAGGGCATTCAGTCTCTCCCAGAAAAATAGGTCCTGAGCTGGAAGCCTAGGCTTCCACTGTGATGCATGAGAAAAATTAGATACCCAAGATGATACCAATGGGTACAGAGTATGAAACAGCCACAGGAAACACTGAAAAACAAGTGAGTCTTCTCTTGCTTTGGCCTTGAACAATTTATTCTGTGTTTCAAAACTCTGGTTCTTCCTTTTCAAGGTCTCCCCAAGTCTCTACTTAATGAAGAAGAAATTATTATATGGAGTGCATGTGAGATGACAGATACAGTAACTTTCTTTTATCTAGTAGATCAATATTAAAAATTCTCACCAAGATAAGAAAATAGCATATTTTTCTTCCTCTGCCTGAAGAGGTTTTAAATCTGTATCTCTCAGCTCTTGCAAACAGTCTAGCAATGAGAGCAGTTCAGAAGGGAGGACCCTTACTGCCTCTCCATGAAAAGGCTTCAATTTAAGACTCAAGAATAAGAACAGCAGTGAAGACAGGCTAAGCTATTCCTTTTCTTCTTTCAGATCAACTGAATTATGAAAATTATCTCCCTCTCTAAGTTTGCTCTATATATAGATCCATGGGCTTTATCATACCTACTGAAGCCATCTCAAGTATTCTGCTGACTTCATAGAAACATAGCAGCTTAGAATGGTTTGCGTTGGAAGGGACCTTTAAAGATCATCTAGCTCTGACCTCCCTGTCATGGGCAGGGACACCTTCTGCTAGACCAGGTTGGTCAAAGTACCATTCAACCTGTCCTTGAACACTTTGAAGGAGGAAGAATCCACAGCTTTTCTAGGCAACCTTTTCCAATGTCTCAACACCCTCACAGTAAAGAATTTCTTCCTAATAGCTAATCTAAATCTATCCCTATTCAGTTTGAATCCATTACCCCTCATCTTGTCACTACACTCCCTGATAGTCTCTCCCCATCTTTTCTGTAGGCCCTGTTTAAGTAGTAGAGGGCTGCTATAAGGTCTCCCTGGAGCCTTCCCTTTTTCAGGCTAAACAACCTCTACTCTCTCAGCCTGTCCTCACAGAGGAGGTGCTCCAGCCCCCTGATCATTTTTAAGGCCCTCCTCTGGACCTTCTTGAGTAGGTCCATGTCTTTCTTATGCTAGGGGCCCCAGAGATGAAGACAATACTTCAGGTGGGGTCTCACCAGAGCCAAGTAGAGGAGGAGAATCATCTCCCTCAACCTGCTTTTTGAACACTTCATTTTGATGCAGCCCAGGATGTGATTGGTTTTTTGGGCTGTAAGCACATGGTGCTGGCCCATATTCAGTTTTTTATCCTCCAAGTCCTTCTCTGCAAGGCTACTCTCAATCCACTCATCACCCAGCCTGTATTTGTGCTTGAGATTGCCTGGACCCAGGTGCAGGACCTTGTACTTGGCTTTGTTGAACATCATGAGGTTTGCACAGGTCCACCTCTCAAGCCTGTCAAGGTCCCTTCGGATGGCATCCCTTCTTCCAGTGTGTTGACCGCACCACACAGCTTGGTGTTGTCAGCAAACTTTCTGAGAGTGCCCTCAATCCCACTGAGTCCCACATATGGACTTACACACAAATAGTCACTCATGCACAGTTAGTCACTAAAGGCCTGAAGGTTAGAAGAAGCCCTCGACGGACAGGTTACTGATAATTGTCCACTAGAGAGACTCCTCTTGAGTCCTCCAGTGCCAGGTAGTGCCAGGAACAGGCTGCTGAACCATATGGACCCCCTGTTTGATGTGTTGTGGCAGCTCCTGCATACTTGGAGCTAAGCACTGACACTGTGATATGAAAGGCCCATGGGAACTTTAGTTGGCTCCTTTGACAAAAGTACCAGCTTTTAGATATGTCAGAGCGTGTGATTGAGAACTACGCAAACAATGTTTGACATTCTTGAGGGCTTGTTAGGAGGGCTCAGTTCTTTTTGACTTAAGCTTTTTGTATTTTCCACTGACAATGCAGCTTCAAATGCTGGTGTCTAAAGTGAGAGATATCAATCCAAGCATAGCAAATATGTGTGCTCTCATTGCTTGGCATTGATTTGAGGATTCAGGCTAAAGGAGTTTAACATGTCTATTGCTGCTTTTCTTTTAGTGCATGGGTAAGATTCTTAAAGATCATGATATATATTTGCTTGGGTATGGGATATTAGAAAAAACCAAATCTGTTACTACAAGGTGACTGAACCCAGCAGTGAATAAGGTAGATGTTTAAATGGAAAATGTCCAACAATGATTGCTAGAGTGAAGATTCTGTGTCAACAGCTACAAAAGTAATTATAAGCACTGTTCATGTTCCTAAGAAATAAACTGTGGCACTTCTCAATTTAGTACAAATAGGAAGGGAAACTGAGATGATGATTCTGCATATCATAGCTTTTTTTTCGGACAGGTTCCCAAAGCCAAATCCTATCATTGGGTTATTTAACAAAATTGATCCCAAATGTTAGAAGGACAAGAATTTGCCGTCAAAGGGAGATTTGCATTGAGGCAGAGTGAATGACTGGCATATTACTTCAATGAAAACAAAGCATACAGCAACTGTATTGTCTTGTAGGATGGCTTCAATGTAAAGAAATTTGCAGTGAGAAGCTAAGTCCTGAAAAACAACATTTTGTTTCAGAACCCTTCTACCAAGCCTGCACTGTCAGCCCAAGCTGAAGGCCAAATCATGTCTTTCTGCTGTGAACAGAGAAGCTCATGAATAGATGGAAATTTATTTCATATATCAGAGTGCAGGTGATGAGGAGGTGGCTCAAAGTGTAGCTGAAATATTAATGGACTAGGCTCAAATGAGCACCCTTGGGCACATAATATTTTGGAATACATGCTGAGGCCTCTGCTGTGATGACCATACTTGAGAACAGACCTGGCAAGGGCATTAAAATATAATATTTGTAAGACAGACCTGTAAGAAACAGAAAAGTCCCTCTTGTTCAAGCAGAGGAATCAGTATGGCTTGTGACTTTTCTGAAGCTCAGCAATCAGTGGAAGCTTGGATTTTTACAGTGCTATAAGAAATGAAGCTCAGTTTCCATAGATTTTATTTGTGGAGTGGTCTTTCACCGCGTGTAATATTAGTTTGGATAATATAGAAGCATGTATAAGCCATAACTCTTTCTAACTTGCATAATTGCTGGTTGAATAAGTGATTTGGTAGCACTCTGAAATATTGACAATGTGGATTTTGTTTCTGAAAAACCATCAGGGTTCCATTAAGTATATCATAAGTTACTTTGCTTCAACTTACGGACAAAAGTGAGAGGCACCAACGGTAAGAAGCTGAGCTAGACTGAGCTATGTCTTGACTGAACTATAACATGCTATGTCATTTCTGACTCACCAGAGTCAGTAAAGCAAATATTCTTTCATTAAAAATACCACATAAACCTGCAGTAGCTGGATGTAAATAAAAATTGTAGTCTAAGCCATTTGAACCATCCCCTGCCAGACTAATTTTCCTTAGAAGGCAGATATGTATAACTGAAGAAGTTTTATAATCCTGAGTCGATTAAACCTTTTATCTCGGCATGCCATGATGTCTCAATTTCTTCCTTCATGTTAGTACAGCAGTATCACTATGAATTATTAATGCACATTTATTAAAATAAACCTAAACATTGGTGGTCACAGGATCTCACAGCCTTTGCAAAGTACAGTTAGCTGAATTTAGGTGAAAATCATCTTCTGTAACAGGTATCATTAGGAATTTCATATCATTGTATTTTTCAGTGGTCAGGACACTTTTCACTGATTCCATTTTTAATTTGTCTATCCAGAAAAGATTTAATACTGGGTTGAAACAGACTGAGCTAAGACATTTTGGAATCTAAACAGTTTCCAGAGATCCATTTTGTGTGACCTCATGAAATGCCTCATGAAAGCAAGGCCTGGGATTCTGCTTCTCTTGGCCTTCATGGTCTAGGTGTGGTATGGTCTTAACTGCATTGGTTGCATCTCTTTTCTTACTAAAAAAACATGGAATAAAAAACTGAGAATATCTATTCCATATGGAAAACTATGTCTCCAAGCACTCAAAACTGTGATGTGCTCAAGAGAGGAAACTGTCAGACCAAGATGGAATGAAACGTGAACATTTTAAAATTCAGATTTCTCAAAAAAATTCATTTCAGGAAAAAAGAATGCTTCTTTGACTCATGATGATTTGGAATGAAGAATTTTGAATGGAGTTTTCCTTACAATGTAAACTGTAAATGTGAATAGCTCTCTGCAATATCACAAATATGTATCATATGGGATTTTAAACTTCTTGCTGCCCTCCTGTGGATGAAATAAACAATTACTTCAGCAATAACGGGAGAAAAACCCAAAACGGGGACATAACTGATTTTGTAGGAGGTAAATTGCAGATTGATTGTCTTGGGACGTACATACAGATTCCACTACTCAAGAAAACTGTTGAAATCAGACAAATCAGATTTTGTTACACTTTTCTGTATAATGTAGACCATAGTTGTCTGTGAAGATAAAATGAATAAAGTGTATTAAAATCTTAGAAGAAAGCCAGACAGAAGTGCAAAACATTTTTTTATGCAGCACAACGATGCTAGACCAAGCTTGTAATCAACCAACAAGTATCTAGAATGACTGAAAATGTGGAACTTAATCTACAGCCCCTAAGATTGCTACCATACAGATTTGGGCTACTGTAAAGGATGTTGAAAAATTTTCAGTTCTCCTTTTTTGTGACCATAGTGGAGTATGGATGGGTTGATGAGGAAGCCTTCTTGAACCTTAGATTAATGAAATTTATGTATTTAGATGTCCTGTCAAATTTCTTTGTCATGAGAAGATGAAAAATAATGACACAGGAAGTTATACCTGAAATTAAGGGGAAAGAAAAAAGAAAGAAGCAAAACCAAATAAGATCTTTACTGCAGGCAACTGACCTGTCTGTGAAAAATAACACCTGCTTTCTCTTTTTATCTGTTAACCACTTAAGTCTTCTTTCCTAAGATGACCTCAGTTCTACATTTGTTCTTTCCAGTTCAAAAAAACTTGAGAGGCTGTGTCGCTTGTAACCCTGTTGGAATTATGCAGAAAGACAGGACTTTCACACTGTGGCAATATCTGCCAGAATACCTCATGTCACAATTTAAAACAGCACCTATGAAACAGAGTGAAGTTCTTCATGTAAATTTTTGTCCAAAAATGTACAATACTTTTTTTAAAGCAGATTGTGGAGTTTAGAAAATAAACCCTGCGTGCAAGCCTGTAGCTCTTGTGTTCCAAATCTCTTTGACACTGCTCAAAGTCTTATACAGACCTGTCACCCTTTGGCTGGGTTGCACTCAAACACAAATGGAGCTACATCAATTTTCTGGGTGCCGAAGACTAGGCTTGAGGCAGTAAGAGTCCTGTTATTAGGAATTACAGGCATGTTCATAATATACTTGGCTTGGATCTGGATATGTGTCTGGTTGTATCCAAAACTCCAGATCCCCATCTCTTATTCTTTGGGGATGGGATTTTGCCTGATTTTCAGAGAAGGTCCAACCTGATGCTCAGTTGTGTGGGTTACCGATTTCCTTCTGTGTTGGACTTCATTAAAACTGAGATTCAAACTCTGGACAATCAGGACTGAAGTTGGTAACTTGAATCTACAACTTTGATACATATATTTTGGGTTGTATAGTGCATAAAAAATTTCCATTCAGGTTTCACCAAACAAGTGGATGTCTTACAGCAGAACAGAGTCATGAATGAGTGGAGATTTCCATGCTATTATAAAACACTACAGGTCCTGTAGGATTCATTTTTTTTTGTTTTTTACTCAGAAGCTCTCATCTCACATATACATTAGAGAAACATGTAGAACTCTACAAAACAAAATACAATTAATATTTTATACAGGAGCTTTTGACCTGAGATGCAGTGCATTTTTTGTGTAACCACCTTAAAAACTGGTTATTATCTATAACTTGATCTATGATGCCCTTTACTCAAAAGAAGAGCAATGTCAAAGTGAATGTTACTAGAAAAGTATTTTAAATAAAAGGAAAAGGAGGCCCTGATTACCCTCCAGAGTGTCCCAGGACCACAGTCAGTCTTTGCTGGGGCCTGCTGTGGGCTCTTGCTACCCTCCAGAAGTTCCCCCATTCTAATAAAAGTGAAATTCTAAACCAAACCCTGTCGCTGTTTATACCAGGAGTGGAGAGATGCAGCAACACACAAATTCAGCAAGAGAAGGCCAAGAAGCCACTTTATTAATTTATAACCCCATTTTATATACCGTAGCCCCATAGGGCAATTGGTCAGTGATCACCCATCTCCTAGGCTGAAGTCCTATAACACCCATTTCAAAATATTTTTCCAAGGTACCATAAACAGAACTTAACAAAACACCAGGTGTTGGTCCAGCTTACAAAAACCATCCTACTGTTTTTCATAACTTGTGTGAGAAAGGCAGGACTCTCACTGAATATTGTGAGAACCTGAGAAAATCCCTCTGCTAGCAGCTTTTCAGCATCCACAAAATCCGTTTTAAGTACAAATTCACTTCTGCTGATATTCTGGAGGGTCATATAGACTAGGTTTATTACAATCCATTGTTTCTGTTCTGTTAGCCCCTGACACCCACATCTAGATCCTCTTCATCTTCCTCACAAATAGGAGAGAGACAGAAAAAAATAGTAACAAGGATCATTCCAGTTCTTGTTTTCCAGGTCATCATATGAATCTTCTTTGACACAGTTAGAAGGGATGAAACATTTTCTGACATCCACAAGCTCTGCCACATGCCATCTGTCTTTATCCACCTATCCAAAGACATCAGCATATTGTCCAGCAGTTAGAGGAAGCTCTAGTTCAGGCTGCTGGCTTGGACCATCAAAAGGATTGTAGCTGTATCGAGCTATGAAACTTTGAAGACTCTTTTCTTCAAAAAGGGCAAGAAGGGGAGGACCCAGAGAATTACAAGCCAGTCAGCCTCACCTCCATATCTGGAAAGGTGATGGAATAGCTCCTTCTAGGTCATTTCTAAGCATGTGGAAGAAGAGAAGGTTATCAGGAGTAGTCAGTATGAATTCACCAAGGGGGAATCATGCCGGACCAGTCTGATAGCCTTCTATGATGACATGACTGGCTGGGTGGATGAGGGGAGAGCACTGATTGTTGTCTACCTTGACTTCAGCAAAGCTTTTTACAATGTATCCCATAACATCCTCATAGGTGAGCTTAGGAAGTGGGGCTTAGATGAGTGCACAGTGAGGTGGATTGAGAACGGGCTGAATGACAGAGCTCAGAGGGTTGTGATCAGTGGTGCAGAGTCCATCTGGAGGCCTGTAGCTAGTGTGGTGTTTCCAGGGGATCAGAACTGGGTCCAGTCTTGTTCAATATATTCATCAGTGACCTGGATGAAGGGATGGAGTGTATCCTCAACAAGTTTGCTGATGATACAAAACCAGGAGGGGTGGCTGACACAGCAGAAGGCTGAGCTGTCATTCAATGAGACGTGGACAGATGGGAGAGCTGGTCAGAGGGGAACCTACTGAAGTTCAATGATGGCAAGTCCTGGACCTGGGGAAGAATAACTCCATGCACCATTATGGGTTAGGGGTTGACCTTCTGGAAAGCAGCTCCATGGAGAATAAGCATCCTGGTGGACAACAGGCTAGCCATAAGCCAGCAGTGTACTTTTACAGCCAAGAAGGCAAATGGTATCCTGGGGTTCCCAGAAGGCTAAGGAACATTCTCCCCCCTCTCTACTCTGCCCTACTGAGGTCACATCTTGACTACTGTGTCCAATTCTGTGCTCCCCAGTTCAATAGAGACAGAACTGCTGCAGAGAGTCCAATAGGGGAATCTTATCAATGATTTTAAGTATCTAAAGGGTGGGTGTCAAGAAGATGGTGTCAGTCTCTTTTCAGTGGTGCCCAGTGATAGAATGAGGGGCAATGGGCACAAACTAGAACACAGAAAGTTTCAAATAAATATAAGGAAAAAACTTCTTTACTGTGAGAGTGACAGAACACTGGAACAGGCTGCCCAGGGAGGTTTTAGAGTCTCCTTCTCTAGAGACTTTCAAAACCTGTGTGGATATGTTCACGTGTGGCCTGCCCTGGGTAAATTTGCTTTGGCACAGGGGTTGGACTAGATGATCTCCAGAGGTACCTTCCAACCACTACCATTCTGTGATCCTGTGATTCTGTGAATGTTCAAAGCTTTTCTGTTTGTGGTCCCAGAGCTATAGGATGACAAACTGTTTGTCTGCTACTGGTTCCTCTGTCTCTCTTACAGGATCATCCTCTGAAAAAACGCAGGCTGCCCAATATTACTCTGAGGGTCTCTGAAAAAGATTCTACGGTTCACTCACCTGGTCTTGAAACTGTTGCATGGCTTCTTGGAGTTCTGTTTTTTCTTCTTTCTGAGAACACTGCAAAAACTTATCTTCCTTTGCTTTGCTTTGCAATACTGACTTTTCACCTTCCTTCTCCAGCTGCTGCCTTTATTTCTGTCATTTCTCTCATGGCTTTCAGTTTGTGCTCAGCATCTTGCAGTTGGGTTTGAAGACAGCTGATGGCTTGGGTAGCAGAATTTTGCTTCTTTGCCACTTGCCTTAGTTGCTCCTTCAGGTCAGCATTTTCAGCTTGGACCTTTTCTGCCCAGAGCATCTTCCTACGGAGACAAGAATTTTCTTCCACCAGTCTGGTATTTTCACTTGTCATCTCCATAAGCTGCACCACTAACTTCTCACACTTTTCCCTGAGTGTGTTCACATAATATGAACCCTGTTTATCTGCAGCCAGTTGAGCCTGAAGCTCCTTCTCAGCCACCTTCCATGAGGCTTCATTCTCCCTGTTGTGTGCCTACAAAGCTCTGTCAGGCACTGTCCTTTCTCCAGCCCTCTGCTGAGACAATGACTTCATGGTCAATTCCTCAGCGGTGTTTTGGATGGACAGTGGCACTGGAGGATTTGTCACGTGCAAAATGGTCTCCTACAGATGCCTGCAACCTTCTTTCAGCTGCTCAGTGAAAGCAGATAGCTTAGTACTTTTCTGCTGGAGCCTCTCTGCCTCTTTGCATGCTTCTGGAGAGCTGCCTTTTCTCAGGAGGCTGTTCTCCATCTCCAGGGCACCACATTGCCTCCCCAGGTCTTTCAGAGCATTCTGCAGTTGGGCCTTCAGCTACAGCAGGTGGCTGCATGTGCTACCAGGAAGCACCAAGTCTTTCCCTGCAGGCACCAGCACCTGGAGCTGAGCATCTGTTGCAGCCTGGCATGTTGTTTTCCACATCCACAGACACCCAGCCCTCACCATCCCACCTCATGGCTGAAGGGACAGGGAGCGGGCCATCAGCCACCAAACACTGCTGATGAGAGTCACCAATGGTCACACAGGCCTGCAAGAGGGGCAGCGGCCCCCTGGCTCTGTGCCACAGCCACCGCCCACCTTCACCCTGTAGGGGCAGAGATGGTGGTTGTCTCGGGTGAGGGGCCAGAGAGTGAGGCCTTCTGTGGGTGGCCTGGCCTTGCACCCTCAATGGAGGGCGAAGCAGTGTGGCCTTTGTGGTGGGCTGACCAGGTGTCCATCCAGCTGCTCTGTGACTTCTCAGCAGGACAGAGGGTAAGAAAATAAGATGAAAAAGAACTTGTAGGACAAGTTAAAGGCAGTTTAATAGAGACTCTGTCTCCCTTCTCAAACATTTCTTTTGCCTTATTACCTCACACAATGATGTAGATGTTCAGGACCGTTGCCTTTTTCCAACCCAGTTTGGATAGGTCCCTGCCAAATGGCAGGACTGTGTTTCCACTCCTGGGCCAGTTGATTCCATATGTACTGGACACCCCTCCATGTGAAAGAAAACTGTAGCCTGCATTCTGCTGTCAAAGAAATTGAAAAAAATGCATTGGCAATGTCAATTCTAGCATACCATTTGGCTGCCTTTGACTCCAGTTCATACTGAAGCTCTAATATGTCTGATATAGCAGCACTCAATAATGACATGACTTTGTTCAGGCTGCAATGGTCTACTATTAACCTCCATCCTCTGTCAGACCTCTGCACTGGCCATATGAGACTACTAGAGGTGCTACCATGGTCGCTGATGGGCTCATCCTTGGCCAGTGGTAGGTTTGTCTTGAAGATGGCTGATATGAGCACTGTTGGACATGAGGTAAACTTGTGGCAGCTAGCCTGAAATAATTGTTTCAGTCTTCCTGTTCTTTTGGAAGGATTATTTATTTTCAGTATATATTTACTTGGTTTTATTTAAAAAAGATTCAGAATGCGCTTAGTTGTATGGATTTATGTTTAAATATTTTCTGAATACTATAATTCAACATAATCACAAATGAGTTCCAGTTGATCAGGAAAGAAAACCCAACAATCTAACTCAGTAATTAAATACAGTCACTTGATCTTAATTAATTCATTGCTTAGCATCTAATCTGATCAATAGTTCTTCAAATAAATCATATGTACTATGAATGGCAAGAGTTTTATCCTTAATTGAATGAATTTTGATCCTCTTAAGCACACACAGATTGTGTTCATTCAGTATTGGATCGTAATAAGATTGTGGCTTTATTAATAAAAGGTCGCTGTTGAAAGGCAAAATAAAAAAACCCACACAACTTAGAATCCACAATAATGACTCTTGCATCCTGCAATACTCAAATCATTTTGTTGACTCCATTAGTCCTCTTCTGTGCTTTGCAAGACATGCTCTGCCCTCTGCTGATTATATGGATGAGAAGACTAGTTACTTCAGTCCAGTAAGAGAATAGATTTTATTTAAGTAGTTCTTTGGCACTGTAGCAATACATTTCTGCTAGTTTAAGTTAATGTAAAGGGATTCATTTTACTCCATCAGCAGAATAATTTGAGAAATACCTTAACATTATAATGACCAGTGAAAATTAATACTACTTACTATGTCTTCTTCAGTAGTATACAGTAGCATTGTGTGCTAAGCAGCACATGTTGCCTCTCCCAGCTTTTACAGTTTACGCAGAAGGAATGTGTTTTGTGCAAATTCACAATGTCATTATATATGTATGACCTTAATTCTGCTGGCAATTTTTCAGTTTTTAGTATACTTTATAATGCAACATCCTTCTAAACTGAGGAAACCCTATTGTTTCACACACAGAAACAGAGATGTGTAATGGACTGATTTTGTCAGATGTGTGCCTAGTAAGAATGAAGTGGCAAGCTCACTGCACAGCCTTACTTTTAGTCCTGTATGTACTGTTTAAATTATTCTGTCTGCAGCATTGGGATCTTAAACCAACTGGTTCCTTGACAAGGAAAGAAAAAGAAGAAAATCAGGTATGCACTTCTATATTGTTTACAAGTAATGATAAAGAAAGCACTGAGTAATGCTGGTCCTTCAGCTTTTGTCAATTGGTTCACTTCTCCAAGGCAACCCAGCTGTAAAATGTGAGGGGGGGGATGGGGGTAGGGGGTGTGTGTGTCTTAAAAAGATGTGGAGCTCCTGTATCTGTTTCATCACCAGTACTACATGGGTTTATTTTAATGAAGTTTAAAAATCAAGCTAAGCTTGAAATAAACTGGTTGTTTGTCTAGACACTTTTTGATTAGAAACAGATCAAGAACAAGATTTTCTTGCTATGTTTCCAGTGAAACTGTATGTCAGCCAGGACAGAAAAAGCTTCCTGTACTATATCAGATCTGGTACTTCTCCAGAAACAGGAAATGCAAATATATAAAAGGACAAAGAAAATAAAAGTAAACTGTTTTGAGTTTCCACATATGTTGTGATATGATTCTTACCTCAGCTGAAGTAGTTCAAATGTTAGAGATATAAAGGTGTAGAGGTTCCCAGAGTTAAAATCTGGGATTAAATATTTTGGGGTGAGATGTCTGCACTACCATCACTTTCTGGTGTCTGTATTGGTGAGGTACCTATGGAAAACCTGGTCATTTTTACTTGCAGAAAGAGGCAACATCAGGCTGGATTGATGGGATGAGGACAGTTGTACAAGGTTCAACAAGACCAAGTGATGGGTCTTTCACTTGGGTCACAATAACCTCCTGGGGAAGAGTGGCTGAAAAACTGCCCAGCAGAAAAGGACCTAGGGATCTTGTTCAAGAGATGGCTGAATATGAGCCAGCAGTGTGCCCACATGGCCAAGAAAGCCAATGGCACCCTGGCTTGTATCAGAAATAGTGTGGCCAGCAGAACAAGAGAAGTGATTGTCCCCCTGGTTAGACTGCAACTCAAGTACTGTGTTCATTGTTAGGTCCCTCACTACAGGAAGGACATTGAGGTGCTGGAGTGTGTCCAAAGAAGGACAGTGAAGCGGGTGAGGGGTCTAGAGCACAGGCTTTACGAGAAGCAGCTGAGGGAACTGGGTTTGTTTAGCCTGGAGAAAAAGAAGGCTCAGAAGAGACCTGATCACTCTCTACAGCTACCTGAAAGGAGGTTGTAACGAGGTGGGTATCTGTCTCTTCTCCCAAGTAACAAGTGATAGGGCAAGAGAAAATGACCTCAAATTGCACCAAGGGAAGTTTACATTGGATATTAGTAAAAAATTATTCACCAAAAGGGTTGTGAAGCATTGGACTAGTATGCTCAGGGAAGTGGTTGAGTCATCATCCCTGAAGTTTAAAAGACATATAGATGTGGCATGTAGACCTCCCTCCCTCATGTAAAAGGTGAGAGACTGGATCCACTGATGTTCACTGTACTTGGAATAAATTCATACTCATGTAGATGTGGCACTTAGGGACATGTTTAGTGGTGGACTTGGCAGTGTTAGGCTAACAGTTGGACTCAGTGATCTTTAGGGTCTTTTTCCAATAGAAATGATTCTAGTATTCTAGAATTTTGTTAATTTAAAGGATCCTCTTCAGTTAATCAGAAGTGTGAAAGAAAAATGCATAGCTTCGGTTTTATAATCAATGACGTCAAGAGATCTTGAATGTTTCCCAGATAGGAACACAGCTAAACCACAATATTGGCTTGGTTGCTTTTGGTTGTTTGCTGTGTTTGTTGTTGTTGTTATTGGGTTTTTTGTTTGTTTGTGTGGTTGGCTGTTTGTTTGTTTTTGGTTTTGTGGGGTTTTTTTTGCTTGTTTGGCTTTGTTTATCTTGTGTGTGTGTGTTGCGTTGCTTTGTTCAGTACTGAACTTAATTATTCTACAACTACGTGCGAGTTATGCCTAGGGCAGCCCCAGCAGAGCAGAGGGGACTGCCCGAGATGACATTTGTTCCTGACGGAAAACTCCCCACCGAAAATGTGCCCTCTCGTACGGTGCTTCCAAGGCCTGCGGCCCGCGGTTCCCGCCCTATCCGGCCCGGCGGCGGCGGGGGGCTGCGGCGGGCGGCTCGCCCACAGGAGGGCAGCAGGACCGCACGTTTCGCGCCACCACCCCTAACCGCCTCCTCCCGAGGGGATTTAAAAAAAAAAAAAAAAAAAAAAAAAAGGCTCCTTTCTGCTCCCCGGGATTTGGAAAATCTGAGCCAGGCTCCTTTTTAAAAATTCCGATGGGTGCCCATAACTTTTGCGTGCAGATCAGCAGTACGGTGTGGGGGTGTTCTACTCCTGGCTAGGGATGGTCTCAAAGGATGTGGCTGATTTAGGTGAATTTGCATTCAGAAATCGGGCGTGTTTGGATGTGGGGTTTCTCATGCATAAAGCCGACACATTTCTGCGAGATCTGCTGTCTAGGTGATTTTAAAAGGATACCTTCGGGGGTGACTCTTCCCATGTGTCTCTAGTACTGTTACAATTAAAAAGAATAACAAATTTGAAAGCATGGTAAAGCTTCAGTGATTAAACTAATACTGAATTACTAGAAACCATGATGATGTACATATAAGGTGATGATATATATATAAGGTCACAGGTACTGACTTTCTTTGTGATTCTTGCTTTCCTTCAAAATGCCTGATATTGATGGCTGTTAGGTACAGGATTCTTGATGGGATGTGAGATCTTATCCACTGGGGCAAATTCAGCACTCCTGGGCCCAGGCCCATTTTACGAACTGATTTACAACGTTGCTGTAGCTTACAAAATAAGTGAAACAGTCCGTAGGAATCAGTTTGAGACAGCTTGGAGTTCCTCAACCGTGGTACACACGTATGGTTTATATTCCAGGGTGCTGAGACTGTTTCTTCCTGGACAGGAGTGACAAGATGGAGAGTGGCTTTTCTCTCCTTTTTTGCATTCACTTCCTCCTTCCCTTTGAGCTACCAGATCATCCTTGCTAGGGCTTTAGTTATTTCCAGCAGTAAAATGACCCACAGTTCCTCTCTCCTCCTCCTCCTTTTTTTTTTTTTTTTTGTAAATGCATATACACTAGACAATATTTCATGTCATTGACACATTTAATATGTGTACCAGGAAAAAATCCTGAGCTTTTCCAGCAACTACATTTACATGCTTTAGATTATCAAAGAGTGTTCCCAGATGCTTCCCCCCCCTCAGTCTCTGATGCTGGAAATTAGCTACAGATCCAGACTGTAGCCTTCAGGTGAACTTTTCAATAGTATTAACATATCTAACTAAAAAAAAAATTATATGCTTAACTTGCACAACATTACCAAATACCTACATGCTTTTGAGGATCTAGCTTTTATGGTATATCTGTGCAGAATTTAAGAGCCATGCACAGATCATCAAACTGGTAATGATTAAGCTAATCTTGAAACAGGAAACAATCTAGCTGAGTTCATTAGACTTATTACTTGCCCTAATAGATGCAATTAAATAGCTTGCAAGCCAGCTGGATACATCTAGCTGGCTTGTGTGAGGTGCATCCCGTGGAAGTACTGTTGGAGGTAGATGGTTCAACTCCCACTTATGGTAAAGATTTCAGTCCTTACAGCATTGTTGTCTTTTGATTAAAACAGTCTTTCTAGGTAAGTAATTGGAAATCATCTAATGGAATCAGTCAGGTGAGACATGGCTGAAAGGGAGAAGATCTGCTTTGTTCCTTATTTTTATCAGACATCTTTCAGTGTGTAAAATGCAGGTTATAGGGAAGATAGAGGCAGTGTCATCTCAGAAGTGCGCAGTGAAAGGAGGTGATGGTCACAAGCTGCAACAGGAGAAATTCTGAAGGACATAAGAGGCACAGTAGGCAGGAGGAGGTAACAGGTTGTCTACAACAGATATTGGAGGACAAATTATACATATTTTTGTCTAAATTTATAGTATAGTGAGCAGGCAATAGCTGACCTCACATGAAGCCTCATGGTATGCTAATCTCACGCAAATACTTTGAATAAAGTTGAATCATGAAAGTGAGTTTATAACGTATCAGTTTCATATGCTAATGAGGTGTTTTTAATCCAGAATACATAATTTTTAAGTGAGAGATATTGTATTGTTGAGTTATAGACTGAACATAGCCTTTGTCCTGTTTCTTTATTGATTAAACACCCACATAGCACAGCTTACCATGACTGAAGAATCTACAAAAGCCTTTGTTAGAGAACTGATAGCACATCATAACAGACCCCTAAAGTTTTCTTCTTGCACCCAGAACTTATGTTTTAATATGTTTCTACATAGGCATCGTATGTATCATTTGATTATTTAGTGGACAGAGCCCCTAATTCTCAGCTCTCCAAACCAGATTTATTTATGCTTGTGCATATTAGTAGTTCATCCTTAAACTTGATCTTTTAACAATAGTATTTTTCTGCTTCATTGAGTAGACAACATGAACAAGAATGAAGATTTGAGGAAACCTATTTAAGGAAGAGACATTCCATGGATGGTGCTGGGGCAAAGCTAACATTGCGATGAACTGTGACTAGAGTATTGTTATGTGAAAAATTATTTGAGAGAGACAACCATGGAAAATTAATGCTATTGAACTGCCATATAGTCTTCATATTTTTTTTAACCTTTCTCTGTTTTATTTTTTAATATTGAAGCCTAATTTTCTGTACTTGTTGCCAAACTCTTATTCCCTTTTATCAGAAAAGTAATATCTTAAGAGACAATTCATGTCTGAGTTAATGCGGGTTTAAGAAACTCCATATAGAAGTATATAAACCTGTTTATATTTTATATCAATGGATAGCACTCCTAAAATAAACAGCAGGTGGGCCCTTGAAAATCACTGTATGTCGATTAACAGAGTAAGGGACTTAGGGGAAGGAAAGGCCAAAAAATATTCTGCTAGGCCAGTGTTTGTCAACTTCTGAGGTGTAACTCAGCAGCAAGACAAAAGGAACTGCAAATGAAGCATGAAGCACCTCCCTACCCATCCACCTGCCAGGGAATGGGTGCTGTGCTGAGGTGCTAATTGACTGTGAGTCACCTGCCTGATGTGTAGGCACTAGAAAGGAGCAGATGTGCTATACGGATGTATTTCGTGTTTCATTCAGCCATCTTGCTATTTTATGGGTTGTGAGGGAGCATCATCATTTATAATCTAAGGGAAAAATCCTCTCACATCTGCTAGGCATTTGTCATACGAATGAGAAAAGACAAATCTTTTCTTAGCAATAGCATGAAATTGCTTCCCCAGATTCCCTCTAGCTTTAAAAATAGCATTGTGCTACAAACACCATCACATCAGACTTGGCATCAGCAAAATTCTTTAAGAAAGGAAGGAAGATTTGGTCAAAAAAGGGTCACTTTTACCCCAAAGCACAGCTTTATTTGGATTCTTTCTACTTTTAGTTAGTAGAAAATAGAGAAAGGATAATCTTTTTTTTTTTTTTCCTATGAGATAAATAAAGAGAGCTCAGCCTACTCAGAATTGTAAAAAGAACAGTAGGATATTTTAAAAATGAAAATCCTTTTAATATTCCATATTAAGTGAACACTATGTGATACCTTGAAATATGTTCATATTGCTTATGCTACTTTATAGAAAACACTTGTCCTTCAGAACAGTGTGCAACTTGTTCAAAAGATTCAGTTGTCTGTTATTTAAATGATTGTCCAAAAACACACAACCCAGAAAAAAAAAAAAAAAAAACCAACAAAAAAGCTGGGACATGATGAGTTTCCTGCTACATGTTATTTTTTGTTCAGGACCAGTGTACCTATTTATATGCAATTCACATTTTCACCTCAGATTTACAGATGAGATTATCTAGCACCTTGTCCTGTCACTTCTTGAAAACCTGCCTTGATGGGGACTCTAGCACGTCCCTAGAGAATTCATTCCAGTGACTGATTGTTCTCACTGTAAAAAAATATTTCTTATATCAAGACGAAACCTCTCCCGGTGCAATTTGTACCAGTTGCCCTTTGCCCTCTCCATGTGGCTGCTTATGGAGAGTGAGCCACCATCTTTGTATCCACCCTTTAAGTACTGGAATTCTGTGGTGATGTCCCCAAGAACCTCCTCTTCTCTTCCCCCCCTCTCCTGAGGAAAGTGGGATGATCATGTCTCTCTATCTCTGCTAACCATGCCCTTCCAGATACAGCACAGAATCTGATTTGCTGCAGTGACACATTGCTGACTCATATTCTGCTTTTTGTCCACCAGGACCCCCAGGTCTGTTTCAGCAAGACTGCTCTCCAGCCATACAGTTCCTAGCATAATGTAGAGTCCATTCATACCAGTGAAGCTACACTAATTCTCAAAGATGGACTACCAGGCCCACAAGGATTAATTTTTCTGTCACTTTCATTTTTATAGTAGAGGCACATTGATAAATAGCAATCATTCAGCCAACCCTTGCCAACTAATGTTAATTACATTTAAGATTAAGTATCATGCACCATTCCTTTGTTTTAATTATATCTTTAATGGAAAAATTGTGCTGGTGATTTTATTGCCTTTATTATTTACTTAAGTCACACACTTTGATATACATTGCAGCCGTCTGTTTAATTTATTAATTTCCCCATACTCGTTTCTATTATGCTCTTTTTATACTATTTGGTTGTCAATTTTACTCACTGTTAATATAATCAAAGAGAATAAGTACCACAGAAAGGGTTGTCATGCTTGCTGTTATGACATCTAACTTGTTCTGATGTGCTCAAAAAAAGTTCCATGGCTCTGGGACAATATTTGATTGATCTTTAAGATGCCTGGGAAGAGTAATCTGCCTTGGATGGGGGTAGTCAAATAAGCGAGACTTTCTCTTCTCCTCAACCTACCCATCTGTCAGAGATGGTGACAAGGGCGGTGTAGTGTATGCCTCAACATTGCTGTATCAGTGTAAACAGACTGCAAACTACAAACTAGATGACGGTTTGTCCGAGGTGACGACAAAGCAACCTGGCTCTATCAGTGGGGACAGGCTCCAAACCACAAACTGGACCACAGCTTGTCAGAAATGGTGCCTCATCAGTGTGGACAGCTGCAACTGCACCCCTATGCATAAGCCCAGACCCAGGGCCTGGAAGACCGAGGGGTCCAAAGACCCCTGAAACACACTTGAGGCCCCTCAGAGATGGTGTTGGGCATGCATCCCACTGCCAAGTGGTAGGTGCGGATAAGCAGGACAGTCCCCAATAAAAGAGCAGGAGCCACAAACATCGAATGGAATGTTCTCCCACCGGACCTGAAAGCACATCAGACTGATGGGATGCCGCAGATCCATGGTGGTAGCTATCACAACTGGCTCTTATCTTCCTTCCTTCCCTTTCTCTCTTTCTCTCTCTGCTTTGCGAACTTTTGTCGTGCAAATAAAGCCACTTGGCACTTTGACTCCGTTTTCTTAATTCTGTTCCCAAGAATATGAACAAAATCTCGCTCTGGTTTATGACCAGCACGCGACACCATCTTAAGTAGGGATAAGCAGGCAGGCATGCCTCCAGTTGCAGTCCACAGAACCCTTAGGCTTAGGCAGGTCTCTTTTTCCATCACCTCAAAATACAGCAAAGAGGTTCTCTTTTTCAAATATGCCTTGGTAGTTGTCATCCTCTTTTATACAGTATCCTCACGTGTACAGGCTCAATTCAATTTTCAACATCATTCCACTTTTCCCTAGACCCCTGTTTGCCTGACTGGGGGGGTACTGTGTACTGTGGGGATCACATAAATGCCACAGGTTTTGATGTCCTCATTACCTCCAAAGGGTTCAATGAGAATTTGGTTCAAGTATGGATCATGACTGGCGTATTGGGGAAAATCTCAGCTGACTAGTTAGAAAAGCTGAATATTGCTGTGTATCACTAGTGTGGTGCACAAAAATGAAACTGTATTTGACTTAGAAGACAAGTGTCTCTGAACATTCACAAAGACTACAAATCTCTTTTGCACAGACTCGAGCTCATAACTTCATGCTCTGATATTGCTTCTTTTCTTTCTTTGCAATGTACTCATAAATTTTTAATCATTTGATGTCAGCCTTCCTTTGAGAGGATCAGAAATTTGGAGATATATCAAACTTTTCATTTTGACCTCTTGTTGATATCAGAGTTTGGTTTTGTTTTTTGAGTTTGTTGTTTTTATTTAACTAAAGGGTTTTATTTAACTAAAGAGTAGAAAAGGCAGAATTAAGGTAATTAATATAAAAGTTTGTCAGTCTTTACTAAGTGTATTATTGTGGCTTAAGCCCACCCAGACAGCAACAAAGTAATCATACAGCCACACTCCTACCCCTTTCTGGTGAGGTGGGGAGGAGAAAATACAACAAAAGGCTTGAGGGTCAAGACAAAAGCCAGGGAAGGATCACTCACCAGTTATGGTCTTGTGAGAAAGACAGACGAGACTGTGGAAACTGAACATAGGGAAACAAAACCAGCTTAATTTAAACAGAAGAAACCACCATCAATGTATCAATTGAATGAGAGAAGGACAGTGATAAATACTGGTCTTAAAACCACCTTCCCCCAAAACATCCCTTCTTCCCAGGCCTGGCTTGGCTACCTCCTCCTTGCCAGCAGTGCAGGGAGGCAGGGAATGAGAGTTGTGGTCAATACTGGTCTGTTCCATGCTGTTTATGTTGCTCCTGCCTCTTCAGGGGGAAAACTCACAGCCCTCCCCTGTGGCAACGTTGTGTCCCTCCTGTGGGAGAGTCCTCCACTAACTTCTCCTACCAGCATGGGTCCCTTCCACAGGCAATGATCCTCCCAGCAGTGGGCTGCTCCATCATGGGCTTCCCTCAGAGTCACGGCCTTCTTCAGGAGCAGCCACCTGCTCTGGCCTGGGGTCCTCCACAGGCTGCAGATGGGATTCTTCCCCACCATCGATCTCTAAGGTCCACAAGGGCTCAGCTTGCCATCTTACCATGGGCTGAAAGTGAATGGCTACTCTGCCATGCCTCCCCTACCTCCTTCCTCACTGACATGGGTATCTACATGGTTGCCTTAGGTTCACTCCTTTCCCAAACAAAAGAACTCCCAAAATGAAAGCTCTCACCCAACAGGTTTTCCCCTCTTAAATATATTATCTCACAGATACCGATTGGCTTGGCCTTCACCAGAGACAGGTCTGACTTGGCGCTGGGGGAGTTTCTTGAAGCTTCTTACAGGAGCCCATGACAATAGCTCCATCCCCTGCTACCAGAACTCCACCAGACACAAACCCAACACACATATATAGTATGAATTTTAAATTGCCAGCAAATTGACTGCAGCAGGTTTCCATGAGAGAGGTTTGCAAGTTATAAATTATCTGACACTTGAGAAGCACAGTCCACAATGCTCCAAATATTCTACAAGAACAATGCTGATCTTTTATTTATAATATCAATAGAAAAGGCAATTTTTCAGCATTCTTTAATTCTTAGTTTAACAATGAGAGAGATACATATAGTTCTTTGGCCTAAAAATATTGCTATTGGAGTGGCTATCAGGAAATGAAGTGTTTTCTTGCTGAGAAGTAAGAATAACAATTTCATTTCAGCACATATGCCTGAGGAGATACACATTATTTTCATACTCTTTTCAATTATATTGAATAGGTAAAAATTATAACCAGGTGGAAATTACTGTTCTGCTCCCATATGGAAAGTATAAGATGTAATTTAATTTCAGAAACTTACTGATACTACTTTGATTATTTCCTTCCTGCCACTCTGGTTATGCTGACTATTACAATACAATGTCTTATTGAGCCTGGAGTTGAAATTATAGTCATAGATTATTATTCCCTATAATAAAATTCCCTATATATATAATTCCCTATAATAAAAATTAAGATCTGAGATAATGCTTAGAAACCTATTAAAAGTGTGACATTTTTAATGGAACAAAATGAGCAACAATGTTCTTGGTTTCCATGTTTTCCATTAGTAGTTTCATGTAAGCACAGTAACAGGTAATGTGATGTCTTTTGGTTTTCAGCTGAAGTATGTGCTGAATAAAACCATATAGCTGCCTTTCTAGCTTTACCTGACCAGTGAAAGAAAGGGTCCCTAAAAAGATATCTTAAAAATATTTCCATGTAATATAAATGGTGGGGTGGGCTGGAACACTCATCACTGCTGTGCTGTAGGGACAGCCTTGCTAGAACTCTGTTTCAGAGGTGGCAGAGTTTTAATCTTCACCTTCAGGTGCATGGCATTGTAAATGTTGGTGGCTGCTAGATCCTTTCCTGTAAGAACACTTACATTACTAGTGTCAATATTTAAGTGAGCACTGCAGTCTTTTTTTTTTTTTTTTTTTTTTTAATCTCACACTTCAATTAGGTTAACAATGAGAGAGATGAGAGAGTAAATAGCATAAGTACTAAAGATGGGAGTGTCAGCTTGGTATTTACATAAATTTAAGATGAAACTAAGGGGATTCAACTCAGTGGTGTAGTGTTGAAGTCATTGTGTAACTTCTTAATGAATGGGCTTGAGAAGGTAAGAGTTATGCTAAAACAGACCCCTTACCTACATCCAAAATACTCCCTGGAAACCACTGATATTAATATTTATGCAATATAGTGAACATTCATCCCTAATACTTAAGTCTTCCTCACAGGAATGTGCTCTTGCACAACAGAAAATCAAAGGTAGGTGCTGTAGCAATATGTTTTTCAACAACTGAATTTTTGCTATACAGCCATTTCATGCTTTCCTCAGCTACAAGATCATGGGCCTGTGACTCTCAAATACACAGGAAAAAACTGGGTTCTGGTGAAGGTATGCTCACAAAAGACAGCACTACTGGTAATTGACTGAAATACACAGTAAACTGCATTAACCTGTACATATTATTAAGCAAAAGAGGCCAGAGACTATTCTCTGTCTCTAAGTCTTGTGGCATGTCCTGTCTGCATCCATGCTTCAGCTCCACATGGTTCTTTATGGTGCTAAGACAAAAGAATAATGCTGGGTTTTTTCAGGCTGAAGTTTCTGGAATAATGTGAGGGCTGTGTTGTTACATGATGCTAGTAAAATTTATTGTCTACCCTGGGATAAAATATAAGGGCAAGTAAAAGGTGCAATGCCTAATGGGATGTGTGAGGATTGCAGTGGATGGAGGGACCCAAATCAGGTAGATCTTCTCTGTACTTGATATTGGAAATAGCCCTTGGTGTGCATATTTCATCAAACATAATCCCTGCTGTCTCGGAGCGTGTTAACTGATGCAGGCAAAAGCTGTGCAAGAGAGCACACACCAAGCAAGCAGTCTGGATAATCACAGGCCAGAGCTTCAGCCTGAGCCTGCACCTTTATTTACTAGTACAGACATAGCCTAAGGGCCTGATTAACTCAAAATAAGTCTCTCTGGTGTGTCACATTTGCTAGGTGAAGGAGACCAGATGACTATAAGAAGTGCTGTGCTTTCGCAGAAATGTAAGTGATATCTTCAGTGTCTTCAGATCTCCTCCTGTGTATTCAATTGTTCATAAATTTTACTGCTTCATTGTATTATGTTTTAGCTTACTTCAAATATGATTTGAGGTATGCATGCAGTTGATGCTCTTGTGGCCTGAATATTCATGGTATTGTAATCGAGAGGTGCTTTGATAAAGCAAATGGCTCTTCTAGTCTTCAGTCTCTAAATCCTCATGTTGATCCAGAGGAGAAACTTGAACCCCTATCCTAACTTACTTTTCTTGGTGTTTGGCTATTGGGCACATGCATATGTGCATGACAGGGACTGTTACTTTTATATTCAGTGTGATCTGCGACAACATTTTAGAAACCTGAAAACTGTGATGCTGCTTCTTCTCTTGGGGTGGAGGAGTAATTTAAGAAAGCATTATGAAAGAGGTATGTTTGAAACAAAATAATTCTAGGTAAAAAAAAAATGATGGGAGAGAATGATCTGAATGATTTTCAAGCTGATGATTACATGAAACTACCCTGCTCTGTCTCAGCCATCTTGCTTCAATTTTATGGGAACAGAAGTGACAATAAAAAGTGTGCAAATTGCAAGAACTGATTTTTTCTGAATACGTTTAAGAGTGAAGAGAAATGCCTGCAGTAATTCTCATTGAAGAGAGAAAAGTAAAAGAAGACTAAAAATAGTGTTCATAAAGTGTGGAAGAAATGGTCTAGATTAGTGGTGAAAGTATCAAATTGTCATCACAATCTAATTTTCACTCCTTTGAAAGTAATTAACCTGTTGACTCATTGTGGTTACAGAGACAAGAGGGGCTAAGACTTACATATACATGACATTCTTAATTCCTTTTATTATATTTTTTTCATCCCCACCTTTTGATTTCATCTGCAAAGCATGTAAAAGCTTATCTGCGAAGTATTGAAGAGCTTCTTTTCTGAAGGCTTAAGTAGCCTTTCACTGTCTCTGCGCTGAGAGTGAATTAATTTGCTCTTGGTACCAGGCTCAGGTATGTGCAGAACTTCTTGATGCTGAGGAAACTTCCTGCCCACAAGAAAAAATCAAAATGAAAAACCCTTCCTCCCGCAACAGTCATAGTAAAAGAAGCTCTTACTCATACGAAAACACATTATCTTGCTATCTAAGCACCATTCATTATTTTTACCAAGTCTGTCTCTGTGATTATTTGAGGCAATCCATCTACAGAGTTTATAAACTCTGTCTGAAAGTATGGTCTCTGTATGCAACATGACCAAACTGCATTTAGAATACACAGTCTTTTACCTTCTCTGTTGTCTTATCATCTCACATCAACTGAAACCTGAAAGGGTCATTAAATAGAGAAACTTGTTAATTCAGACATGAGCATCCTAAACAATGAGATAGCTGATCTGGAAAAGAGCCAGCTGTCAGCAAGACAAACCTGCTGCTGATAGAGACCTGTGACTCCCTGGGGAGGTTTGTGAGGCTGCCTGAATGGGGGACTGCTGCTACGGGCTGAGCACTCAGTTGCTTCTCAGCGACATAAAGAGTATGCCAAAGGGTCCAAAAAAGAGGATGGGCTAGGACAGTCTAAATTTTCTGAGCATGTTCTTTCATCTACATGTGCTTTAGCACAGCTCACAACACACAGCAATGTTTGGAACTTGAAGAAGCTGGACCTGGAAGGCACTACCTAGTGTACCTGGCTCTGCAAGCAATGATTAGATGGCAGAAATGTTTGGTCATAAACAACACTGCATGTTTATGCTCTGACAAAAATGCTGAAAAGAACAAATCCTATTTTCTTTTACATCATTACAATCAGTGGCTCTGACTCTGCCCTAACTCGTATCTCTGCTAATCTATTCATTTTAATGGAAAAATAAAAATTGATTTAGTAGGACAATTATAGATAAGAAGGTCTTGTTCTTCTTCATTTGATGAAAAAAAGTGTCTTCAAGTAGCCATCACAACTCCTACCTCACTAGGATTCAATTTTATTTCCTAATGGTATTTCTCAGTTATAAAGAAGGAGGTTTATATCTGTTAGTTGTCTTGCTCTAAGAGACTGAGAGCTGCAGTTTTCAAACAAGGCCAACTAGGCTGATTCTCTGAAAGTTTCTTACTTAGTAAAGATTTAGTCACTGAACATCACTGAGCATAAGGCTGCTAAAACCAAAAGTAGCGTGAGATGGAATTTAAGCACACTAGAAACACACTAGAAAAACTGTTCTTGTACTATTCAAATAATGGAAATTTTCTGCTTGGTTCAGTAAGAATTTTGCCATGAACCTCTACAGTGGTTATGAGTTTTGCATTTCTTTTGTATTGCATATCAGTGAAAAAATGTCTGTATTTGTGTTTGTGTGTTTTATAAATCAAATGTGGTCTTGAATCTCACGTTCAACTCTCAAATTCCTTTATCAACAGATCCTTTCAATAAGAAGTCATTTTTGTATTTCCCTCAAGTGCTCATTTGCTCTGTGTTTTACTTTACCTCCATATTAATTCAAGACCAATAATAAAGGGGAATTACTGCTACACAGGTTACTTAAAGTTTTATTGCCTGTAAATTCTGTTCCTTGTCTTTTGGGTATAATGGAATTATATGTACCTTTTTGCTCATGCCTCCTATTGCTACACACATCTAATATATCAACCAAAAACTCTACATTTATGTATCAGAAAATTCTTTGGTCTAATGTTATAAGGCAGTGGAACTGACGTCAAACCCATGAAATATGGCAAAATAAACCAAACCTGTTTAAAACTAATTTGACTATCAGAGGATATTTCAGCTACATTTATAGGATCATATGGCATATGACATTCAGCTGAATTGGACTACCATCAGAGACAGATGAGAGGCCCTGTCTCAGATCACTTTCAGCATAAAGGTATGATATATAGGTCCTCTGGGACACTGAATCATCTTCCTTGTACCTGTTCCATTCATATAAGTGTGTAAATATACAGCATGCACACCAAATGAAGTCACCAGGGACAATGGCCAAACTAGGCCTTACTGAATAAACTCTCTTTTCCCTCTGACTTGAGATACAGCAAAATAAACAGCAAAGACTACTTAGGGCTTTCAGATGTGATTCATCAAAATTACTTTAGCTTGTCCGAAAGTTAAGCATCTGGTTGAAGATCATTTTTCAGCCTATTCAGGGCTAAAATGAATCATTGCCAGGAGGTACATGCACCTCCAGCAGGTGATTCATCCCTCGCCAAGGTAAGTATGTGATACAGATGTGATGAAGTGCTGCTGAGAGTTTCCTGACTTTTCACAGGCTCTCAAGGGAACCTAGGCAACTAGTGTTCTCTCGTTTTCAGTGCACCTTTAGTGGTTTAAAGTTAGTGAGATGAATCTCTGACAAACTGACTTAAGAAAAGCACAGTAATGATATTAAATTACACAGACTACCTCTTTTTGCTTATGAAACACAGAGATAACAAGAGGTTTGTCTTTTGCAAGGACACTGGGCTTTGCAGGAACCTGTTAAGCACCTCCAGTCTCAGGGTTTCCGGGATCAAACCCTGATGAGCCAGAAATAAGCACAGCCTCAGATTCAAAATGATTCATTTATGCAATGTTCATAATGCACAGTGGGGTTAATGTTATGAAATCTTTCTGATCATTGAATAAGGAGAAAAATCTCTGTATTTCATCCCCATTTATTCACCCTTCACAATGCCTTAAAGCACTTTTATTCTAGTATTCCATCCTTGACTGCCAAGCAGAATGTGAAGGTATATTCCTGTGCACAATATGTGCTGAAATTACATTAAGGGTATGATTGGCTACCAGAGTCAGGAAACATCAAATTAAGGCTGAAACCACATGCTTGACCCACTGTTTTCTGCTCAGGTACTGAGACTCTCTTGAGGATGGTTTGCTGATTGACCACAATGGCTGTAAAGAAAGGCATGATAGAGACAAGGTAAGAAAGAGAAATAGTGAAAATTAACCAGTATACTTATGTAATCTTCACTGACTTTCAGATACCTGTTTTCTGTCCCAAACTGAATAATTATTTTAACATGATGCAAGTTTTGGTACATTTCCTTGAAATAAATAAATAAATTACAGCTTCCCTCTAGCTTTCCAGAGAATTCCTGAGACCAGACTACATGAAAGATCATATACTACTGAAAGAAATCCTATTTATGCAACAAAACGAAAAACAAATTCCTATGCTGTTGAAGTTAGAAAGACCTGCTAAATTCTCCCATAGTGTGTTATGTCAAGAATGATTTGGGAGAGGTTAGATTTGTACTGCATTTGGCTGTCAAACATGTAGTCCAGTGACATGATACAGAAGGTGATGGTCTTGTTGCTGGAACAGAATGAAAATCTCTGTTTCTTCACCAGTACAAAAAGGATTGTGATTGAATTTCTGTGAAAGATTATTTTCTGATGTGTGACATTTGGATGAAACAGTTAGTAGAAACTTTTTGAAATAATATTTTCATTTTGAAAAATGGTGTTTTATGAAGATTTGTTAATCATTCTTCAGAAAATGTGTCTTTTGAGATGAACCCTTCCTAGCTCTCAGTATTTAATTTAGTTTTCAATTTATTTTTTTTTCTTACAAAACTTAAGAAATGGTTTGTTGTTAGTATCTGTAACAGTGATATTGTACCAGCTTGAATGGCCATGGACACACAGCTTCTGCTTTTTCTTCCCTGTGTGGTGTAGTAATTCTTTTCACTCCAGTCTCTACATTAAATGGCATCAATTCTTACATGGACAGGTTCATTTACCTCTACCCTGGTTGGGACAAAGGGACACATTTTTCTGGTGAGCTTATCTTATGAGCAGCTGACACCAGTTTGTAGGCCCCCCCCTCCTAGCTCACAGTCTGAGATGAATCATAGAATCATAGCATTGTTCTGGTTTGAAGAGACCTTGAAGATCATCAAGTCCAATCCTCAACCCAGCAGTATCAGGTCACCACTAAACCGTGTCACCTATTGTCCACACCAGAGTAAGTGTCTTTAAAATGTCAGTATTTTATGACCTTAATAATGTAATCATAGATTTGAAGCTCAAGTTTATCTGGAGTTGCTAAATTGGAAAGAAAAAAAATAGTCCAGTGTTTCTGGAAGTGCAACAGGGCATGAATGTGAGGGAAATCCAAGCAAAGCAGCTTGCACTTTGACAGACCAAGCCACACTCAGACCATTTGCTAACACCTAGAGAGTGGGATTCATGTGCCTTTTGCATCCCCATCCTCAAACCTTGTCATCCATGTGGTCTTCAGTGACCTGACTGCTGTGGCTGGAGTGGAGGAGAGAGAAGCATCCGGGTGGTTTTCTGCTGAGTGGTACTCAGCTTCATCCCCTTACACCTCAAGTTGCTGCACCCCTGGTTGTATCTTGCTAATACAATGACTTACAATTCAAATCATAAAGTATTTGAAAACATAAAATATGCTGTCTGAATGCTTGCCTTTTAAGTGCAAAATCTTGTATATATTTTTAAACCAAAGACCATGGCAACAAATGTCCTTTACAACAATGTTTTCCCACCTTGCATTTCTCTGTAGGGATTTCTTACCATTATGATTTATTTACAATCTTTTCATGCTGGTTCTTGTCAACTGACAGTTGCTTGGAGAGGTTTTCTGTTCTCTTATTTGAAACAAAAGTGACGCTATGAAACATCCAGTCTGACCAGATGACTGCCACGGGATGCAGGTTCACAGCCCTAGCTGGTTCCATTTCACCTCACCACAACATGGAGCTGTATCCTACTAATCAAAGCAGGTGATGGCAGAAAATCCTGTTACCCAAATACTTTGGGAAAATTGCAGCCTAATGCTTCCCATCCTTCTTTACTCACTGGATGCACATATGGCCTTGGTCTGGTACACAGACATTGCAGCTGCATGCGGTGGTTCTGTCTACAATGGATTTTCTCTTAAACACTGCAACCTTTCTAAAAATGACATGCTAATGTTGACCATCTCTTGAAAATCATAACTATTTTAACTGTTGCTTGTCTAATTGTACATTAAGTGAGGTGAAATGGTGCCTATTGATGTGGTTTATTGCTCACAAGCTCTTGAAGTATACTAAATTTTTAATCTTTGTTGATCCACCCAGAAGTCTTTTAGACAGCAAAAGTGGGAAATGTTACGGGAAAAAGCATCCAGATGGACACAGCCACTGTTCATGTAAATAAAGTAATGTGCTGAATGCTTTCATAGCTAAATGTAATATGCTTGGATTTCACTGGAAAGCTTTAGTTCCAGAAAACTTTTCTCTTTATTCAAACATTCACCATTTATAGGTACCCTTGAAAGTTTTTTACATTTTATTTCCAGTCTAATCTTAAGATATGAGTCATAAAGATTATGGAAAAGGTAGAAATTACAAAATTGATTACTGTCAAAGTACATTTATAAAAGGATGTAGTTCCATGAGAGGAACAAGACACCCATTATTTTGTGGATTTCTCCAGTTTATTTGATTTGGATATCTGATAGCAATAAATTCATTTTTGTTACTTTTTTTTTTCCCCTACAAGCAAACCACAAACGCTACAATAATGTTTCCGTAAGTATATCAAGGCTTCTGTTTGCAAGTAATTCCAAAAGCAGGATTTCAGATGCTAGAGTAATATAAGATATATACTGTGCGACCAATGTTGAAGGATTATTCCTGAGTGTAATTACAGTTAATTTTCTTCTTACAGAAGAGATTCTGAAGTCATGAGACTAGATGAGTTTTCCATTTTCTTTTTTTTTTTTTTCTTCCTTCTCTTTTCTTATTCTTTTACTGTAAGCTTCTAAACTTAATGATTATCAAGGACACCTTGACTGAAGCGAACCTCAAAAATGTAAGTAGTAGTAGACAAATAAATACATTCCACAGTGAGGCTTTTAAAAGTTTGTGGGTTTTTTAAAGCCAATCTTATAGTTTTGTGACCTGATTTCTGATTTTTGATTGCTAAGGATGAGCAAGAAGGGAAGCTAACCAAAGTCCAACTATAACATCATCTAATCAAAACTAATCTCCTAGATCTGACACAGTCTGGATTTGGGCCAGGGCACAAAAAGAAAAATGCTTTACTGGCAGTGATAGATGATCTCGGTTGTCAGTGGACAGAGCACAGACATTTCCTCTCATCATTCTTGATTTCTTGAAATGTTTTTTTCTGATGGCCATTAGATAACACCATTTCACCTGATAGGAGTAGCAGAGCCCCTGAATACAGCACAAAATGGATGAAAACCTATTGAGAATGTAACATTAAAGAAGCAGTGAAGGGAAATAAGTCTTCAGTACTGAGTTTTTACACTGTGAGTATCAGAAAGAGATTATTTTTGGTGTTTGGATAAGAACTGTCCATGGATGAATTAAGGTGATGCTGGCTGGATCAAGAGAAGGACTCAGAAGGGCTTTAAACAATGCTGAAATTTCCTTTTCCTGAAAGCCACTCCATTTTCACAGTTAGCACTATGCTATCTATGAGTAACACTTTGGTCTTTAATGGTTTCAGAATTTCAGTCCCATTCTGGAAGAGTTTATCTAAACAATTTTTTTTATGATGATGATTATTTATTATTTGTGTGTGTGTGGTCCAGAGCTGCGAAAGATATATACACAATAACACTTCAATACTGCATGAAACTATGACTGATCTGCTTTGGTATTTCTTTTCAACACTTTGTGTTGCTTCCTGCAAATATGACATGCAAACTCCATCAACATTCAAAGATCAGTCTGTGATTTGACAGGTTTTAGACATGTCCTAGAAAAAGAGTAAGAATCCACCTTAGCAGTCTGCAAAAGTCTTTTGGAGGAACAACTCAGCTTTGTGGACTGAACTTCTTCAGGACCATAACCACCCTCCCTCATCATCTTCATCAATGGGCAATTCCTTGACTTCTGCTTTATGCAGCTTTCTTCCTTTGGAGAATAAGAGAGGCTGACAAAGATGTTACAGGAAACAATTCCATTATTGAATATCCTAATGAAAAATACATACAGACATAAAGAAGAAATTTGTTGTTTTGATAGTTTACCAGTTTTTATCTTCCCAATGGATATTTAATCAAGCTTCTAGATAGACCACTTCTATCACAGTGTTTCATTCCTTCCTTGCAAAATAAGTGCTAGCAACATGAGAAAGAGGTAGTTTCTTTTTTTTTTTCTCTTTTTTTTTTTTTTTTAATTCAATCAAGAGTAAAATAACTGCAGAGTATTTGAAATGAAGTACGAAATGTTGGCTGAACTAGAAAAGCTATTAATTTATTTGGCACACTGGCTAGATGAACCCTTGATGAAGCCTATGAACTGACATCTGGAGGAGAATTTGGCCCATTTCTTTTTAAGAAAGTGCTTTTTTGTGCAAAATAATGGGTGCCTTCAAATCTGACGAGGAGTTAATTGCAGATACTTAAGGTCTTGGCAGTGGATTGGTATTGTTTTCATACTAAGAGGTTTTGTGAAATGGCTGAACTCATTCAGGAGGGCATTTCCCAGCTCTGAACAACAATTACAATCCATGAACATATATAGAATAAAAATGACCATTACTGTATTAAGGATGTGCTAAAGTGCAGGGCCAATTAAAAATGCTTGAACAGGGGCAACAACAGCTTGAAACAGCAGTATGGTAGTTTGGAATTCAGAAGGTGCAGATTTATGCTTTTAAATTGATGTTTTAATATTTAATTGTATAGCTGTAGTCTCAGAGCTTTGCCTTTTAGATAAAAAAATTGTCAAGAAAAGACTTTTTTTGTTTTGGTTTGGTTTTTTTTGATTGTTTTTGTGATGTAAGGAATTATTTAAATAGATCTCATTTAGAATAGGAACATGATTCATTAAGTCAAAGTGCTGTAATTGCTGAATCATAGTTGGAGCCTCATATAATAAAAGGAAAAGAGCCTGAAACTGGTTGCAAATACACATTTTTTGATTAGAACTCATTGCCAGTGTCTGCTGTCCAAGGATATTTGGCTTGCATGTGCCTTCCACTGTTGCTGAAGTCCAGTTTAGTATGAGCTCTTTTCTATACTCTTCTGATTGACAACTTGAACTATGGGAATTTATATTTAAATAATTCTTAAAATCACAAAAAAGTTTCCATTCAAGAAAGAATTCCATTTGTCTGAAAACAAAAATTAATGTTTCTTGCAGTATAGAAATGTCTTTTTTTTCTTTTTCTTTTTATTTTCTTAGCTGTACTGCATCAATGCCATCTCAGTACTTACCGTTACCCCATTAATTTTCTGGAGATGTTTTAATGATAATGCAAAGTTGAGTTTAGAGTGGTATGAAAAAATGTAGTTATTTAAAATATCACAACATAAGAAGATATCATATATAGAAAACTGTGCTTTGATATGATGACATATTCTTAAGTATTTAACTTTTAAAAGTTTTTAACTTTTAACTTCTAACTTTTTGTAAAGATCAGAATTTTTTTTTTGCTATGCTCTTACTTTTTGCAGTCATTTCTAAGCAAAAGATCATTTCCAGATACATTATGCTTCTTTTATAATAACTCCTTATAACATACAAAGTATTTAGAAGTTTCAAGTTCCAGAAACATTTTTAAGGAGTGACTGAATTCCCTGACTAGCTGTGTGAAACAGAACTGAAATGATGGAACAACTGTTTTACTATTCATAGTTTGACAATGCACTTGAGAAAGGGTTCCCCATTCAAAAGGATTCTTGATCAGTCCAGTACTTTGTTTAGGTCTCTCCATATGTATTGAAAGGAAATATTTCATGGGTAAAACTACAATATAGCAAATTTTTGAAAATTACAATGAGAAACATTAAAATTTTATCAGAGCTATAACAAAAAGTAGGGGTGCACTATAGCCAGTAGGATGGATAAGGCAAGATGTGTAATCAAGACTGAAGTGTATTTAATCTCTGTTGCTGATCACTGCACAGCTTTAGCCTGTTTTCATCAAACTAATTGATGGCAAATGGAGCAGATGCATGATGAGATTATATCCCCAATTTATGGCACAGTTATAAGAAAATATGTCTTTTTTTTTTTTTTTTTCCCATTACAAATATTGAAAATTTAGAAAATGCACTGGATTGGAATTGAAACAATGTCTCTTGCTCATCTAATGTACTGCAGATTTTTCTTATTCTTATTCTAAGCATTTAATTGATCATAATTCATTTCACAAAAAAAACCAAAATGGTTTTATCTTTTATGTATTTTATAATTAAATAATTGGCATTGACACTTATGTTTGATTCTAGACTATGATTATATATTTAATATATCTGTGTTACTAAAACTAAACAGAAACAGCAGACCCAGAATATTGCACACACTGATAAAGGCAAGTTATATAAAGAAGAACTATTTAGAGTTGTTATAACATCCACTATATTTAATCTTTCATTATAATACTGATTTTTACATAGCCTAGTTTTAACATCAGAAATAGTGACAATACCATTCACATTTTTCTATTCTGATAAAAACAGATCAATTTTCAGGCAGCATCCCTTTAGCTTTTTTGAGCCAAGAAAAATAAAAGTGTTTGTAGTGTGTCCATGGTAACTAGCTCCAAACAAAACACTTAAAGAGAACAAAATTTTCTTAACAGTAGGGGATAGATTTGTGAACAACTATAACCTGAAGTACAGTTCCTTTTGTGTGTCATTGGTGAACGTTACAAGAGGAATGCCTGGGATGAAAACTTGTGAAGGATTAGGACTGCCTGCCTGCAGAGGGAAGTATCTGAGTGGGACCAGACAAAACAATTCCAGCAAAAAAAGCTCCCAGGAGGAAAGATTTAGTCTGGGCAAAAAGGAGACATGACCAAGGATAAGAAAGTGGCCAGAGAGTGATTTTTTGGGTAGGGATAAGGGAGAAAGGGGAATAGGACCAGTTCTGCTGCAAGCTTGGATATAGCAGGAGAATCCAGTAGGGACACTGCATAAGGAGCTAAAAAAACCCCAAGTGACATAAGCAAGAAAGTGCTGAGACATAGTTGGGAAAGGAGCACTGGCTGAACTGGCTGAGTTGGATCTGCCTGGTATTAGGGTTTGGACCATGAGCTAGGCAGGGAGGCTGAGGCTACAATAAGAAAATGAGTATTAGGGACAGAAAAGGGAAGCCAAAGAGCTTTGAAACACAGAGTTAGGTGAGGGACAGAATTAGGAGGAAGGAAAAATAAGTGATCAAGTCCAGGGGGACAGGAGCATGGAGAAGCAGGTCTGTTCAGTGAAGAAACAGGTTTACCAGAAAACTAAATACATGTTCCTGCATCAGAAATAGTGTGGCCAGCAGGACTAGCGAAGTGATTGTACACCTGTACTTGGCACTGGTGATGCCATGCCTCAAATACTGTCCTCAGTTCTGGGTGCCTCACTATAAGAAAGACATTGAGCAGCAGCTCAAGAACAGGTTCAGTGAATGGCAACAAAGATGGTGAAGAGTCTTGAGAATAAGCCTTATCAGGAGCAGCTGAAGGAGCTGGAATTGTTTAGTCTGAAGAAAAGGAGGCTGAGGGGAGACCTTATAGCTCTCTACAACTACCTGAAAGAAGGTTGTGGAGAGATAGGCACTGGTCTCTTCTCACAAGTAACTAATGATAGGAAAAGAGGAAATGGCATCAAGTTGCACCAGGGCAGTGTTAGGAAACATTAGGAAAAACTTCTGTACCAAAACGGTTATCAAAGATTGGAACAGGCTGCCCAGGGAAGTGGTTGAATTGCCATCCCTGGATGTATTTAAAATCTGTCAAGATAAGGTGCTCAGGGATATGGTGTAGTAGTGGTGCTGGTAGGGTAGATAATGGTTTGACTTGATGATCTTAAAAGTCTTTTACAACTGTAGCCATTCTGTGTTTCTGTGTGATTCTGTGTTCCTCTTCTGTATTACAAAATCTTGTCTGTGCATATATCCTTAACTTTCTAGTTCTTGTAATGCAGATGCATTTTAGCATATTCTCCAACTGACAATGTACAGAAATACACAATTCTCATATTTCAGTAACTTTCTGATACTGGGGCTTATCAGTAAAACCCACTGCTGAAGTGTATGTTTACTCACAGGATAGACAATCTGCTGCTACTGTCTCTTACTCTATTATGCAAGTAGCACAAATCTGTGAGTGTGAAGGTTCCAGCGTTCCTTAATACCCAGGTGTTAAAGTGATGTTCAACACTGGAATTTGTTTTTAATTTGACATTAATAACATGCTGTCACTCACACAGGCACTAACTCTACACTGTAGATAAGTGATAATCTTGCAAGTTCATCTTTAAAAAAGTTAACTTCAGCACTGAGATTGCCCATGACTGAGTCTAAGCAGCATGATCTGTATTTTAACTACAGAGCTAGTTGGGTTGTTTGATTGTTTGTTTGTTTCACAAGGTTTCTGCCTCATTTTGCACTACTGAGATGGTTCTCTCACTGAGAATGGCACAGAACAATGCAGAAGTTCATCATTAAAACACTTTGCTTTTCCACACCTCCTGAAGTATGTAGCCAAATAAACCCAACCAGATTGCAGTATGTTTCTTTTCAGGCATGCAGAAAGGTCCTTAAAAGGTGACTATACTGAGGCAAAAATATTTGGCATACCTCTACTCAGTATCACTGAAATGGCTAGAATTATTCATCAAAAAAATCCTCTGTAGCTTATTGATTGGGGTATATTAATAGGCATTTGCCTGAAAGACAGACATAGTCCAGATTGAAAATATAGGATATTAGAGTTTTAATACGGTTTCATTCCCTAGTGATTTCACATTTTTCTCCTTTTTCTTGGAACCTGTCAGTTTCTGCTCTCAAAGCCCATATCCTTTCACACATTGTTATCTTTATAAAGAGGATAAGACAATATATAAAATCCACTTAAGTAAAGGTCTCCCTTCATCCAGCATTACTGCTGAGATCCTTACACTGGCAGGAGTTTACCAAAGCACAGGCAAAAATCAATTTTAATTAGTATTTTTGGCTTTAATGAAAAGTGATTACAGAACTGGCATTTTAGTTAATACTGTTGAGATTTATGGTGGGGTGATGCTAATTAATTTTCTTTTGAATTGCTTTGGGCAATGAATAACTGCAATAAAATGGCAGATTTGCTGATACCAGGACTATATAAGCACTTCAGAGTTTCTTAACAAAAGGGGGCTTAATGGGTTGCAGGTATAATTTACATTACTTCTCATAAACTGCACATTATTACTTCTTTGTAAAAGTGTTATGAAGAGCCAACTTTTTGTATTTTATAATAAGAGCAATGTCTTTTCCTACAATTTGGTGTCAGCATATGCTAGCCTTCTATAGAATGTGATAACATTTAAAGAACTTCTAGTTAGGGAAGATTTTATTGGGTCAGAAAATTAATCTTCACTTAAATCCATTTCTGTATATATCATTGTTATTCCATCATTAATTTCAATGTTTTTCTTAGTAGAAAGATACAATTGAATAAGGCACTTGCATTTAGACTTCAAGCAGTATGTGTCAGGAGGACTATATTTTATTGTGTGCTCGAACAATGCCTACCTCTATAGGGATCTGATTCCAGTTCAAGCCTCCAGGTGCTATCCTAGAGCCTACTGGCTTTGTGAGTGTTGGCCTTCATCTAATTTTCTTTAAACCATGCTAGAACTGACACAGTTTCACTGGCTTCAGAGCAGTCATTATTTAAGAAACATATACCAGCCCCACTTGAGTCAGAAGAAAGCATTTCATGCACCCTGCATCAAATTGCACCTGCCCAGTGCTGCAATTTGTGGACCTCATGTGAGAACGCAGAAATCCTGTTTTTTCCCTGGAGCTACAGTGTGGGAGGCAATGCTGTAGGACTAGAAAACATTTATTGAGCGTTCATGTTACTGACCTCCAGCAGAGGTTGACCTACCATAGGTGGGTTGACATTATGAGCAACAGAGGATGCATCTCCTCATAAGTATGGGACAACATAATTGCTCACAAAAAATGACATCTTTTCTAGATTATATGGAGGTATTATTACACAAACATCTGCTCCTGGTGAATGAAGTACTGCCAAAAATATTAAGAAAGTGATGAGTAGCAGTTCCTCTAATAGAGAAAGCAGATGAAAAATCGAGGGAGATAGATACATATATATATATATAATTTTTTTTTTATGTGGGGGGGGGGGGGGGGGCAGGGCTTGTTTTTCCTAAGTAAATGGCATAATTTCAAACAAAAGCTAAAATTCTGCTTTGAGCCTTTTGGGTCTAGTGTTGAGACCTTAACAAATAACACTTTGAGGGAAATAATGAACATTGCCACCACTTAGAAAGAATTAACAACCTACCTCCAAAAGTAAGTCCAGCTGCAGATGGCTGATCCAGCCACTATTTAACCCTTCAAACACATGTGAAAGAGTATGATGAAACTGCATCATATACTGCCTACCACAAACTGTTTCAGACAGGAATACTGGACACTTTTCCTGTTAAATATAACTAGCAAAAATGGTTGCACCTTGTCCAAGGTAGGTGGTTATTTGGTAGTGGTAGTTTAAGTTTTCATTAAAACAGTTGAAATAATATATGATACAGTTATGGTAGTTTGGATATAATTGTATCTTCAACACATTTTCTCATGCTTTAAGTCTTGAAAAACATACAACACAAGCAGAAATTTCTTCTAAAGTTCTAAGTGCTTTGGGTATTGCAGTATGTGTGATGGTAAATTCCTGGAGACCATACGACCCTAAATATTAAAACCAACTAGAGTCAGGAAGGTACCCAAACATATTGGAAAATCTTTTGCAAGTCTTAGATTTGAAGTGGAAGCATATGAGATATATCTTACATGCATAGCCTTTTACAGTGATGACTGGTTTTATTCTGCTTTAATAAGGAAATTACATTTATGCGATTACTCTATGTATGCAGGCATATGTGTGTCTATTGCTAGTCTCCTTTTAAATATCTTTAGAATCTCCTGTCCAATTTTGATCAAATCTGACAGAGGAGAAGATATTAAATTATTAAGTTCCTACAAGTGGCTGAATAGAAGCAAAGAGATGCTACTTGTCTGCAGTCAGTAACCTTACTGAGGAAAATGCACAAGCATGAGCTCACCCTTCAACAGGAATCAGAGAATCACAGCAGAGAGACTTTGAGATAAAAACCCATCAGGCATCATTAGTTCTAATGCTCACAGACTGACTTGGTTCTCCCTGCCCCCCTCCGATCCCCCCACCCTCCTCACTCCATGAAAATTAACTGTAGGCTGTCTTCTGCTTAGGTTAAATAATATCCATTTGCAAGACAGATGACACATTAGGCACTACATTACTCTCCATGACTGCCACTGTAATCTTGAGGGCCAGATTGTTTCTAGCCCTGTGTGGATGCAAAAATGGAGAAAGGTTGTGTGTGCCGTACTTCCAGTATGTCCCTTGCTTACAGAGAGGTAGGAAAAGTGCTCTTATACTATTAGATCATGCAAAACTGCTCACTGTTGTCAGGACTATATGTTATTGAGCTGTTCTGAAATTAGTTTTATCTTTTATATAAACCATACCATCAAGACAGTTGTATTTAGCAGTAGAGGATTCTGCAATAGCACAAAATACAAACAATCTAAAGGTTGTGGTGGTACTTGCAATATAGGAAGGCTCAGTCATCTTTTTCACAGGAAAAAACATTCACTATTATATTAGTGGATTTTAGTAAGAGGTATAAACTCTAGGAAGGGTGAAAAAACAGATCCTTTGTGACCAAATAATAAGCAAATCAAAGTATTTGAATTGTCACAGAAACCTGAAAATGAAAGACTAAGCCCACAGTAACACTGTCACCTACAGCTGAATGTTAAATTTGATTACACTAATATCCTCTACATCACTAACAAGCTTCCTAAGTACTTAAGCCACATTAGGATGCTAGGAGATAATAGAAAGCTGGTGTGCTTAATGATTTAGACTGACATCTATTATCTCATCTAGAGTTCCAGACATGTGACACTCAGGAAACTGTTTAGTTTACTTCAAAATGTTTTTAGTCTCTGGTGGGTATTGATTCTTTAGCAAACACACAGAAGTTTTCAGCACGTATTGTGGTCATCAGGCTTGTCACAAGCATGTTATTCAAAACAAGCAAATATTTGACTTATTTTGGGCTACTTCTCCTCTTTGCCAGCGAAGAGCTTAGTGTGCCTACATTACCCCAAAAACTCAGAGTCCATGAAGCAGTTCTCCATCCAACCCTAAGTATCCTGATCACTGGGATGCGGTTGACATCAACTTCAAAACCATCCCCTCCACACCCCTGCAAAACAGACTGGAGAAGAAAATAAATGCTGCACAAAAATTCTGCACAAAACTGTTGAGGTTGCCAGCTATTTTACAGCAGACCTCACCTGAAGGGACTTTTAAACTTGACTCCCAATAGATGTTGCTTTTAAATACAGCTTTGTGTTTGGCCCCATACAAGAGATTGTTCCCACCACAATGAGCCTGCAATTTAAAGTGACAGCTCTGACAACCTGTGCCTCACCATGCATTTTCAGTTGCTCTTTAGCCATCCTCCTCCTGTGGTGGCATTTTCCTGGCTCTGAAAAACAACATTAAGTTCCAATATATTTTCTACATCAGAAAATGCCACCCCGCTTGCCAGATTTACTCCTCTCCAGCTGGCCGCATATCTCCACGCCTGTCACAGTCTACTGTTGTACAGGAACTGCCAGATTTGAAGAGGAGGGAAAACCATTTGGCATTAGCTCCCATCTCAGCTCCCCCATTTTCTGATGAGCTAGTCAGTGAGGATGCCCTTTTGCTCCCCTCTAAAGTGCAGCAGGTAAAAGACCACAAGACTCAGAAGACAGAGATGGAAAAGAGCCATAGCAATGCAACTTCACTAAGCAGATGCTTAAAGTGAAGCCAATGAGAGCTGGAGGATTTAGTCACCTTGTTATGGGCTTCTGTGAGTTAGAGCCTTGGCCTGGTCAGTTCCTTCTCGCTCTTTTATGGTGCAGCAGACCTTAATTTAGTACCTTTCCTGAAGTCCAAGAAGTTTCCTAGAAATTAAATAACAGCTCTGGAGTTGTACAAGGAGGAAAACTTTGCATTCATCACAAGTTTTGTCATGCACACTCCTTTGTTTATAGCCCTTCAGCTAATATTTGACCTATATGATTCTGTTCATATCTAAACTAATTAAAATAATTCTGAGAATAGGATTTCACGACACACTGATTAAATGCTTCTCTTCAGCCTAAAAACCCACAGTCTCTGCCTTCCCTACTAATTTCATAACTCTGGCAAAGAAAGCAATCAAGATTTCCTGGCAAGTTTGATGCTTTAGATGTTGGCACAAATGTTTCCAGCAGTCCTGTTATCTGAAAATATAGGGCCAATCTGAAGTAATATAAATGTTTGCATGGATAGCATGTAGCTGTGCAAAACACAGTGGAGTGTCTTAGGAGATGAACCAATTCTTAAAAAGACATAGTTAAACTTAACTAGCCTAGTGTCTTACCTCTAGGGTGGAAATGTTCTCTTCTACTGGTAGCAGACAGTTTTCTCTATGTGCCATCTGCACTATTTTGATGAGCGCACTGGAGGATAAAGAACTTGAAACTAATCCCCCATCCATACTTTCTGTCTTTCTCACCTGCCTCAGAAAGAGAATCAAGAGTGCCCATGACTCTTTCAAGTGTCAGAAACCACTGTTCAAAGAGAGTGGCAACATCACCATTGTCAAAGTCTTAAAGCCACAACCAGTTACTAGTTACAAGGGAAAAGAAAATGTACTCTTTCTTCAGGAACAAGGCAGGAATCATTGATCATTAGTGAAATACATAAGAATATCACTGCACTCTGGAAATGTCCTTTGCACCACTTGTTGGTCCACAGCAGATAGCCAGGTATTGTCTGAGGAACTACATGCTTGAATCAGTGAGCCAGCTGGTGCCAGTCCCAAATGTGGGCAAGCTTCTTCCTTCCCAGGCTGGCACCATGAAACTTTGATCTTGGGTGCCAGCATCATGTAGAAACACATAGCTCAGTGCAGTCTAACGCATTGGTGTAGCTGGTCTCTATGCGTGACTTATACAACATGCATTGAACTCTGTGCTGCTGCTGAACCTGAAAGCTGATGATGAAGCTACATCACTATGCATTTCTGAGGCTAAATTTATGCAAATGTTTTAGGTATTTCCTACAATCCCTCCCCATATACCTCAGTTCTGTCCCCCAGATTCCAGTTCACTGACCTCCAGTTGTAGCAGTTTGAGTTTTTATTGAACTGTTAAGCACATCATGTAATGGACATGATTTCTATTGAAAACAAAACACAACCAGCATGTTCCAACATGCTGGCTTCAAGCTGGGTAAAGTACGTAACAGCATAGACACCTTCTAAGTTTGTGCATTCACTGGTCTTCAGGTCCTTATCTGATTGTAGCATCTGGAAGCAAAGGTTATTTACAGTAAAGACTTAACCTAGCTTTAAGAATATCACTAATTTATATTAAGAGAACAGTGCATCATGAATAGGTATGAAATAACTTGGAAATTAAAAAAAAAAGGAGAATAAATGAATCATGTAGATTATCTAAGGACAAAAATGCAGTCCTTAATTTTTCTGCTCACAACAGTGCTGTGAAACTGCCTAAAGACAATTGTTCACATATTTTTGGCAGCAGAAAATTTTCTGGACGTAGGAGTGAGGGGAATTTGTGATTTTAATCTCAAGCCCAACATTTTAAACTGATAGAGAGTGTTAGATACAAGAAAGCACTAACTGTTAAGCAATACCAGGCAAATGTTAGATACTGAATATCTAATTAGCTCACTGACACAGCACAGATCCCAGTGGACCAGCATCACATCACAAAACAATGCAGCACTCTGACTTCTCAGCAACAAAGCTAAAACCTAATGGGTCTATCCATCACCTCTGGATGCGTGTGGGCTGGCACTTGGCTGCTGTGCTGCTTTGCTCCCCCTCATCATGGAAACAGATCTTTCAGGTGCTGCCTGTCTCCAGACTGCTGCTTTTCCCAAGCAGGTCCTAAAGGCTGGCCATTTTCCTTGCGTAACTGCTGCTTTATACAGACTTAAAAACTGGAGATCTGTAACTTCCCTCCAAGGTATGTTTCTGGCCCTTCCCAAGAAAATCTTTCAGTCCTCTCTATCTGTTGGTCTCATATGGTCTCTATTCCTGCCTTATTACCTTACTGACCCTCTGGAGCTAAGACATAAATAGATATAACAGATATTTTTCCTTAGTGCTTTTCTGACCTCTCTCCCTCTTGCCTTTCCTGTCTTCCATGTAAAAGGTGAGACTGGATCTACTGAAGTTCATTTTACTTTGAAGTTTATTGAACTTTTAAGTTTATACTAATGGAAATAAACACAGCGAAGGTGTCTTATGGGGTAAGCTGCCCAGGGTACACCTACTGTTATTAGATATTTCTGACAAATATGCCTTTTAATTATTATTACAAAATCCCTACACAATAGGAACACTACTTCCATAAAAATGGAGAAACTTAAAACAGAAATTTACCTACAAAAATACCAGCACTATCATATCAATGCTGTCTGCAAATTAAATGCAGTCTATTGGTAAAAAAATTTTTAGTTGTACTTTGTCATGATTTCAAATTTCTCCTTCATTCACAAAGACTGAGCCTTTTTCTAATCCTCTCACTAAAATGTTGGGGGAAAGTCTCCAGTACGAGCTAAATGGTACATATTTAAATAGCAAGTTAACGTGCCTGACAACTGGAAAGGCCTATCTGTGATAAGGACAAGATGAATTTCAGTCAGAAGATGACTGAGCGGGAGGAAACTTTTCTTCAACATCTGCCTGGCTTGTTTGTATTTATCATGTCCAGTTGTTCTGTACTGTCTCTCCAGGGAGGATGGATGGGTGGAGAAATGTGTTCCTGACTCAAAGTGATTGATCTCATGCATGCAGGAGTTTGAAAGGTCAGCTAGGTGAAAGGGAGACTCATGAGAATATGACTGAGATAGATTTTGTGTATACTGAGTGTGGAGGAAAAAATACATGCTGGGTCCTTCATCATTCTTTGGCCACAGTAGGTGATACAATTACAGTAGGTGATAAAGTTAGAGAATATTCCCTCCCATATTCTCCTCACTATCTCCAGGGCACTTTCCTTGAATGGACATGTGGCAGACAAACAGATCTCACAGCAGTTGTCTGCCTGCTTGTGTGGGTTGAACAGGTGACTTTCTATACATTCACACACTGTCCTAGAAGTTATTATTGTTACTTCATATCTTTATTATGCTAATGCTTAAAGTGTCTGGGATGATACATTTCAACTATGTGGACAGGGGGCTTTGCAAATAGAAAAGACAGTCCCTCCTCTAGGGTATGTTGATGGTATTCTCTTTCTCCCAATAAACTTACCTAACCCTACACTGGAAATCTCACAGAGTACCCAGCTTAATGAACCTCTAATCTAAATTAAACAAATGAATACAAGTTATGTTATTTGCCTATAGTTTCTTAAGGATCTTAAGATAGATAATTTAAAGTAACCCATCTTGAATAGTACAGGCATTTTTATATAAAGTTCTAGTCCAAACCTTGAAATTTGATCAGATGCATATGAGCATTCTTCCACCTGTGTCATAATCTTCTCTCAACAGAGTTCTTCAGCAGTTAAGTGAAATGCCTTGTGGGATCTCCAAAACAGCAGACTCTACTTATTTAAAATGGAAGACCGCTTGTATGCATCAGCTCCAGTGCCCCATATTTGGAAGTATGCACAAGCCATCAAGGTAAAGAAGCTGTTTATGAACTCTGTCTACCCTGAGCTTACTGTGGGAAGTCCATCACTACGTATGGCGAATGCCTACCACTGATGCAAGTGTGAATCATTGTATCTGAAATGTCAGACCTCTCTGCGTATGAGAACTTAGACTCCCAGAAAACTGTTCTCTATAATCCAAGATAACACTGCAATAATTAATGAGCCAAAACCTCTTTTAATCCCCAACTTCTTTGCCTTGAACTCTCAGCAAAATGCTTACAGTCTGATTTTGCATGTGTAAATTTGTAACGAGTTCTTGATGAGTTTGTATTTCCAGATTCAACCACTTGATTTAAGGTTTTGAAAACTGTCTAAATCCTTGGAGTGGTAATGAAGTATGATGAGAAATTACTTCTTTAAAATACAGGAAATAACTATGTTTAATGTATGAATGCCTGCAGGGTGAATTTTTTTGCTTGGCTTCTGAGTTTTAGAGATTTTTTTTTTTTCCTGGAAAAAGTCACAGTCAGTGAAATAGACTAGAAGTTCTATACATAACAAAGTCTTAATTACTGGTAGCAATTCCACTTACTGAGAGAAAACATAAATGTGTTCAACTGACTATTACCATAGTTCTCAGAGAACTGTGAAATAAGATTAATAAATAATGCAGTTAAAAATAACCTGTGCAAGTTGTTTTTTATTGTGCTTGTTTTCCTTTTTTTTTTTTTTTTTTTAATGAGTGTAAAGTCGTGATTACATAAATAAATGTAAGGTCTGTGTACAAGTGGTTTTTGTTATCTGGTGGAGCTAGTGATATTTCACTGTTACAGGGCTTACAACCTGCAAAATGTTTCATCACTCTATTTCAGTAAATCAAGCCAAGGTATTTCTGGAAACATTACTTTGTGGAACAGAGGAGGAAAGTACCTGTCCGTTTTCACCTTTGTATTTTCCATCCTGATCTTCTGGCGGGTGAGGCTTGCTCTCTGAGGCTTGCTCTCCGAGGTTTGCTCTCATCAGTGCTAACTCAGGTGGACAGATGGTTACACAGCCATGTGAAATGTTCCTTTTTTTCCCCAGTATTTCCAGTCCTTGCTGGCTGAAAAAGTGAGGAAGCAGTGACAGTTAAGATGACCATGCCAAGTGATTTGGAGCTTATGCATGTACAGCTACGTCTGATTGCCAACAAACCCATATAAAATAAGTCAAGCTAGAGAATGAACAGCTCTGTTTTACAAGTGCTGTGACAGCTATGCAAAGAGTTATGCTTGAAGAAAAAGGACTTACTGGGAGTTAAATGGCACAATGGATGAGATGAACAGTACTCACCTAATTGTATCCCCTGCACATTTGGAGATAAATCCCATAGATTGCAGCTAAAAGCTGCTTTTCAGGATTTAGAATTTCCATGTTTGGAACAGGATTAAATCAATATGTAATTGCATTTGAGTTACTCTTGTTTTACAGTTTTGCAACAACTTTATTGGGAGATGGATAAAATCTGAGTCAATACCTACTATGATAAAGCAAAGAGATCACTCAGAAGAAGATATACATTTAAGAATAATACATGAGGCAAGAGGATGTGGAATATATTAGTATATACTACTGAAATTCTATCCTGTCTACATTGCCTGGTGTCTTAATCAATAGCCCCATATTTTATTGACTTTATAGCAGAGATAATCGGTTCTGTAATAATAACAGTATCAGCTCTTGCTGCCAAGCATTACCAGCAAACCTCTGAGTAGTAACCCAGACAGACCTCTCAGCAGTAAACCAGCCAAAGGTGGCTGGGAAAGGTCAGAAGAGGACCAAATACCACCACAAGTCATACATAAGCCGACACCAAAGACTGTGACTTGGGGGTAATAAGTTACTCTAGATAGAGGAGGCTCTGTAGAGCAAAACAGCAAAGAAAATATGCAGAGGAGGAGTTCACTCTGCAGAGCAGAAAGAGGATTTGATGTTGGAAAGTGTGTGTGTGCAGGCTCATGTCCGTGTGCATGTGTGTGTACATGCAAGCATTACAGTGTATTGGGACAGAGGAAGGGAACAAAAGCCAATACAGGCTATGGATAAAGGAAGGATCAAGTTTTAGAAGCACAGAGCACATAAAACCTAGATGTCCTACTGCAATGGTTTTAATAATTTGGTGCTTCTTTGTGCCTATACAAGGCACTGTCTTCTACCACAAAAGCTATTCCAAAAGGGTGAGAACAGGTAGAAATAGCACTGCTGGGTTTAAGAATAAAGTGCTCCTCCTGTTCATATGAATATAACATCAGCATACAAGCAAACACCAGTATATTTGTAAGCAATATACAGAGATCTTACAGTAACTTAATTATTGCTCCAGCTTTAGGGGCTAGTCGCTCAAAAGGGAACACTGATGTTGCAGAATGCAGTAGTTTCTGTAATAAGCTAACATTTGTCCTTTTACTGGTGTCTGAGAAACTCATCCCTAGTCCACATATGAGGAAAACAACTGTGCAACTGTGTGGTTTATATTGGCAAGCAGTTACTTCTTAATGCTGATGAAGGTAGAGGTTAAAATCAGAACATCTATTCAAATTCCACCCATCTATTACAAGGCAGAATTTATTGCTCCTATATATTGTGAAATTTGGGTTGGCAGAAATCACAAAAAAAATCAAACACTACTGTAAAGATGTGCCAACACTCCTATAAGAAAAGTATAATTTGTGGAAAATACATGTACCAGAAGGCATAGTAAAATTAGTGGAAAAGTTACCAGCTGCCAGTTATAAAACAGCTACCTTCTGTCTAGAACTGCCTATGCCAAAAATGGCATACCAGGAAAGAAATGACTAGAAAATGCTACTTTTTTACAAAGGACCAAATAAAATTGCAGAGGACTGGCTCTTGGGAAAGGGGCTGCTTTCAGTTCTGCCTCTAATATGCCTCTGCTATGAAAAAAAGAAAAAAACCAAAAAATTAATTTTCCTAATTGCATATGCAGAGCAGAGAGAGGTGCACCTTTAGGAAGAAAGAGAAGCACCCTGCATTCACATGGTACCAGTGGGATACTTGCTGATGGCACCTGTGGAGGGGAAACAGTCAAGAACCTGCTCCATGATTCTCTTCCCCAGAAGTGGATTTGCACCTGAAAAAGCCTTAAAAGAACAAAACCCCTCAATTTAAGAACAGATTAACAGAGCCAGTTCAACACCCACTCTCACAGCATCTTACTTACAAATACTATTGTCTTCTCTCAAGTCATTGTACACCTTATTTTCCACAGGATCTGTGCATCAATCATCTCTTCAGTTAACGTGCAAGTCAAGCAGGAACATTATAAATAAAGTGATCCTTCTCATCACTAATTTTATCTTCAGTTGTGAATGTCATAGGGTTTTTCTTTAATTTTTATTTTTAATATGTCAAGTACCAGAAAGTTTTACTGCCATTAATAAACTTTAATTCTACTCATGTGAGATAAGGGGCTCCTATTAGTCTCATTTTTTCAGATAAGACAATAGAGGCTGAGAAGAAAATTGATTATCTATTAATTTTAGTGCCCAGTATGAGACACATAACCTGACTTTTCAAGGAACTTAGAACTATTAAGCTCTTTGTGTATATGTCTATACAGCACCATGAGGTAGGACCTCTCAGAAGGCTAACCGGTACAGGGTTAAATATGCAGCTACACACTGCTGTCAGCATGGCATTGTACATTAATATTTAAGGTATGAATTCCACAGATTTCACTGTATATCAATATATAAAGTATGTACCCCACCAACTCCAGTTGCAACAGTGAGTGCTCAGCGCTTCTGTAAAACTAATATCTGAATTGCAAGCTGACCAACTGGAAAATGAGAAGGACTCAGCTGGTGAATGTTTGTAAAAATGGTCCTTTGAGTAAAGTACATAACATCATGCAGAAACACTTAAGATAGATAACATCCTTCCCTTCCTGAAGTCTGCTCAGTTTACTATATACCTTTCAAACAGATGCAGCAAGAAAGACCAGCATTTAGTAGACATAACTGCATATCTCTGCTCAGAGAAGACCCATCCTACATGATTTAAAGGGAAAAATCCCTATGGAAAAAGGTTCTGACTGAGTAATTTGAGGCTGTGATGGAACATATGGTCACTGAGTGAACTGAGGTTGCACAAGCAAGCTTAATTACAGCGTTCTATCACTTGCATCTTTGATTCTCCAGATGTTTTCAAACCTTTCTTTTTCCTTCCTTTAGTCCCCTCCCTTCTCATCTTCCTGAGATATTCCTTAAGGTTATGCTGACACCTAACCATCTTATATTTCCTATAAGATTACATAGCAGCAGAAAGCTACCTCTGATGACACCCCTTACCTCCTAGTGAAACACTTATCACCAGTGGAAAGCTTTGATGGTGTGGATGCTGGTGTTGGATCATGGATGAGGTCATCTTGACTGTCACAGTAGCCATTGCTATCTCTTTTTAGTACCCATTCATGCTTCATGTCAACTAACTGGAAGAAGATTGGTGCCAAGAGCTCAATGTGTTTACAACCTATGTGGAATATTAAATGATGTTGGAAGTCCTGCCCTTGTAGAGACAACAAATGACGGTAGCCTTTAACGATGCAAATGTTTTTCTTTTGAAATTGCTTCCCAAGCTTCTAAATAAAGGCACAAACTAGTTCATAGGTGAGAGAAGCTTTTTGCTCCAAGCACCTCACAGACCTGATTATCTACCACATTGACCAGTAATTTCAGAGGAAAACAGTGAGAACAAAACCTGGGACGTACTAAATAAATACACAAATAGAACAGTGTTTTTGTGCAAAATAATAGAACAGGTCCCATACAATGGATCGCTATAGATCTCAGCCTCAGATTTCATATTGTGAAAAGAGATGTGCCTCTACTAAAGTAAATATGTCTTGTTAGGAGAGAGAGGGATACTAGAATTTCATCAGAGCTAAAAGGCATTTATAACACATACCTAATGTAGAAGAGAATTAACAATAATGTAATCAAATGCAATAGGTAATAATACTTCAAGTTTTTTGGCTTGAAAAACTGAGTTTGGCATTGATAGGTTTTTTGAAAGGAATCTAAATTTTAACTGGAGTGGTAGCATTTTTAAATAGATGCAAGTAAGTAGCTTACAAAGACATCCTGTTATTTCGTATTTGTCAGATTCTGTGGATTCAGTTAATCTGAGGGAGATGTATTTAAGAAAACTGCTGTAAATTTCATTACAGGAAGCAAGCAGTATTCAATCTGTGAAGAAACTAGTAAAAACCTAATAAGGCTATATCGACCACTAAACGCAAAACCTTTAAATGAAGATTTTATATTTTTTTTTAGCTTTTGGGCTTTTGTTGGTAAAGAAAGCTATGACAGTAATCTTACTATAGGTAATTCTATATATTATATACGTTTATATATATATAAATACTATAGGTAAAAGGTTAAATAAGACCATTGTTAATTAGAACTATTCAGAAGCTTTCATGGTAGTGTGAAAACATCCCTCAAAAACAGATCAGGATTTTTTTTTTTCTAAATCCCCGCAGATCTCATTCTGTGAAAATGTTACAAATCTTGTACATGGAGAAGTACCATGGCCAGAGAATTTCCATATGTTTTTCTGAACTTTATCATTTATTTCCAAAATACAGAAATTACTTGGTTACTAGGTTGTAAAAATCTTTTTGTCTGTACGCTACACATCTCCAGCATTGATCTACACAGTGCCAGTGGACATCAGAAAAAAATTGCACTCAAGGAATTGCAATAAGACCAAGAGATAACAGCTTTCTGGGAAATTTCAGCATTTCTTTTATGAAGCAGATGACTTTCAGATGATTTCTGGTCCCTGCTCTATCTACATCAAGCCAAAAATTGTGGACACTGTTGATGCTCCACAGAATTGAGCTCTGTAGTGCTCACACAGCTTTATAAATTTGATATATTACCCCTTGCTGTCAGTGGAGCAATTCCCACCAATTTTTCTGGCCACTGGGTTGAACCCCAGGGGGCTGATAAGTTTAGCCCCAAGAAAGTTTGTCTTGGATTTGCTTTTCTCTTCACTGGCACTGACCAATTGTGGTTGGTTTCTGGAGGAGTGCAAAGACTTGCAGCCTGTAAGGATTTGTGAGGGTTGTTTGATGTAACCCTGAAAAAGCCAGCTGAAAGGAAGACAGCAGCCACGTCAGGCCAAAGAGCACCACTGAAATATGCCTGATTTGTGTGTTAGAACTCGAAGAGAATTTTTAGGAAAAAGTAATGTATTACAGTATTTTCCTGACACAGTACACTGTATTAGGAAAAGTGAATGGGATTACAACCAGGAAGCAAAATTCTGAACAAATCTGTTCTGATCCAGTAGGATCTTTTATGATCAGGGTAATTAGGAATTAGGTAAATTAAAAATTAGAAATAGGTAAAAAAAGGAAAGAACAATATGATATATCAGCATACTACTTGAAGCTGATATTCAGTCAGAAGCTTTGTTTTCAGCTCAGTAGCTCCTAGAAAGAGGAACTGGAACTGAGTCAGAAGAATCAGTGCTTTGCTCTAAATCACTTTGTTGTGGCACTTTGAGAGGCCATAGGTGAGCCTAAATTTTCCATGCTCTGTGCTTGAGATCTGGTAGTATGTTTTGGTAGAGTTTCAGGCTAGAAATAGTTTGAGCTATTTCTGCTGTAATGTTTTTTCTAAGTGTTCACAGAAGAAACTTGGAGAAAAAAAAATCCAGCTAAGGGGAAATGATGAATTACACAAAAACGTTAAGGAAAAATAAGTCATTGTTGGAGTGACTTTAAAAAGGAAGGTGGAGATTTGCCTACCCTAGGAATCAGATTACCAAGGCAGTAAAATGAGGAATTAAGAACAGAATAGATAACAGTTGAAGAGATTATTAAAAGATTACAGAGTCTAGAAACTGATATAATAGGACAATGTCTACTCGACCTATATTTCAGACTTCTAAGGCAAACTAGGAGAGTGTGAAAGAAACTTTTTGTGGATACAGAGTATTGAGTTATTTGACAAAATAAAATTCTGAAAAATTAGTATCTAACTGAAAAAAACTTTGCATTCTAGGAATAAAAGTTCTAATTATAGTCTTTATGAATGAGAGAATTTGGGGTACTTTAAGAAAATAAGCATACTCACAGTCCCCAATGGACATAGGTAGGCATGTGTTAGTCATTCATAAATGTATATATACATGCACATATTCCCAGGTAAATGTGTGTTATATTTTGTAGCCTTCAAAAAAGAATTCATTTCCACAAAGCCTTAATTAAAAAAAAAACAAAAAGAAATTCTCAATTTTATTATTACCCTTGTGATACATAATATTTTTCTTAAAGCCAAGATTCTGGAGGCAAAAGATTGCATAAAATAGGAG